>CM053623.1:82699556-82761100 GCA_028646595.1 Phalanger gymnotis | reverse complement strand
AATCTAATTTTTAAGGTGGTATTTCCTTCAGTGGTCTTTTGGACCTCCTTTTCCATTTGTCTGATTCCGCCTTTCAAGGCATTCTTCTCCTCATTGGCTTTTTGGAGCTCTTTTGACATTTGAGTTAGTCTACTTTTTAAGGTGTTATTTTCTTCAGTTTTTTTTGGGTCTCTTTTAGCAAGTCATTGACTTGTTTTTCATGGCTCTCTTGCTTCACTCTCATTTCTCTTCCCAATTTTTCCTCTACTTCTCTTACTTGCTTTTCCAAATCCTTTTTGAATTCTTCCATGGCCTGAGACCAATTCATATTTTTCTTGGAGGCTTTTGATGTAGGCTCTTTGACTTTGTTGACTTCTTCTGGCTGTATGTTTTGATCTTCTTTGTCACCAAAAAAAGATTCTAGAGTCTGAGTCTGAGTCTGGCCATGTTCCCAGCCAACTACTTGACCTTTGAGCTTTTTTGTCAGGGTATGACTGCTTGTAGAGTAGAGAGTGCTTTGTCCCAAGCTTTAGGGGCTGTGCTGCTGTTTTCGGAGCTACTTCTACTTCACTGTCACCACAAGCTCTGCCACAGCAGCCTTTCTCCTCCCCAAAGAACAGCCAAACAGGATTGTGACCCAGATCCAATCAGGGCAAAGCAAGCCCTGCATTCCCGCTCTGGTCTGCTGCTTCATTCCTCCCACTGTGTGAGCCAGGGACTTGGAAAGCAGCCACAGGAGCTTCCTGCTATGGCTGCCAACACCGTGCACCTCCTCTACTACCCCTAGGTCTGGGGCCAAACCGCTTTCTGACCCCATCTAGCAGTTTATCCACTCTCCTGTGGAATCCAAGCTAACATTTCATATGTGGTACCACAATGGAAAAATACTGTGAACACTCCCATAAGGTCTCTGGGTTCCTTCTTGAAATAACTGGCACAGGTCCAGGCAATCTAAGAGCCAGACCTACCTGGGAGAAGTCATGCCTATATCATTTGGCTAGTGCCCTGAAAATGTTCATTATTTCTTACTTCCTTTTGCTTTTACTCCTAAACTTGATTTTCTCAATAATAACCTCCTAGTTAGTGTCCATGTGGGCCAAAATGGCTTTCCTAGATAAGACCATCCACGTGCCTCCTGTTAGCTAACCTTGAGCAAATTTGAAAATATTCTCATCTTATACTCTTGTCCCTCTCAATAATTTATTACAATAAAAGATCCCCAAAAGTAGGTCTGGAAATTGAGATATTATAGACAACGTCTTGACCCCACCAATGACCATCCTGGAGTCACTGAACATGATTTCTCTCACATATCACAGATGGGGCTTTTCCTATACAAAAAGGAAACTATTGTCCCAAACTGGGGAACACCCACACCATTTCCCTAACTTGGATATTGGTATTTGGTTTCTGTCCCTGGTTACAAAGAATATCCTTTAATAAATATATGTCACCAGGCCATATAAGTGGTGATTTCAGTGCTAGAGGTACCAACCCTGAAGCACTAAGCATGGTAGGTAGAACCAAGATGGCAGAATAGCAGGAAGAAGTACAGCTGAGCTGCTCCCCACAACTCTTCTAAAGAGATCTAGAAAACTCACTAGACTGAGTCCTGATTGGCTAATACAAGAAGAAAATCACAGTTGGTCATTTTTCTAGACTAGTAGGTTATAGGGAGACAGGTCTTTGGACACTGGGAACAGGATCTAGGCAGAAATGTCTTCATGAAGCAAGGTCCCTTCTTTGTTCAGGATTCAGGAATAGGCATCAACTAGCAGCCCTGTAAGAGATCTTGGCAAACCGACAAGGTGACACGATCCTAAGGGTAATGTGCCAGGGCGAGGAGTACTCGTGGACCCTAGGTTGTATATAAAAGAAGGAGCAGGGTCAGAAGTAAGCAGCAGCTGTGTGGCTTTGACCCCAGGAGCACAACGGGGGCTCAGTTCCAGCTCCTGGCCCAGTCTGAAGCCTGTAGAGAAATAACTGAAGGATACTTATTGATAGCCTATAAAAGCAAGTTTAGAGAGACATCTTGGCTTGGCAGGAGGCTGTATTGATAGAAATATTGAATGAGCTTAAAACAAAAACCTAAAAGTCTATTTGGGAAGACATCTAATGTTTAGGAGAATACCACTAAGTAACCACTTGGAGGCCAGGAAGAGAGAGCATTTGTGGTTTACACTTTCACTTCTTGGTTTGCCTCTACTGGTCTGGACTCCATCTTTCATCTCTTGAGGATGTGCTCCACTTGAAACTAGTTTATCAGTGGGGAGACAAACTGACCCAAGTAAACTTTTAGGATGAAGAGGAGTGTAGATGATTAGGGAGAGTACCTAGCAGTGCCTTTACTTACTTACATAGGTCCTTCTGTATGTTTATTTCATTCAGTGACCCACTAGGATGGCAGTCAGGGGTGGAAATAGGAGGGCATATAATTGTGGTGTTTCTATACTATCTCTTGTCTACTGTGACCATGCCTTGCTCTGCCTTGGGGGTGTGTCTATTTGCTTGAAGAGCAAATCTGTGACATATTAATACATATATAGCCTAGTTTATTCTGCAAAAGATATCAGTCTGAGTTTCTGCCCCATTTCTACAAAGCTATGGGTGAGGCATTATTACAAAGGGAGTCAGGTGATTATTGTGTATAAATTTTACGTTCTTTTACATCTTGCTCCACTTAGGATCTTTTCTCGTAGTTTGTATATAAAAACCATACAATACTTCCTCTGTATGTCTTATCATTTGTTCACATTTAGCTTTTTAATATGGTTATTTGGGAAACACTTATCTCCTCTGTTTTTTAGTCATGTCTCTCTCTGTCTGTGACCCCATTTGGGGTTCTCTTGGCAAAGATACTGGAGTGGTTTGCCATTTCCTTCTCCAGCTTATTTTACAGATAAAGAACTGAGGCAAACAAGGTTAAGTGGCTTGGCCAGGGTCACATAGCTAGTAAGTATCTGAGGCCAGTTTTGAACTCAGGAAGAGGAGTCTTTGTGACTTCAGGCCTAGTACTCTGTCCACTGTACCACCTACCTCTCCTACTAGACTGTAAACTTCATGAGATCGAGTACTCTGTCTTCTTTCTTTTTCTCATGGCATCTAGCACAATATATTGCCTCTAGTGAGTTCTCAATAAATGTTTCTGAAAGAATGAATGCATATGTGGGTATCGGGTTATTAATGAGTTTCCACATCTGAAAAATGAAGGAAGTTAGACTAGACTATCTCTATGCTTCCTTACATGTCTAATATTCTATAATTATGCAATTCAATTTATAAATAAAGAATTATATTTTTCTAATAGTGAATTAGCTTTATAATTGGAGATTTAGCTTTAAGGTTTTACCTTCCAAATAAGGGAGCCATCTTGTGGGGAAATATTGAAACAGCAATGCAGAAACCCATAAAGTAGGGTCTAGAGTAGACTCTGGATAAAGATCCTATCACTGCATTCTTTTGTAAATGTGTACAAAGCATCTATTTAATAAGATGTTCTAGAATTTTTTTTTTTAAGGATTGAAACCACACTAAGTAGTAAAAAATTTCCAGGATTCATAATTTTCCTCTTTTTTGAAAACTGAGATGTTATCTTTGTTTGCATAACTGTGGTTCATTGTTTGCATTTTCCTGATGATTCTATGATAATATCTAAAAGTTCCTTCTGCACCAGGGGTGTTGAACTTATTCATGTTGTCTTGGTGCTCTAACTTTCTCCTTGTCCTATCTTGGGAAGATGAATCTCATCTTCCAAATTGCTAGAGATCCTGGCCAATTTGATATCATTCCAAACAATATCATGATTCTGTTCCTTGATGAAAATATTAAACAGTGGCAGAGGGAAAACATGGGTTAAATAGAATGAATGCCATTGATTGATTGGTGCCTATTTAGAAGGTGATCTCCAGGGCTCTGCTCCAAGCCTCAGGCCTTGGCACTTTACCTGATCAACATATTTACTGGTGTCTTGGATGAAGCATAAAAGGTATAGGCATCAAATTTGGAGGTTATGCAAAGCTAAGAGTGATGACTAACATGTTAGATGGCAGGCAGAGTTAGGATCCTAAGAGATCTTGTCAGACTAGAATGATGGACCAAATATAATGACATTTAATAGTGGATACATGTAAAATCTGATATTCGGGTTCAAAAAATCAAATGCATAAGTCCTGGGTTGAGAGTGGAGGTGGGTTTTGGGTAGACAGTTTGTATGAAGAAGATTTGAAGGTTTTTAATGGAATATAAGTTCATTGTGCAACAATGGGCGTTCTGGGTGTTTTTGCCTATTAGAATGTAAATTTCTTCACGTCAGAGATGATCTTATTTTTGTCTTTGTCTTTCTTGCAGTTGGTAGACACTTTAGCTTGTTAAATGAATGACCTAGGATGGATTGAAAGGAAAGTAGCTAAACAAGTTAGTGAAATCTTAGGCTGCGTTACAAGAGGTATAGTGACTGGAATGAATGAAATATTGATTTACTGAACTCTGCCCTGGTCAGACTAAATTGGGAGTGTTTTGGATAGAGCTTCGTCTTCCTCCCAAATTTTGAGTATCTCCTTATTCAATGGCACCTTCTATTCTGCTCATAAACATGACCAGAACTTTATCATCCTTAAAAAACCTTAACTCGAATCTACTAATACCCTTATGCTACCATCCTATACCTTTACTCACTATCTCCACTTTCTCATCTCCCACTCACTCCTCAGATTAATCTGGCTATCACCTCTATTCATAATTCCTAGATTTACATATCCAATCTTTCTTTACATCACTAACTCTTTACCAGATGTCTCCAATTTGATGTCCCAGAGGCATTTCATACTCAACATCTTCAAAATACAATTCATTATCATTTTCCCCAAACCTCATCTCTTCTGAACCTCCCTATGTCTGTAGAGGGTCCCACTATCCTTCCAGTCACCTATATTCACCAGCCTTGGAGTCATCCTCAAGTCTTCCTCTCCCTCCTGTCCAATCAGTTGCCTTGTTTTTGTTTACTCTCCCTTCACAATATATCTTACATCTTTCCCTTTGTCTCCACTTATACACCTCTGTAGCTCAGATCCTTTACATCCCTGTCCTACGCTTATTGCCTTAACCTCTTAATTGGTCTACCCACATCCAGTCTCTTCACCTCCACAATCTGCTCTCCAGAGGTAACAACATGATATCCCTAAAATACAAGTCTGACCATGTCATTTTTGCTGTCTTATCTTTATATTAAAATACATATGACGGTAGGGGCAAAAAAAGACCTTCGTAATCTGGCTCCAGCCTACATTTTTAGGCTTATTTCCTGTTTCTCTCCAGACACTACGTAACAGGACAGTCTGCTTGCTGTTCAATATTCACAAGTAGAGATTATCAGGAATGCTGTAGTAGAGGGAATTCTGATTAGACTCAAATTAAAATAGCAAAATTCGGAGATTTCTTTCAACTCTGGATTCTATGATACTAAACCCATGAATCCTGTAATACAGTAAGGTACTATATATCCCTTCAGGAAAAGTTCCTTACAAGGCCCTGCAGAGTTGTGTCCTGCTTTGTTTGCTCATAAGATCATGACATTAATGATACTCACGTGTGGTTCTCGCTTACAATCATGCTGCCATGGCCCCTAGACCCTAAATGTTCCCAGTTAATTTATAAGAATGTTATGGGAAATTGGATATTTAAAAAAAACTCTAATGTAAATTATTTGTATATGAAATGTTTATTGAGTTGAACCATTGCTACACAACACAGTGCAACAAACATATTCAATACCTATTGCATCCAAAATGCTGTGAGAATTACTGAGGTTACAAATACCCTTCCCCCTTCCCCTTACTTTACTTGGGGGGGGAAATGGACTAGATTAGGATTCAAAGGATCTGGTATTTTTTCGTAGCTAACTAGCTGTGGGACTCCGAGAAAGACAAATCAGCTTATCTGTACCTTGTTTTCCTCATCTGTTACAGATAAGGATTTTACAAGACTCTTTCGTGTTTTGAGGCAGTATTAACCATGTTATTAATGTTTTGGCTTATTTATGACTGTCTTAGAAATGAATTTAACTTGACCCCTTATAAAATTTATTGTCTGCAAAGGATTTGTTTTTATTTTTTTTAAATATTTTTAGTACATTGAGAGACATCATTAAGAGGCTTTGGCTCTTCTATTTTTCTCTCTCTCCAAAATCATTATTAATTAAAGCCCACGAAAGGAAACAAAAATACAAGATGCAATTTGGCAAACGTCGAATGATCTGTATAGAGAATGACGAGGGTGAAGAGGAGGGACAGACAGGTGTAGTCACAAAAAGCAAGAAAGGTGGGTAGTTGAGCTGAGCCTTAGCGGACATTCTTGGGAGGACGGCCCGATGGACGAATGAAGACTTATAAACGGAGGGCTGGGTTCGTACCAAGTAGGTAGAGGAGGAGGGAGTCTTGGGGTCCTTCCCCTCCCCCATTAGAATGTAAACTCCCCGAGGGGAGGAACTTTTTCTTAATTATAGCCCCAGAGGTTAAAGGAAAAGTCCGGCCCATAGTAGAAATAAATAAATATTAATTGAATCGAAAGGAATTGGGACGACGCAGGAAGGACAGTGGCGGCAGCCTGGGAAGCTAGCCACTCTTTGGTCGGGATGACCCGGAAGGAACGACGAGAAGGAGAAGAGCGCGCAAGGGCGCGCGGTGCCTCGTTTCCAGGATCTCGGGGCCTGCGCAGAGGCGCTGCGTCCGACCCTCCTGGCCGCAGGGGGGCGCCGGCGCCGGCGCCTTTGTGGCCGCGCGGCGGCGGCACTACTTCCGCTTCCGGCGCGTTACATCTCCTGGGTCCTCATCTACCAGGCTCTGAACCGCTCGCCGGCCTCCGATTAGGTAAAGGCGGGGAGCGGGGCGGGGTGATCCGGGGCGGCTTCTCGCGCTGCCGACCTTCTCTCTCCTGCGGCACAACTCGTGGGCAAGGCGCCCGCGCGTGGCCTCGGGAGCGAGAGCTAGTGGAATAGGCGACAGTCCCACCGCGTGCGGAGAAAATGATGAAGAAGGGGGAGGGGGAGTAGGAGGGGACGTAGTTTCTCTTCCGTTCACGTGACGCAGCGGAAGCGTGACCGGGGCACGTTCGAATCCCGGTGCTGCTGTAGTTTCAGGCCTGTGAGAGCTTTGAAGCCGTCTGACCCCGCGCCTCCATTGGTTTGCAGTTGAGGAAACCACGGCCACTGGGAGTGGTTAAGTGACTTGCTCAAGGTCCCACGTCAAAAAATGGCAGAACCTGGATTTGAATGTGGGGCCTCCGACACCGTAGCCAGGGTACTCCCCACATCACTTTGCTCAGCAGTACGATGAGGGTATCGGACTAGATGACCACCGAAGGACCCAGCTCTAAAATCAGCGACCCCGTTTCTGTGTCGTCTCCTTTGTCCGGTGGTGTGGATATCTCCGATGGTGGATGGGATGGGGGGTGTGAATTTGACCGTTGTAATAATTACCCCCCCCCCCCCCCCACCTTTCTAGTCGTTAGTTTTGGTGTAACAAATATCATTTGCACACCCAGCGTATCAGGCCTTAGAATGGCAAAGACAAGAAATGAAGATGGTTCCCATCCCCAAGCAATTTACATCAGCCTTGGAGGAGTTGGTACCCGAGCTACGAACTTGAAGGAAGGAGGCTTGATAGGCCTGCCTTCCACTGTAGGACGGCTTGGGGACTTAGAATGTCAGGTTAGGGAGATGGCTGGTAGGCCGCTTTGACCGGAACGGCAGCATTCTCGAAGGGGGGTAGTGAGATGTAAGGTTGGATAGGGAAATTGGAGGCACGTTGTGGAGGGAAGAGGTGAAGTTGAGGAGCATGTAATTCTGGAGGCCTGAGCCATTCACTGAAGGTTTCTGAGCACTGTGATAACCGTCAGATTCATAAGAAGATTTTTTTTTTTTGCAGTTGTCTGGGGGGAGATTGGAGAAGAAGAGGAATAGAAGCAGGGAGACCAATTAAAAGATAGTAAAACAACATGAGAGAAGGCTTGAACCACAGAGGGTGATTGAGTGAAGAGAAGAGGAAGGTCAAAGTGGAGGACAAATTGATTAGACATGGCAACTTACTGAATATTGTATTGGATAAAGAGAATAGAATCAAGGATAACAGGTTAAAACTGGGGAGCTTGAAGGAAGAGCCTGTTTAAGGAGGAAGAGCATCAGTTTTGTTGTAGATACATTGACTGAGATACCACTGGGAGGCCTAGATATATAAATGGTATATAAATGTATAGCTTTTAAATGAATAGGCAATTGGCAACATAGTATTCAAAAGAGGAATTATGGCTGGATATGTAGGTGGCAGTTTAATTTACTAAGCATTTATTTAGGACCTGTTATGTCTGTCAGGCACATAAATTTGCTTGAAGACCTCCATTGAGTAGGAACTCACTATATTCCTAATCCCCAGCCCATCCCACTGCTCTAATAGTTTTTCTTTACCCAAGCCCAAACTTATCTTTTTACAACTTCTGCCATTGCTTCTGGTTCTGCCATCTGGGGATAAACAAAGAGTCCAATTCCTTTTCTATATGATATTCCTTTAAATATTTGAAGATAGTCATGTCTGTCTCCCATTCCTTCTACTACCAATTTGGGAGTCTTCTGCTTAATTGAACTGACAATTAGGGAAAGAAGGTGGATGATCCAATAAAGAAGACTAATAATGATCAGACTAGTAGGAGGAAGACCAGAAGAGAGCAGTGTCTCAGAGGGAGACTCTCCTTATCTCTCCTCCCCCTGTGGAAATGTATGCTCCTCCCAAACTACCTTGAATTATTTTGTATATATCCTAAACATAACTTTTTGTCTTCTTTCATTAGAATGTAAGATCCTTTAGGGCAGAGGCCATTTCACTTATGTCTTTTTTCCACAGCTCCACAAAGTCCTCTAAGCTACAGAGAAGTCCAGGAGGATGAATACTGAGGCAAGGCCATTGGAGTTAGCAGTTAAGAGATTGCAAGTTGAGAGCAGTTTGAGTAGAGTGAAACCAGAACACCAACTGAGAAGGGTTTAGAAGTGAGTGGATGGTATGGTGGTGAAGGCATTGAGGCTATTCTAGTCTACTTCCAGCTGGTGAGGATGGGACTGGAATAGCCTGTATGGACAGACTATCCGTATATCAGAGCCATAATTCTTATAGTGAGGTTTACAGCAGGGCTTCCCGCTTTGCATTTCTACTAGATTTGTTGGAGTTTTGTGGCCTGAGGGCACTTGCAGTGCAAAGCATGCACACATGCTTTGTGTTCAGAACCAAGGCTGCACTGAAGTTGCAAGGTACAGCACGGACAAGCACTGCCAGAAACACCTCCAATTGATTTTTAATTAATTTTTGGTTGTTGCTCATTCACAAACCTTTCACTGTTGCCAGATTTTTTTGTGACCCCCACCATATGGAGTCATGACCCACAGTTTAAGAAGTGCTGGTTTACAGTATGAAATAATTTCTGAAGCCTTCAAACTTATTTTAGTTTAAAATGCAAATTAGCAACCCTTTGCCCTATTTGTGAGGGCTTTTGGTGTCAGCTTGAATACACATGTATCCTCTGGAAGCCAGACTTTAAAGATATTTTAGTTGGCATAGAGAGCAACATATAACTCAGTTTTTTATTCTTCAGGAAGAAATTCTAAACCGGCTAAGAAGAAAAGAAAACACAAGCCATGTTTCGAAGACCTGTTTTACAGGTAACTTTCTTCCCATCCCAGATGGGATCATTTGCTATCTGAAATGTTTTAAAAGTTTGAGTTTAAGAAGCCCCGAAGGGTCACAAATAGAAAAAGTTTAAGAAGCCCTGCTCTAGGGCCAGCCCAGTCAAGACAAGGATGCTGTGCTGTGCAATCAACCTGTGCTCTCCAGCCAGAACCTGTTTTGTGCAGTCATAGCCAAACACACAGTTCAGCTTCCCTTCTTAAAGCAGCTTAAACCAGCTCCAGAGAGCACAGCCCATGGGAAACACTTCACCTTTATTGAACTGTAGGTGGAGCTGAAGGGCAGTAGCTGTGCCTGAAGCTCCTGTACAATGATGTCATTACTCTCTGGCCGGTCCTGAGTTTTGTGGAAGCTTCTCTGCTGACTGAGTCTCCAGCTGAACCTCTCAGCCCAGCTCCGGAGTCTTTCTTCAGTTCCTCTCATCTGCTGCTGCTCTCTCTTGTCTTCATTGTACTGGTGTTTTAAATGAGAGTTTCCTGACTCTCAGTGACTCACCTTTTACTGAAAAAGTCACGACTTTGTTAGTCAAATCGACAGTCCTTTTTTAGTCATATCTCAAACTCCATATGTTTATATGATTTCTCATTATCTTAGTTTTGGACTTTTTAATCATAAATCATATATGTACAGATATGATGAGGTACCTTTAAGTCTTCAGCAAAGCAGTCTATGTCTTTGATACGTTTGAAACTTTCTTTGCGCTCACATTTTTCCGGCTTTTCATAAATAATAGATCTTTCAGTCTTTATATTAAGCTGTTCCCATACAAACAAGATGTCCCTGCACACTGTTAACAAAGAATTCTAAATCCTGGAATCGAAGCCATAGGTCTTCTCTCCAAAACTGTCCAAAATCCTTTCTGAAAGCAGTATTTTCATATACTTATTTTAGCAGTATATATATATAAACTATATATAATATATAAAACGATGTTCATTTTCTACCCCTATTAGACATCAAAATATTCATCCCTAACAGTAGCAATAAGCAACTTCACTTGATAATCAATATAAATCTTTTAGAGCAAATACTTTTTCTGCTCTTTTGATCAACCGTTGCATATGAAAATGGCTCAAAGAGACTGAACTTTGCAGATAGGTTTTAAGGGAGAAAAATTACATTTTTATTTTCACTAACCTCTGACTGAAATTTAGCATTTCTTTCAAATATTTAAAAACATTGTTCTGGAGATTCCATCGGTTTCTCCAGCTTGCCAGAGGGATCTGTAATACAGCAAAATTCTGCCTCACATTATTTCTCTTAAATGTTCACACTTGCTGAAGGCCCAAAAAAGTCTTGGACTTTTGCCTGATTGATCATTGTTATTCCAGTTGCATATTGTTTAATGTCAATTCCGAAGTGGAAAATTAATTTTAAAAAACTCCACTTGTCTTGATAGGGTAGGGTGACTTGGATTTTGAATCTGCTGGCAGAATACTTGAGAACTTTTGAGGACTATATTTGTTTGAAAATTAGACTTTGGCAAATCAAAGATCAGGGTCCAAGCATTGTGCATACGTGTTTTAACTTTTGACCCAGTAGAATACTTGCCATATCAATTATCTATAGCTCTTTTTTAAAATTTGGATTTGTGCATTTGGTCGTTTGTGCTGATATAATGTACCTTAAGCATATATTGGGATATATTCTAGTGTTCTGGAAGTAGAGCAGTCCCAAGACTATCATAAAGCCTGAACTCTGTTAAGTACAGGAGATTTCTTATCTAAATTTTTCATCAGCTCCAGTGTCTTGTATTCTGTGCAAAGTGTAGATACAGATGATAGTAATAGAGAGAAGGGAGGAGGAGAATCATAACATTATCTATTTTCTCTTATGAAGCCAGTGGAGCATGAAGTGGGTTGTGGTATGGAGTTGAGTTGGGAGAAATTTTGTGGCCATCTTAACTAGACCAGATAGATTAGCTTTTAGCTGTTTACAGCAGTGATTTTGCTGGTGTTTTATCTTTGTTGCCTGTCCCCTTTCCTGCCACTTGCTTCCTTTTGCCTTACGCTGGGGGAGGGGAGGGGAAGGAAAAAACATTCATTAAGTGCCTGTTATGTACTGGGCAGTGTGCTAAGCACTTTTTACAGTTATCTCATTTAAACCTCACAATAGTCCTGCATAGTAGGTGCTTTTATTATCCTCATTTTACAGTTGAGGAAACTGAGGCAAACAGGTTAAGTGACTTGCCTAGGTTCAGACAGCTAGAAAGCGTCTAAGGTTGGATTTGAACTTGTCTTGCTGACTCTAGGCCCAGTACCAAATTCAAGGCTCTTGGTGTCCTTGTGCTACCTTCCGGCTGACTAAATGGTTCTCTCCTTACCTTTTCTGAAATTTCTGCTCCTTGCCCTGCCCTCTCCCTTTCTCCTTCAGAATTCCGTTTCTTGTGTGTTTTTAAGCACTAATCCACAGCTGTGCATTTGATTAAAGTAGTTTACATTCAGGTATGAATGATGTCCATCTCTCCTGGGATTGTTTATTTTAGGGGGCCTATATATAAATTTTTCCTGGCAAGTGGTGAAACTGAAATACAGTTCGTATATGAAGCTACTGTGATGTTTCCACCCTGTGTGTTGTGCCAATATTAGCTTAGCCATTCAACCTAAAAAGAACTCTGACCACATGGGAATCCAAGAAGGAATTGGACAGAGTCAAGGTCTGTCTTATTCTTTTGCATTCTTAGGGACATTTTAAGTCTCTGTTATGCCTTTGGAGAGAGAGAAGATTTTGTCTTTGTGATGAAGAGGGTGCCTTTGAATATATAATGAAGACTTATTTTGAAAATTCCACTGAATAATTTTTTCAGCTAGCAAATATTTTCTTTAAATTTTATAGATAATTGTTTTTTTGAGTTTAAAATAGCTTATTGTTTATTTAAAAAAAATCACTTGGTTAGCAAATATGCTCTTTTCTTTGCTACTTGTTTTGTTTGTCCTTTCTGGAAATTAAAGCTATCCTATTGTTTCTTCCTGTTTAGGTACTTGGTCAATTTGCAAGACATTACTGTGAAGGAAGTACCAGTTTAGTTCTTGAAAGATGTAAGTAGCTGATAGCTAAGGTTGTAAGTTATATTCTTAACCTGAAATTTAAGGGTTAAATTAAATTAAGCTTAAATTAAGTTATCTGTATTTAACATATGTAACATATAGCATCTGTTTATGTATGTGTGTGAAGACATATATAACCTTAAATTTACTTGTTAATTTATTTGTCTGTGACAAATGACATATGAATTCTTTCATTGACTTAGGTTTTGTGCCTGAACCAATGATCCCATTCACTGGGGAATAGATTTCTAGCCAGAATGGCCCTTAGAGAGCATCTGCTCCAAACCTTTCATTTTATAAATGAGGAAATAGGTCCAACAAGGTGAAGTGACTTGCTCAACATGACACAGAATAAGAGGCAGAGTCAAACTTAAGCCCAGGACCTTTGATTCCAATCCAGGGATCGGCTCTGCCACTGTTTTGTCACTAAGGTAGGATGGGCCATCTCAGTAGACATTTCTAAGAGTCTGCTCTTTTTCTACCAAGCAACTTCCTAGTCCTCTACTGAGTGTGATCAGTTTTAGAGTTCAAGCTCCCTGAAAAGTCTGAACTTTAGAGGAGAAGGAAAAGGGGTATGTACATCAAGCTGAACGTGCCTTGAAGAGAGGTTATTTACTCTTCCATTTTCGTTCTTCACAAGTCAAAGAGTAGTAGGACGGGAATGGAGGTCCTTGAGAGGCGGAGGTGTTGGAATAGTAGTTCAGGCATTTGCCCAAGTGCTTATCAAGTATCTGCCTTTCTACTTTGCCTCTAATTAGGCTTTTCCTTGAGATGTTGAACTTAACCTCACGTAGGGATTCTCAACAAGGAAATCATAATCATCTACAGACTTCATTGTAATCAATTGTGTCTTACTGGACTATAGCTTCTAGGAAGCATTTGAAATACTAGCATCTTTAGGGATGGGGAGAAGAGGAACAAGATGAAAGGATGGCCATCTACAAGCCACTAAAATGCTTAACATTTTAAACATTTAAAAAGTTCCAGGGAAGGAGACTGATACCTGTGGTGTACTGCAGTGCATTTCAAATGGATATGGTTTTGAAGAGGACGTGTGATTGGAGACTTTCGGCATGTGCATGCCTTCCAGCATTTTCAGGGAGAAAGTGAACATGTTCAAATTAAGCTGAACTTCAGATAGCAGTGGCCTATCTACCTTGTCCCCTCCCTCTATTTTCCAGCATGAACTCCTTGTCACAATTCTCCCTAGTACTTGTGTCCGTCATGAGGCTTCTTTCCTTTAGCTGAAGTCCTGTAGAACCTGTGCTGGGCGAGGGCAGGCTGATGGGCATTCTTTGGTCTCATTCCACTTTGTCTTAGTGGTGACATTAACAACATTTCAAATGTCCTTTACTTCTTTGGCTTGAGGGCCCTGAAATCTTAAGTTATAACATTAGGTAGAGGAAAAAAAGGTTGCTTTGTAGAAGTAGGGCAGATTTTCAGAAATTTTTGCTTATGGTCTCCACATTTCTAGCTTAAGTTAGTGATGGAGTGGTGCCAGAGGAGGTGATTGGATTTGAAATCAGTGGTCCTGGGTACAAATCCTAACTTAGCCATTTACTACTTGTGTCCTCATGGGTGAGAACTTCACTCTGGTTCTGTTTCCTTGTTCGTATTTTTTTTTTGGAGGGGGAAAGGCATGGCAATTAGGGTTAAGCGACTTGCTCAAGTTCACACAGCTAGTAAGTGTGTCAAATGTCTGAGGTCGGATTTGAACCCAGGGCCGTTGCTCTGCTCACTACACCACCTAGCTGCCCTATGTTTCATTATTTGTAAAAGAAGGAGATTGGACTGGATGATTTCTCTGATCCTTTCTGGCTCCTGTGAAATCTTATTTTATAGGAAACATGGCAAGTGGGAAAAAAAATAATTTTAGGAATTCCTCTGTTACCCAGCATGGTTTTATAGATAACTTTTTTTTTGCCTTATTAAACAAAATATGTTTAACTTTTTACAAACTCATGGCCATTATTGTGAACATAATTTATTCTGCATTTTATAGATGTAGAGGTGTGGGACACTGAGCTCAATATGTACCCAGGATGTATCCTAGAAATTATTTATTTTTTAAAAATTATATTTTGTTTCCTACGTAATCAGCAAAAGTCTACCTTCTTTCCCTTTTCTCATTGAAACAAATCCCTCAGCTGCAATTTGACCTTGCCACTGTAATGTTATTGCAATTCTGCAATCGTGTGTAAATGTGTGGTTTTTTTTTTTTAAGTTTATCCCTTCATTTCTAGGTCCACTTTCTAGGTAATGAGCTGCCTCTGAGGCTTTATTCCGGTACCAATAATCATTGTTCTTCTGAAGTCAGAGTCTACAGACTGCACTGGTCTCAGCACTGGTCTGATTTACTTTCCCTTACCTTCCATTTTAGAGTGGTGAAATGGATAGAAGGCAAGACCTGGAATCAGGAAGACCTGAGTTCAAGTGTGACTTTAGACACTTAACAAGCTTTGTGACCCTGGACAAGTCTTAACCTCTGTCTTCTTCAGTTACTTCAAATATAAAATGGGGATCATAATAGTACCTACCTCTTAGGATTTTTGTGAGGATTCAGTGAGATGATATTTGTAAAGCTCTTAGCACTGTGTATGGCATATGGTTCCCTTCCTGTTCCCCCAATTAAAGTATAGTGAGACTTAGTTTGCTGTTGTTCTTTGGGGTATTTCCCCCAAGTTAAGGTTTTTGTTTTTCAATTGTACATTTGTCTTTATTTTTTATTTCAGCTCTTAATCGTGTCCAGTTACTTGGAAGAGTGGGTCAGGATCCTGTTCTGAGACAGTCGGAAGGAAAAAATCCAGTCACAATCTTTTCTTTGGCCACAAATGAGATGTGGCGATCAGGGGAAAGTGAGACATCCCAGCAGGGTAAGTTTTAAAGACTTTTGGGTGAACCAAATATATTTATTAATGGATATTTGATGATAGATAGGATTTTTATGGGAGTTTACATCTTATTACGTTTCTGTTCATTAAAAAAGGAAAAAAATTTTTAAAGTAGCCCAATTTCAACAAAAACCTTAGTATACTTTTGGAAGCATGACCAATGTTGCACATATTTGGATCTCCTTATTTTTACGACTTTTACTATAATAGCCATTAAATGCAAGTAGAAATAAACTTGGCAGATTTTTTTGAATCACTGTAATCACAAAGTGCTAAACCAAGATAAAAAATAATAGTATGTTCACATTGCTCTCACTGAAATGATTTTTTTTGGGTGAAATCAAAAAGTTTTTTGTAGTATTAAAAAGGAAAAGAAGTCTTAAGAATATTATTTCAGCTTTATCTTTTAAAATGGTTATTTTGTGTATATTTTATAATATACGTGACGTTAATACAGTAGGTATATTACATAATTTATGAATAAACATGTATATAAGCAGCTATGTGCTCAAAAATTGACTGATGTGGTATGAAGTCAAAAAATTTTAAATACCACTGAGAACAGTTTTTTAGGTTTTAGGTAGTTTTTTAGGTTTATCATTACAATTTACCATCAGATAATCATTTCTTTTGTCCAAAACAGTTCATGACAATTGTCTGCTGAGAGAAGTTTTGTCCAGATTGGTGGAGGGCTCATATAAAACAAAAAAATTAGTCCTTGAATTATTGAATCAAGATAGAAACACTGTTTTGTTTAAACTTGTTGTTTTTAATTTATCTTATGTTTTGCTTGCCTTTTTATAGTCTTTTGCACTTCATCAATGCTACTCGCCTAAACATCTTGAAAACTTAATAGTTAAATAATTTTACTGTACGTGTGGTATATTGCTAATAAGATTCAGGAATTTGGACCTAGTCTGTGCTATCATCTTAGGCATCAGGATCTAAAAAGAACCTTCTCTTTTTGTTCTGTGAGGAATAATTGCACTGATTCTACTTTGTGTGGTGTCTGCTAATGTTTCTACCCCTCTTTGTAATTTAGGTGACATCAGCCAAAGGACCACATGGCACAGAATATCAGTTTTCAGGCCAGGCCTGAGGGATCTGGCCTATCAGTATGTGAAAAAAGGGTAAGTAAAGAAAGGAGGATTAAATGGGATTAAATGCCTTCTAGAATGGAGGACAAAAACATCTTACTTCAAGGAGATTGTAGGAATCAGGAAGAAAAAGAGTTTACAGTCTTCAGGGATGAGATCATCCCTTAATTTTTCGTTGGTGTATCTTATTTTGAGGCATAAGTCCTATAAAAAAGCTAAGCAAAACTGCCCAGTGATATAATTTTCCTCTCTTCAACCTTGCAGTTTGCCTTTTCTTAGTAGAAAGTATGGTTAGCTTGGAACCAAAACTGTTCTTCCTATTTGATCTGAGTTCTCTTGTCTTTTACTATTGTCTCCATTTATAATTTTTGTGATTGCATGTATTATTTTGGTTCTGCTTCTTTCTGCATCAGTTAATATACTGTCTTTCTCTGTTTCTCTGAGTTCTTCGTATTTCTGTTCAAGACAATGTGTGTATGTACACACACGTACATACACACATGCACATACACACAGAGCTCAGCCATTTCTCATTTGTAGGGCATTTAATTTATTTCCAGATTTTTGTTATTATAAGTAGTACTTCTATGAATATTTTGGTACTTGGGGGTACTTCTTTATATCATTGACTTCCTTGGCACATAAACCTAATAGTGGGACCACTGGATCAAAGGGATGGTTTACTTAGCTTTTATATAATTCCAAATTGTTTTCTAGAATAGTTGGACCAATTTGCAGCTCAAACAGTTACGTATTAACATGACTTTTCCCACAGTTCTCCAACATTGACTGTTTCTATCATTGTAGAGTGACAGTAGCAAGATATTGTGACTATTAGGCTTAGCTTCAAGTGAAGAAGATCTGGCTCCAGATCCTTCTCTGACGCATCTGTGTGAATGTGGTCGAGTCATTTAACTTCTTAGGGCCCCGGGTTACTCTCCAAGACTGTAATTATGCATGAGTTGCTAATCTTTAGTTGTGGAGAGAATTTCCACGCTGGTAGTTACCCTTTAGCAATGAAATCAGAGGTCTAACCCCACTGTCACCCTGAAAAACTTCAACCATCTTTGACAACTTAACGAGCATAAAGTGATACCTTATAGTTGTTTTAATTTTCCTTTCTCTAATTATTTAGAGAATTTCTCATATGGTTGCTGATGATTTGAATTTCTTTTTTTGAAAACTTTATATCCTTGACCAGATGGAAAATGGCTTTCTCAACAAATACTTGAAGATCTTCTCTGTATTAGGATACAAAATTGAACAAATTAGTCTCTCCCAGTGTGAAGGTTGTGATTTAATTGGGAATCAGAACATAAAATGCATTAAGGACTTCCGTAATAGTACAAGGGATGTCAACCTGGAAAGAAAAAAAAAGAGAAAATGAAACATAATTATGTTTAAGCAAATATTTGTTTATTTGCTAACATCCCAAGGAAATGTTTTTCTTGCCTCAAGAACAGATAATTTTTTTTATACTAGGGCAAACTCCTTTTTAAGGGAAAACTCAAATTCATGGCAAGAGTAGTACGTATTTACACTTGACTGAAATAATCAGTGAAGAAGTTAAGTGCCCCCTAAGTGCAGGATCTGTACTAGGCTCTGGGCTTAAAAGCACAATGAATAAGACAGTCCTTACCTGTAAGGAGTTTACATTCTAATGTTGGATATCCAGATACAGTTATGTTAATGTACGTGGAATTACTGTCACATTTAGCAATTTATGCAGATTCAGGTATTCTGGGGACATAGGAGAGAGGCTGTGTTGTCCAATAGCCATCTTCGTAGTTGTGTGTTGTGTCTGACTTTTAACTAGCCAAATTTTTGTGTTTGTTTTCGTTGGATTTTATTTGCATATGTACATGTGAGTAAGGAATTTTAGCAAAAGGGTTTATATACATTGTCCATCTGTGTCATCTTAGGGCTCTTATATCACTTTGTCTTTTAGGATTGTAGTAAGCATGACTTATGGAATTGGGTACAACTAAATTGAAATAGTCATTTGGTAACTTCCTTATAATCCTAATTACAGAATTTGGATTCAAAAGGGAATTTTAAGGTTATCTAGTTTAGTTTATGGTATATTACAGTGAAAAACTTAGAGATTTAAAATAGCTTATTTAATACTGATGGTTTGGGGTACATTTTAAGTGCCAGCAGCTTTATTTCAGGGAGGACAATAAGCCTTAGCTATGCAAACAATAAAATTTTATTAAGCGCCTGCTATTGGCTAGGCACTGTGTTAAGTGCTGGGTATACAGAAAGGCAAAATACAGTCCCTCCCCTCAAGGAGCTTACTAATGAATGGGGGAGAGAACAAGAAAAGAACCACATACAAACAAGCTATATACAGGACAAATAAGAAAATTATCAGAGGGCAGGCACTAAAATTAAGAGTTGGGAAAGGCTTTCTGTATAATTTTCATTGAGACTTGAAGAAAGCCAGGAAAGGTACTAGTTAGAAGTGAGGAGGGAGAATATTCCAAGCTTTGGAGACAGAGAAAATGCCCAGAATCAAGAGATGGAGTATCTTGTTTGTGGAATTGCATGGAGGCCAGTGTCACTGGATCAAATAGTATCTGGCAAGGCGTAAGATGAAGAAGACTGGAAAGGTAGGAGGAGCTAGATTGTGAAGGTCTTTGAGTGTTGAAGGGAGCATTTTTTAAAATTTGATCCTGGAGGTGATAGTGTGTGAGATGACTATCACCAAATTAAAAGTCTGGAGTCTGAATCCAGAGATCAGAAAAGGTCTTATTCTTTCTCATGAGAAAGGCCACAACCCTCGTTGCTCAAACAGCATCAGCCAGGGAGTGCCAATGCTGGCTGGAAGAAACAGATTTTTATAGTCTTAATGCGTTCCCCCTCCCACTCTCTTACCCCTTTCTCCATTGACTAGGTACTCAGGGTGTACATTCTAAATGCGGCAGCTAATACGCAATAGAAGCAAACCTGTCCATGTGTGGAAACTAGATGTATATGTGTACTAGGAAGTAGGAGCAACCAGGAACTATATATGCTGAGCTCCCCAACCCATGCTGGAGAACCAGAAACTTGTTGGGGAAAATGGAAATTTAACTCAAGGCTTTCTGGAGGAATGAAACTTGGGCCTGTGGGAACTGCACTGTAGGCCCTCTGTCAGGAGGAGAGAGATAAGAGATAAGAGTGCAGCAGGGAGGTTCTAGTGAGGGAACTTCACTGTCAGCTATCCTTCACAGTAGGAAATTACTGGATTTTTTGGGTATGGTCAAAGGATGGAGGGGTGGGGGAGACATGATCAGACCTTCCAGTTAGGAAAATCATTTTAGTGGATAAGTGGAAGATGGATTGGAGTGGAGAGTGACTTGAGGCAGGCAGACCCACAGGCTGTTGCAGTAGTTCAGGTGATAAAGGGCTGGACCAGAGGAGTGGCAGTGTCAGAGGAGAAAAGGGGGCATATTTGAGAGCTTTTGCAAAGATGAAAAGGACAGGCCTTGGCAACAGATCGGATATGGGAGGTGAGAGGTAGTGTAAGAAGTCCAGTCTGACTCCTTGCTTTCGAGTGTGAGTGATTTGGGGGGATAGTGTTACCCTCAACAGCAATAGGGAAATTAAGTGGGGGGAGGGGCCTTGCAGAGAGGAGAAGGGAGGGTTTGGGGGAAAGATAATGAGTTAAGGTTTGAACATGTTGAGTTTAAGGTAGTTACTGGACGTCCATTTCAAGATGTCTGAAAGGCAGTTGGAGGTCTGCAGTGAAGTTAGGGTGGGATAGGTAGATCTGAAATGGGCAGAAATACGATGGTAATTAAATCCATAGGAACTGATGAAATCACCAAGTGAAGTAGTATAGAAGGAGGAGAGAAGAGGGCCCAGGACAGAACCCTCTGGGACATTTATGGTTAGATGGTGTGATCTGGATGAGGAACCATCAGAAGAGATGTAGAGTGTTTTGGTAGGTGATAACGTGTGGTTATGTATGTCATTAGACTTTCTCATACTTGTATATGCACATGTTTGTGTGTATGTGTGTGTTTTTACCTTTCCAAATCAGATTGTGATGTGAAGCACATGTTGAAATGCATCAGCTGTTTCACTTATTTGTTTACATTGTGTTTTCAACAGGGCTCGAATTTTTGTGGAAGGGAAAATAGACTATGGTGAATACATGGATAAAAACAATGTGAGACGACAAGCCACAACAATCATAGCTGGTGAGAAATTTTTTTCTTTAAAACATTTATCCTTTGGGGGAGAAAGATATTCTTTATCATCCTCTGTCTTTGTGCATTGTAAAGGCTAGAGCATGTTCTGTGGGATTTTGAATTGAGCATTTGGGGGTATTTTCATGAGGCACTCAGTTAAATACTAAGTGACTTAAAGTCAGGTCAGAAGACTTTTAAGTGTATGTTTGCTGAGGAATTTGCACATTTACCAAGAGCTCAGGATAATTACAGTGCGATACAATACAAGAGTCTTAGAGTTTGGAGACCTGAGTTCAGGTTCTGGCTCTGACATTTAATGGCTGTAAGACCTTTAACAAATGACTTAGCCTCAGTTTCTTCATCTGTAAAGTTGAGTAAGAATATTTCATCTCTGTGGTAGTAGGGGGAAAGTTTTAAGGTGTTATCTTAAAATGTGACAAGTGCTAAGTTTGTAATTGCTAAACATAGAACTCAATTGTCTTTCACTTTATGATACTCTTTAGCTAAGGTATAGGTCTATCTCTCTGAAAAGTCTTTGACTCTCTAGCAAAATAGAACTGAATCATTACTACTAGTTGGTAGCATAGTTTCTCTGTTATGGTGTATTTTCAGCACCGATTACTTTTCAGGAGAGGGATAGAGTGAGGTGGGGATAAAGGGAAGTAGTTAAATTTTAAAAAAGGCACTTCCTAGAGATACTGGGAAAACTCAGGTGGATCAATTCACAAGTTCTTTCTTATAGTTGAGACTTCTAGATGCTACCTGCCTGCTTAGAACTGAGTTAAAGTTGAAATTTTTTCCGTCTCTGCTTCCTCCTACCACTCCAATTGATGGCTGCAAATAGTAATCCCACTGGGACTTATTACCTACTTTGACTAAGGGCTTTTCGTCATAGGCCATATCTTAAAGTAGTGCCCGCATGCCACCCCAACTAGAAGTTTCAGTCCTTTTTTGCCTTTTTCTTTGAACTAGAATTTCACATTCCTTAGAAATGACTCACTGTTACAGATTTATTTTCCTCCCCACTACTACATAGTAGCTTACACAAATGAACTAAGATTATTTGAAATGTCACTTTTAACTGTAAGATAGGTATAACTAACTCAACTACCATTTATCAAATCTATAAAAGCTTTTTTGGTGTAACGAATTTCCATAGGACATAATTCAAGAAAGGGGCTGATGTGGCTTTGGGGGTTTCAGGGACCCCTCGAGGACCGAAGAACAGGAGAGGGTCATCTGGAATGAATTCGTGGACTCAAGTGTTCTTTAAGTCAAGTTAGCAAAGGATTATTGTAAGACCAACATGGCGGGCAGATCTCCTTAAAGAACTTGCAACTAACAGGAATGATGCTAAAGCTTACATAAGAAAAGTAGTGGATTATCTGGCAGATATGCTAATTAGGTGATAACAGGCAACTTTAGTCATCGGCGTCATTCACTGCTGGAAATGGAGCTGGTGAGGGGAGGTTTCCTAAGGAGTGTATTTTTGGTCTGTTATGTCTATAACAAGATAGCTTTTGGAGTTGACATCTATAGCCTGACCTCTGGGTTGTATACTGTAACTGTGGGAATCAGTACATGATAGTTCTGCTGGTAGAAGATAGTCCTGTTCACACAAGGGAAATTGTACAGAGGTCAGCTTGTTCTTGTAACAGGGAGAGATAGTTTGCCCTACTGGGGCCCACTTTGAGTTATTGCTAGGCACAGGGTCCTTGGGCTGGAGAAAACTGTCGGCAATAGTGTTTTGAGGCTAGGGAGAAATGTGATCTTGGAAGTGGGGTCCAAGAACAAGTACCCTACCCTTCCTGTTATGTCATTAAGTGACATTCATGTCAAAGAATCCATTTATCTGTGGTCACTCTCTCTACAAATGTAAATTGTACTTCCTTCAAACCTTGGTGGTTTCATAAATTGTGACCAGAAGAATTAAGAATCTGGTGACTGACCTTTTGGAAATCTTGAGTACCTGTTAATTCTCTGATGCCTTATTTTTCCACTCAAGGGTCAAGAAACAGTTTGTTAGCTGGGAATTACGTTAATGTTTGGTACAAGATGCCTAAATTTCCCCTTCTATCCTTACCCCTTCGCCTCCATATTCCCAGAGATCTATCTCATGTAATGATTTTTTTTAATTCAGCAAAACTGAACAGTATATCTCAAAAAATCTGACACCATATGAAATGTTCCACACCATAGTACCCACTGCCTCTGCAAAGGATGCTTGAAGACTTTCAAAAATTGGGGAAACAATTGCCCTTCTCTACTTCTTTGGCAAGCATCTACCTATTTTGAAAGATTTAAAGATCACCTATAGGGTCTCGGTAGTCATATTTGCCAGTTCTCTTAGCACTGTAGCATGTAATTTATCTGGTTTTGGTGACTTGAACTCAATGAGGGCAGCTAGATTGCTACCTGATAGTCTCGTCACTTATATTCTATTTCCATTCCTTATTGACCATGTTTTGTTCCATCTTTCCTAGTTCAAAGGTTATTCCCCTTGGAAAACAGAAGCAAAGTAAAAATTGAGTAGTTTAGCCTTCTCACAGTGATCCATTAACATCATCCCATCCACCCTAAGCATTTGTCCTAGTCCTTATTTTGCCACCAAGGATGGGTTTTAAAAAAGCCTTTTTGCCATTTTCGGTGTTTATTGCCAGTCTCAGATCGTATTTGGATGTTAATGTTTCTGGCACAAGTCCTATAGTACCAAGGTACTCTCAAATTCTTAGTTATTTGTCATTGCTTCTGTTTCTCTCTGTGTCTTTTAAAGTCTAAGTTTGTTGATAATTTTGCTGTGCATTTGTACTGGTTTCAGCTCCCCTTTTTCCTCTATATAATCATGCTTATCAAAAAAATATTTCTTTTGAATAGAATAGGCCTTTTCAAAGATAATTTGCAGTCACGAATCCTGTCCTAGCAAGTCTTGGTGATAGATGAGGTAAAATTTGCCTCTTTGCATTAGAGTTTCTAGTTCTCTATATTATCTATACTTTGTTCATTTATATATGGACAAGTAATGAGAACAAATACTTTGAGGGCATGCCATCCCCTTACAGCTGCTGGTACTGTATTGTTCATTTTCTACCCAACTTAGGAGTCCACCATAAATCCAGATTATTTGAGTCTTAAACTGACTCCTTAGTTTCAGGTCAGAGATTTCAAGAACTCTAGTCCTTGGACTTGCTTCCCCTGCTTCTACTGTGATCTCACTTATTCTAGAGGATTTTCAGATGGAGGCAGTGTGATTTTCTCCTTCTGGTAGTGAGAACTGAATATTGGGCCATACCCCCTTCTCTTTAAGGTAAAGAGTTCTACCATGGCTTTTTTATTTTTTTTAAGTTATATTGATGACTTTTGGTTTTACACTAGTTGTTTCCCAGTGTACCACCATTGAGCTTTTCCCTGTGACAGAGAAAAACAATTAAGGCAGCAAATCAACTCTGCTTGTGACTGCATTTGCAACATTCTCTGCCTTTGGTCCCCTACTGCCTCTTTTGCAAAAGGAGGGATGTCCATTTTTTAGTATTTTTCAGGACTAATTTTAGTCCCCAGCCTGACTTTTTAGCACCTTTCTTTGTCTAAGGAGACTCTTAAAAAAACTACTTCCTCTTAATGGTGGGGTGATATCCCTACCGTTCTTCCATGACGCGGTACCTTTTCCTAATCAGTCCGGACTGAAGAGGCTTCTAGCTCCTGTAGTTTGCTTTTGCTTTTTAACTTGAGGTATAGATTTGTATCTCCCCTCACATATTGGATGTTCTTTTAAAAAGGCACATTAACTCTCCATGCCTTTCTTTTGATTGTAACTACTTTTTAAATGATAACAAGGCAGTTTCAACAATTTTAAACATTTTTGAAGAGGAATAATAGCATAGCGACAATTATCGATCAATCAGAATAGTTTTCCCAGGTTCTTTTGGGAGACCCGTTTACTCCTTCCAAGTGAGCAGTGTGTATGTACGAGAGGGAGTATGACAATGGATAGAGTGCTAGGCTTGGAGTCAGGAAGACCTGGGTTTGAATCCTGTTGCTGGCAGTCACTGGTTGTATTATCTCAGACAGGTCAGTTAATGTCTGTGTCTCATTTTCTAGTTTGTAAAATGGAGATGATAGTGTTTGCCTCGTAGGATGGTTGTGAGGCCCAGTTGACAGACTGCATATAAAGTGCACACTTTAAAGTACTTTGTAAATGGTAGCTATCATAGATAGAGAATAGAATTCTGAAAATAACCATTTTCTCTTTGGATTCCTTGCAGAAAATATCATATTTCTGAGTGACTACATAAAAGAGAAGGAGTGAAATGGACAACTCATTCAAGGCCGGTGTTGGGACATCCTCATTTTGAAATTATGTAAAATCTTTGGAATTTCTTTTGACAAGAATTAAACTATACTTTTTGCATATATATAAAATGAACAAAAAGCATTTTCTTCTTTCTCTTGGGCTGTGAACCTTGGATGACTTATTTTGTATCTTATTTAAAACCTGGTTCACATTTTTTAAGTATAAATTGTATATACAAACATACATATTACTGGATTTGCAGCGTCAGTCAGTTTAGCTTTCTGCCTGTATTATATATACAAGACAGTCTGAAAGGTCTAAACAGATGCAGTGAAGTTGAGTCCCTTCTGCCCATAAACCAGTGAGTGACTCAACAAATCTAGAGGCTATGGCCTCTCTGAACACATCATCTGTATCTTCATCTAACTCAGCATAAATTTTAAACATCCAAGAATAATGAGTCTCTAGGACATGTTCTGACAGAAGTCCCTTCAAGGTGACAGCAACTTACTAGTAGTGACTGTTCTTTGAGTCCTTCATTCAGTCCACATAACATGAAAGTCTTAAATGCTGTCCCTTGAATTACCTGGTCATTTTGTTGGTATATTCACTCTTTTGAGTAGATCACAACCGTATCTAATTTGTATATCAGGTGGCTGTCCCTTAACCTTATTGTCCTGAGATGGGAGGGTACTGCTACAACTATCTTCAGGGTAACTTTTCTGGGGAAACCTTTGGGGAAGCTATACTCATACTTTTGCGGCTCCTGAGCCTCAATCATTGTGCTTCTCATTAACAATTGTTATTTTTTATTTTGAAATAACATACTAAACAAATGAGAGCAGTAATAAGCATTCATACGTCTGTATATTTATATGTGGCTACAGTCTATATTCTTCATACACATTGACATATATGAATGTACACCCCCCTCACACCCACACACTATTTTGACGATGACCAGTGTCGCCATTAAAGTCATCTCAAACCCTTAAAGTACTGGAATTTGTTTCCTTCGCTCATATGGAAATCGAGTATTACTCTCTTCAGTGCTCTCAAAATATTAAGTAAACTTTTCTTAAACCTGCATCATAAAGTAGAGCTGAAAACAGCTTCCTAAGAAAAGATATGTTTCTTCTTCAGCATCATTCGAGTGATGACAAGAACCGTTTCTTCAGCTTCTCTTAAGCTAACAGTTTTAACCATCTCTTTCCATAGGTAGATTTCTCACAAAAAGTCAAACACATCTCATGGGGAAAAGCACACAGTACAAATTTTTCATAGCTCCTCGCAGATCACAGATAAGCACACTTTTTTTCCACAGGGACTTTACATCAGTTTCTCACCTGTCAATACCAATTTTTCCAGCATTTTTTCTGCACCTTAAAACTGTAATAACTGTCAGCCCCCAGCTGTCATTGCACAGACCTGGTGTCCTATCCCTCCATTGCCCACTCCCTTGTTCCCATCCTCAAGTTGACTATCCTGAAGTCCTACTCAATTATACCTACCTGCAAGACCTGCTTCTTAGGGAATAAAAAAAGCTTTCGTCTTAAACCATTTCCTTTATCATTCCTTCCCTCCTCTTGTGCTGAGACATGGCTGTCTCTTCATGACACAATTCCCTGGCCACCCTTTTCCAGTACTGATTGTTTCTTAACATATTCCCCTGACTCACTGGTCATGGGAGTTGGAATACTTGTTCCCCATTGCCACTTTCAGACTTTACCATTATTTGGTGACTTTTCCTTTGAGGTTCATTCAGTCCATATTTATCACTCAATCAAGATTCTGATAATTTTTCTATTGACCTCTGGGACATTCTCCTTTTTCAGTGAGTTCAGTGCCTGGCTCAAAGTCTTTCTTTTTTCTCCAACTCCCACCTTTATATATTAGGGGCATTCAACATTAATATTGATGTTCTCTCCAAAATCCTAATTTCCACTTCCTCAGCTTACTTCTCATGGCCTATTCCCCCTTCCCTAAGCTATACATAGAGACAGTCATACCCTCTAGATAAGAGCTTCAGCCAAGGTAGACCCAGTGTAATAGAAAAAAGGGGTAGAATGTGAGAAATGTGGGAATGCAAGTGAGATGATTTGATACCTGACAGGATATATGGGTTGAGGAGGAATGAGTCAAGGATAATGCCAAGGTAAAGGCTCTGAATGCCTTACCTCAGATGGCTATCCTTGCCCTACCTCTCCTTGTCCCTACACAATCTAATATCCTTTCCATCCCGTTCACCCTGCTTTTGTTTTGTTTCTTAGTTCCCAAATGGCAGGAGGCAAAGCGAAGCCTAGTTTTCCCAGCTGGAAGGAAGAACTGAAGGGTCACAGATGGAGAAGACCAGCTCTTACCTGACTGATGAAACCTGAATTTCTTGGCCCCATGTTTGTCCCTGGGCTCCTAAGTTCTCAGGGTTCTGCAGTCCCAGGCAGCATCTACTTGCATTATTCCTTCAGTCTCCTTCCTGCTGGGAAAAACTACACTTCTCAACAGCCCCTTGCCAGTAAGGAGCTATTGCAGGACAAGTGGACACAGTACATAGCTGACATCCGGGAATCGTCATTTTGTGGAAATCAAAGTTTAGTACAGGGTATAGTGGTGGAAGAGTTGCTAGGAATGAAGCAAAATAATTACATATAAACATAACTTCTAACATCTTCAAAAAACTTGTAATATGTGTTATGTCTTCCTTTGGCTACAGTCACTTGTTTTACGTGATCTGACATTTAAGTTCACTAGATTTTGACATGTTCTTTTATTCTTACTTATGAAATCACATTGCATAATAAGCATACCCTTTATGAACGGTCCACTTTTCAAAGGCTAGCTATGATTATATAGACCATAGATTTTCAATGAAATATTAATCATATGAGTTCCCAGGTTATCGATAACATTATATGCCTCTATCTCTTGGAGAAATTTCTTAACTTTTGTGATGAGGAATAGTGTAAGATCATGAAGTAGTATTCCATTTCCATTTGGAAATTTCTATAATTCTGGCACCTACCTGGTACATAAGATAAGAGTGCCGGGCCTGAAGTCAGGAAGACTCATCTTCCTGTGTTCAGATCTGGCCTCTGACACAAACTTTTTTTTTTGAAGTAGACTTTTCCATAAAGAAACTTGTCATCAATAGAGGAAAGAATAACAACTCCAGCTACCAGGTCCCCTCTGAAGAATTTTGCTTGCTTTCTGAAGATTAATCAAGCTATTTTACAGCAATAGCCAGTCTTGCTGACAGGTGATGTTTTTCATTTGCTACTGCACATCCCTTTGCGCTACAGTGAGATTGAGCCTGTTTTATTGTGGGCTTGAATGATGCTTGAAATGGTTGAGTTCTCCACACTAACAGCCAATATCTCTAACAGTCATAGAATTGTGCTCTTTAAGAGCTATAGCTTTTGCACATTTCTTTGGAGTAATAACCTTCTTAAAAAAACAGACAATTTAAAACAGGACAAATGAGCACGATGAAACACATGCATATGGCACAAAAATCCATCACTCAGCTGATGGAGAGCTAAGGTTAAGCTAAGTCTGGTTTTATCTGCTCAAGGCCAGATGTTCTGAGTCAACCTAATGTCACTAGAAGCTTACATACTTTCACAAAAAGAAGGCTTTATCAAAATCATTGATGGTTCTGAGTGACTCTCATAACACTAAACTTTATCAGTCATGCTTTTAAACTATGGGAACTCCATTAAGAAACTGAGAAGGGTTAAGTGACTTATCCTGTAACATACAGCTAATTCAGAGTAGGGCTGGTTTAAGAACCCAGGTTTTCAGACTTCCAGTTCAGTCTTCCTACCAGGGAACCATGGATTTGTGGATTGGATAGATTTTCTTATTCATGCAGAATTCATCGTCTCCAAATCATCAAAGTAGAGTATGAATCTGTAGATTGGAATGTATATGTAGTGATAATCTAGACTCACTGTAGGACATCGCCATCTCCTCAGAGTTCTAGAGGTACTCCTGAGACACTTAAGGAGAGGTGTCTTTAATACTATTGCCTCGAGCTCTCATTGGTGTTTTCTCTTTCCAGTAATAGTGTACCAGTTTCATTTAACCAACTAACATAAAAAAGCTTTTACAAAGGAATATTTACTATGGCATTTTGTTCCCTGGGGAGAGTGGGTTCAAAGTTAAAAGTCTATGTAGCATTCACCTCAGCAAGTTCACTTGCTGTAACTCCCACTTGCCTGCATTTAAACTATGTTGGGTCAAACAGATCACTAGGGATGTTGTCCCACCCACCCCCAATCTAGATTTTGTTGGCGTTTGATAGTTGCTCTTGGACTTTAGATAGGTTACTCTCCTGTCCTTTTGAAGCTCATAACACTGTAGCCCTCATTAATATTCTTTCAGTTAAAATCAAGAATAGAGACAGAAACAGTAGAGACAGAACCACCATTTGGGCCATGTGCCATGAGATGGCCTCACGTCCCTCCCAGCCCTGAAGACCCACAGTGTTCATCTTCTTTGGCCAAACATTGACCAGTCAGGAAAGAGTAAAAGAAAAGACTGCTGCTTTGGCCAGTTCTGGCTCCACAGCCAATTAATGGTCTTCACCACACCTGTAGCAGACTGGAACCAGTTATATGCAGCATGCTTAAATGATTAAATTCCCTTGAGGAAAAGGCTGGGGAACATGACTAGAAAAGCATGATGACATGTCCTGAAAAGGCTATACTCCCCTACTGCAAGCATGAGTTCATATGCATGCTGCATATATTTACCAAGCCCCTCCTTTGTCAATAGCCATATTATGTACTGCTAGATGCTTTAATGGTATGAGTTAAATGAAATTTCTCCTTGCAACTGAAATACAAGTGAGGAGACTGAAATGATTTTCTTTTTTAAAGATAAATTATATTTTAGAGAGGATTCTGGGAAGATGGCAGAGTATGCCAGAAAATTCCAAGTTCTCCAGGTTTCCCCACAAATGAGATAAAATAGTGCCTCAGGGTGAACATAGAGCAGTTAAAAATAAACAAGAATTGTGGCAGAGCATTGGTCCTCCTGGGACAATTGGAGAAGAAGAAAAATCTCAGCATGAGGTTTGTTCCCTGTGAAGAGTAAATACCTCCGGGCTAGTTCTGCTTAAACAACAAGCAATGAGCCCTATGGTTAGTTGCATTGGGAGGCAGCCTTGGCCTCAGCCACAGGATCTTTTACCTCCCAGACAGGAGAGTTGAGTATCTGACCTAGGAAAGATTGAGGGAACCTCTATTGACAAGGAACGCCGGTGTTGCGTTGGGCAAGAAAGAACCAGCATATGCCTGGTGAATGCAGAAGCAGTGGGGCAGGAAAGCCATGGTCTGTGGGCACTTACAGGAGGGTGGAGTCCTTGGTTTTTATTCTAGGCCAGATGGGAGAATTGAAGGAAGATCAGAGGCCAGAGGCACCATCCCCCATACCCCAAGATTACAGGCAATTACAAAAAAATAAGCTGCTACAAATTAAATGAGCAGGCAAAGGAGAAAGAATCCAACCATAGAAAGTTGCTATGGGAATAGAGAAGACAGGTTCATCTTCTGAGGAGGATACCAAAGCAAGAAAGCCTCTTCTACTCCAAAGAACAATGTCAAATGGTCATCTGCCCAATCTGTGGAACTTAAAAAAGTTTAAAAATCAAATGAGGAAGACTGAGTAAAAATTTTAAAAAATGTAAGAACTCACAAAAATTAAGAAGATTATGAAAAGAAAGTCAACCAATTAGAAAAGGAGATCCAAAATCTTAAGGAAGAAAACGACTCCTTAAAAATCAGAATTGGTCAGGGGAAAGCAAGTGAAGTTATGAGATCAAGAAATGATAAAACAAATGTAAAGAATGAACACCTTATAAGAATGGCAACTGATCTGGAGAACAGATCAAGAAGAGAAAAATATAAACATAATTGGATTACCTGAAAGCTACAATCAAAAAAAGACTATACAATAATGCAAGAAATAATTAAATTTTCATGATGTGTTAGAACAAGAGGGGCAAGTAGAAATAGGAAAAATCCACTTATCACCAACTGAAAGAAATCTTATGAGGAAAGCCTACAGGAATATCATAGTCAAATTCTGAGACTACCAGCTCAAGGATAAAATATTATGAGCAACAAGAAGAAAAACAGTTCAAAAATGACGGTGCCACAATTAGAATCATACGAGGACTAGCAGCAGTGATGCTAAAAGACTGCAGGTCTTGGAACACCATATGTTGAAGAGCAAAAGAAATGGAGTTCTGGCCAAAAATATCATACCTAGCAAAGTTAAGTGTAATCCTGAATAATAATAATAAAAAAAAGATATTTAATGAATTGTCAGACTTCCAGGATTTTGTTAAAAAAAAAAAAAAACAAACCTGAACTTAACAGAAGATTTGGCATACAAGAGCCAAGAAGAATATAAGCTACTTATCAAAGACTAATTACAAGGCACTCATTAAGGACAGACTACCTTTTATATGAGAGAATGTAAAATGTATGTCTAAGATTGTTATTAGTAATTAGATAGTTCATAAAAAAGATTGGGGTAGTCCTGAGTATGATATAATTTTAAAAAGAAAAACCATTTAGGAACAGGTAAAAAAATTATATGAAGTGCAAGAGGAAGAACTGACACAGAGTAATTAAGTGAGGGAGGAAGGCTGATAGTTGTGGAGCCCCACTTTCATTGGAAATGGGTTTAAGAGGGAACAATACATGTGTATCTAGAAGGCTATAAAAGTCTTCTTAATTCAGCTAGAAATAAAAGACTAAGGGGGTAAAGAGGAGGGGAGAAGATAAGGGAGATATTTTTAGAGGGGAAGGTGAGGGGCTAGGATAATGGGGGTGGTAGAAGGGTGTTTAGTGGGAATGGGAGAATGAAGGAGGGATCCTTGAAGCACGGGTAGGTTAAGTAATGGGAGGGCAAGGTGGCAGGTAAAGCAAAGTAGAGGAGTCAGGAGGGATAGGAAATAAGAGATATACACAAAACATAAAATAAACATCAGGAGTAGAATTTGTTAGGGAAAAAAGAGCAGGGGTGGTAATCATGATCTGATAGAAAGTTAAGGCCAAAATAGATTTAATCAAAGGAAAAAATAGGGAAACTACAATAGGTGTCAGGCATATTCATCAATATTGTTCTGGACTATCTAAAATGACTAGATAGTATGAAGTTGGAATATCGCTCTGATAGAGGAAATGGTGAGTCGGTGGTCTTAGAAAAATATGTTAAGACTCAGACTTATGAAGGAGGAGGTTATTTAACCTCAGAGAAAAAGAGGACAAATAAGTATAGTAGTTTTATATAGATGCATATGAATGTATATGACTATATATGAGTATGATTATATCCACGTGTATGTATGTAGGTGTGTATGTATGTATATATACCTTTGTGTTTGTATGTATGTATGTGCATATATGTATATGTGTATGTATATATATGTATGTAAAATATGTCTGTACTTAATTGTAGCCTTCTTGGGGGAGGGGGAAAAAGGGAGCAAAAAAGAACAAGGTAAAAAGTGCATGACAGAGGCAAAAGAAAACTTACAAGGAAGCAAATCAAGGATAGCTCAGCACAAAATGAGTAGTATTTGTTAGATAGGCTTTCTGGAAATGGAAATTTGTTACTGTATATTTTGAATTTTCTCTTAGGTTCTGCTGTGCACATGACAATGCTTTTTCTCCCCCTTTTTCTTATTTTGTATTTAAGTTTCAGTATTTAATTTTCTAATATGTTTTCTTATTGTGTATATAAATTTTACTATTTAAGTTTAAACTGAAAAAAATGAAAAAATATTTTATTTTCCTCAGTTACATGTAAAGAAAATTTTTAACATTCATCTAAATATTTTTTTCAGTTCCCAATTTTCTCTCTCCCTCCTTCACCTCTCCCTCCCTGAGACAGTAAGCAGTTTGATATAGGTTATACATTTTCAGTCATGCAAAAACTATTAGTATATTAATCAGATTGTGAAAGAAGACACAGGCCCAAAGGAAAAAAAACCATAAAAAAACCAGAAAGTAAAAAATAGTATGCTTCGATCTGTATTCAGACTCCATCAGTTCTTTCTCTGGAGGTTGATAGCATTTTTCATCATGGGTCCTTTTGAACTGCTTTGTATTGTTGTATTGCTGGGAATAGCTAAATTATTCACAGTTGATCATTGTACAGTATTGCTATTGTTGTGTACAAGATTCCCCAGGTTCTTCTCACTTTGCATCAGTTTGTATAAGTCTATCCAGGTTTTTCTGAAACCATCCTGCTCATCATTTCTTATAGCACAGTAATATTCAGTTACAATCATATACCACAACTAGTTCAGCCGTTCCCCAATTGATGGGCATCCCCTCAATTTCCAATTCTTTGCCATATAAAAAGAGCTGCTCTAAATATTTTTGTACAAATAGGTTCTTCCCACCTCAACCTTTTTTTAAAAGTCTCTTTCAATGGATTAAAGAGATTAGCCCTTTGTGCATAGTTCCAAATTGCTCTCCAAAATGATTGTATCAGTTCACAACTCCACCAACAGTGTATTAGTGTCCCAATTTTTCCACATCCCCTCCAACATTATTTTCCTTTTCTGTCACGTTGGCCAATCTGGCATGTGTGAAGTGGTACCTCAGAGTTGTTTTAATTTGCATTTCTCAAATCACTAGTGATTGAGAGCATTTTTTCATATGATTTTAGTTAGCTTTGGTTTCTTTATCTGAAAACTGCCTCTTTATTTCCTTTGGCCATTTATCAATTGGGGGATGATTTAAATTCTTATAAATTTGACTCAATTTTGTGCATCTGAAAAATGAGGCCTTTATCTGTAAAAATTGTTTCTCAGCTTTCTGCTTTTCTTATAATCTTGGTTGCATTGGTTTTATTTGTGCTAACTCTTGATTTAATATAATCAAAAATTGTCCTTTTTACATCTTGTAATGCTATCTCTTGTTTGGTCATAAATTCTTCCCTTCTTCATAGATCTGACAGGTGAACTATTCCTTGCTCTCCTAATTTGCTTATGGTATCACCCTTTATGTTTAAAATATGTACCCATTTTGATACTATCTTGGTGTATGGTGTAAGATGTTGGTCTATCCTTAGTTTCTGCCAAATTGTTTTCCAGTTTTCCCAACAGTTTTTTTTTTCAGATTGTGAGTTCTTGTTCCCAAAGTGGGGATCTTTGTGTTTACCAAACTCTAGATTACTATTGTCACTTCCTACTGATTCTTGTGTACCTAATGTATCCCACTGATCTGTTGCTCTGTTTCTTAGCCAGTACCCAATAGTTTTGATAATTATTGTTTTATAATACAGTTTGAGATCTGGTATGTCTAGGGCATCTTCCTTTACATTTTTTTATTGGTTGCCTTGATATTCTTGGCCTTTTGTTCTCCCAGATGATTTTTTTGTTATGATTTTTTTCTAATTGTATAAAATATTTTTTGGTAGTTGGTATGGCACTGAATACATAAATTAATTTAGGTAGAATTATCATCTTTATTTTATTGGCTGGGCCTACCCATGAGCAATGAATATTTTTCCAGTTGTTTAAATCTGACTTTATGTGTGTGAAAAGTGTTTTGTATTTGTGTTTATATACTTCCTGGGTTTGTCTTGGCAAGTAGACTCCCAAATATTTTATATTGTCTTCATTTTATTTTAAATGGAATTTGTATTTTGATCTCTTGCTGCTTGGACTTTGTTGGTAATATATAGAAATGCTGATGAATTATGTGGATTTATTTTATATCTTCCAACTGTATTAAAGTTGTTAATTTTTTCGGTAGTTTGTTAGTTGATTCTCTAAGTATATCATCTGCAAAGAATGATAGTTTTGTTCCCTTGTTGCATCTTCTAATTCCTTTAATTTCTTTTTCTTATCTTATTGCTATAGCTAGCATTTCTAGTATGATATTGAATAATAGTGGCAATAATGGGCATCCTTGCTTCATTCCTGCTCCTGCTGGGAAAGGTTTTAGCTTTTCCCCATTACAGATAGTCCTTGTTAATGCCTTTATTTATTTATTTATCTATTCATTCATTCATTCATTTATTTATTTGAATTTTATTTTTTGGAGGAGAGAAGGCAGAGCAATTGGGGTTAAGTGACTTGCCCAAGGTCACACAGTTAGTAAATGTGTCAGGTGTCTGAGGCTGGACTTGAACTGAGGTCCTCGTGACTCCAGGGCCGGTGCTCTATTCACTGAGCCACCTAGCTATCCCATTTATTTATTTTAAAATTTTATCCATTTTTAGGTTACAACATTCAGTTCCACAAGCTTTTGAGTTCCAAAATTTCTCCCCCTCCTTCCCTGCCCCCTTCCCCAAGATAGCATGCAATCTGATATGGGCTCTACATATACATTCACATTAAACATATTTTCACATTAACCATGTTGCAAGGAAGAATTATAACCAATGGAATGAGCCATGAGAAAGAAGAAACAAAATTAAACAAAAGAGAGAGAAAGAGCAAATAGCATGCTTCAATCTGCATTCATACTCTGTAATTCTTTCTCTGGATGTGGATAGCATTTTTTATCATGAGTCTTTTGGAGTTGTCTTAGAACCTTGCGTTGCTGAGAAGAGCCAAGTCTATCAAAGTTAGTCATTGCACAGTGTAGCTGTGTATCATTTTAAGGAAAGCTCTATCTATTCCTCTGTTGTGTTTTTATTAGAAATGGGAGTTGTATTTTGTCAAAGGCTTTTTTCCGCATCTCTTGAGATAATCATATGATTTCTGTTGGTTTTGTCACTGATACGGTCAATTATTTTGATAATTTTTCCTAATATTGAACTAGCCCTGCATTCCTGGTATAAATCCTACCTGGTCATAGTGTATGGTCTTAGTGATATATTGATATAATCTCCTTACTAGTATTTTACTTAAAATTTTTACATCAATATTCATTAGGGAAATTAGGTTATCGTTTTTCCCCTCTGATTTGACTTCCTGATTTAGGTATCTGCACCATATTTGTGTCATAAGAGGAATTTGATGGAACTCCCTCTTTGCCTGTTTTCCCAATAGTTTATATAGTGTTGGAATTAATTGTTCTTTAAATGTTTGGTAGAATTCACTTGTGAATCTATCTGTCCTGGGAATTTTTTCCTTAAGGAGTTCATTGATGGCTTTTTCTATTTCTTTTTCCAAAATGTGGATATTTAAGTATTCAGTTTCTTCTTCTGTTAAACTGGGCAGTTTGTATTTTTGTAAATATCCATTTCACTAAGCTTGTCAGATTTGTAATTGGGCAAAAATAGCTCCTAATTATTGCTTTAATTTCCTCTTCATTGGTGGGGAATTCACCCTTTTAATTTTTGATACTTGTTATTTGGTTTTCTTCTTTTTTAAAAAATCAAATTAACCAATGCCTTATCTATTTTAAAGTTTTTTTTCCCATAAAACCAGCTCTTAGTTTTATTAATCCAATGGTTTTCCCACTTTTAATTTCATTAATCTCTCTTTTGATTTTTCAGGATTTTCCTGTAAGTACTGCTTTGACTGCATCCCATAAATTTTGCTATGTTGTCTCATTGTTTGCCATTCTCTGATGAAGTTATCCATTGATTCTGTGATTTCTTCTTTGACCCATTCATTCTTTAGGATTACATCATTTAGTTTTCAATTAATTTTTTTAATTAAGATTTTTTATTTTTAGCTTACTACATTCAGTACCGCATGTTTTTGAGTTCCAGATTTTCTTCTCCTCCCTCCCCTTCCCCCTACCCTCCCAAGACTCTGGGATGGAATCTGATATATGTTCTACATATACCTTCGCATTAAACTTATTTACACAATAGTCAGGTTGAAAAGAAGAATTATGACCAATGGAATGAATCATGAGAAAGAAGAAACAAAACCAAAAAAAAAAAAAAAAAGAAAAACAAAAGAGAGCAAGTAGTTTGCCTCAATCTGCATTCAGACTCCATAGTTCTTTCTCTGGATGTAGGTAGCTCTTTCTATCATGAGTTGTCTTTGAACCTTGTGTTGCTGAGAAGAGCCAAGTCTATAAAAGTTAGTCAACACAGAATCAATATATCTGTGGTTGTGTACAATGTTCTCCTGGTTCTGCTCTGTTCAACCAGCATCATATCATGTAGGTCATTCCGGGTTATTATGAAGTCCGTATCTTCCCCATTTCTTATAGCACAATAGTATTCCATTATACTCATATACCACAACTTGTCTAGACATTCCCCAATTGATGGGCATCCCCTTGATGTCCAATTCTTTGCTACCACAGAAAAAGCTGCTATAAATATTTTTGTGCATATGGGTCCCTTTCCCACTTCTGTGATCTCTTTGGGATACAGCCCTAGAAGTGGTATTGCTAGGTCAAAGGGTATGCACATTTTTATAGCCCTTTGGGCATAATTCCAAATTGCTCTCCAGAGTGGCTGGATCAGTTCACAACTCTACCAACAATGTAACATTGTTTCAATTTTCCCACACCTTCTCCCATATTTATCATTTTCCTGTTTTGTCATGTTAGCCAATCTGACAGGAAAGATGTGGTACTTAAGAGTTGTTTTGATTTGCATTTCTCTAATCAATAGTGATTTAGAGCATTTTTTCATATGCCTATAGATATCTTTAATTTCTTTCTCTGAAAACTGACTGTTCACATCCTTTGATGATTTTTCAATTGGGGAATGGCTTGTATTCCAAGAAATTTGGCTCAGTTCCCTATATATTTTAGATATAAGGCCTTTATCAGAGACACTGGTTGTAAAGATTTTCTCCCAATGTTCTGCTTCCCTCCTAATCTTTGTTGCCTTGGCTTTTTTTTTTTACAAAAACTTTTCAATTTAGTATAATCAAAATTATCCATTTTGCATTTTGTAATGTTATGTCATGAATTCTTCCCTTTCTTGTAAATCTGATACTTAAACTGTTCCTTGCTCTCCCAAATTGCTTCTAGTGTCAGCCTTTATTCCTAAATCATGAACTCATCTTGATTTTATTTGGGTATATGGTGTAAGATATTGGTCTATGCCCAGTTTCTGCCATACCACTTTCCAATTTTCCCAGCAGTTTTGTGGAATAGTGAATTTTTAGCCCAGAAGCTAGATTCTTTGGGTTTATCAAAGAGTAGATTACTATAGTCATTGACTACAGTGTCTTCTGTACCTAACTTATTTCTCTGATCTACCACTCTGTTTCTTAGCTAGTACCAAGTAGTTTTGATGACTGCAGTTTTATAGTACAGTTTACTATTTGGTACGCTAGGCCACCTTCCCTAGCATTTCTTTTGATTAATTCCCTTGATATTCTGGATCTCTTGTTTCAGTTAATTTTTAATCTATCTTTCCATGGCCCTTTATTTATTGCATGAAATTCTTTTGCATCATCATCTGAAAAGGATGCATTTGATTCCCCCTTCCTGGAACAGCAACAGCCAGGGGTGGTGGTGGCTGGAGATGAGCCACTGGAGCCCTCCTCCACTCCCTCCATGGTGGCAGAAAGATATAAGTAAAACGAAATCTCCAGAGAATTCTTCTGTACCTGGAGCAACTTGACAGATCTAGAGTAGAGAACCTATCAGCTGTAACTGACTGCAGAGGCCCACCCACAGCAGTATAGATGGATCTAAAGGGAAAGGTGGTGAATAACCAAATTCTTTTCAAAGGAACTATGTATAGGTTCCCTAAACTTCATGACATGTTCAGTTTCTGTAATTCTTCCTTGTGATTGCTTCTGTATCATTTAGAGCCAGGATATTTTAGCTTTTGGGAATTTTGAAGAGGAAAAGAATCTGAAATCAGGAAGAAACAGCAGAATTTTTATTGTTTTACACATTTTTGAGAAAACTTCTTGGATCTCAACATCAGCTCTACTTTATGCTTCATTGTGATGTGAAGGTGACCCAGGATTCTTGAAGGCTGTGTGTCAACATACCATTACCTTTGTGCGAGTTCCATCAAGTCTGAAAGACTTTGAATATAGCCTTGTTTACATACTTAAATCTATTCTCTTCTAGCTTAACTGCACTCATAGGAGCGTATTGGGGAGTTTGAGGTTTTTCAGCGACAGCAACTTTCAAAGATCATTTGGTGAAGAGCAGAGGGCATTGCTGTCTGTATTGGTAGAAGGATTACCACATTGCCAATATTTATGACTCCTAGAAGTGTCCTTAGAAGAGCTTTTTCTTTTCTTGGAGTTTTAAAAATATGTCTTGAAGGAGTTACAATTAAGTCTTAGTTTTTGTCTCAAGTAATTTACAGCAATAATCTATTCATTTAATTGTTCTTTAGCAGTGATACTGAATCCTCACATTTATTTGTACTTTAAGATGTAAGAAGCACTTTCAAAATAGAGCTGTAAGGTTGGTGTGGTATGAGTATTATTATTCTACTTTGATTGAGGAAACAGACTTAGAGCTGAACCTAGGTGTGCTGAGTCCACGATCCATACTATTCTTACTAAACCAAGTGAGAAAAGTGAGTAATGAAACTTAAGTTCTAGTTCTGGCCCTACCCCAAATTAGCTATGTGATCTAGAATGCAAAAACAAAACCTCATCTCTCTGGATATCAGTTTCTTTTGTAAAGTGAGGATTTTGGACTAAATGAGGGCTATCCTTTACAGATATAAAATTATGTGATTTGCATGGTTCAAAATAAAGCAACTTCGAGTCACTGTCTCACAGCCATCAAACTGGCAAAAATAATTAAAAGCAATGAAAAAGATGCATTTAATATTTCTGCCCTTCTGCATTTGATTGTGGGGTTTTTATGCCCTAGTGTGTGGTTAATTTTTGTGTAGGGGCCTTGTACTGCTGAGAAAAAGTACCTTTCTGTCCCCATTCAGTTTTCTCCAGAGCTCTATCTTATCTAACTTTTCTAAAATTCTGTTTACCTCCTCAATTTCTTTCTTGCTTATTTTGTGGTTTGATTTATCTAATTCTGAGAGTGGAAAGTTGAGGGTCTCCCACTAGTATAGTTTTACTGTCCATTTATTCCTGTAATTCATTTAACTTCTCCTTTAGAAATCTGGATGCTTATAGCATTTGGCGCATACATATTTAGCATTGATATTACTTCATTGTCTATGCTACCTTTTAGCAAGATGTAGTTTCCTTCTTTTTCTCTTTAAATTAGATCTCTTTTTGCTTTTTCCTTGTTTGAAATCATGATTGCTACTCCTGTTTTTTTTTTTTAACTTCAGCTGAAGCATAATATATTTTGCTCCAGGCTTTTACCTTGATTGTGTATGTATAACTCTGCTTTAAATGTGTTTCTTGTAAACAACATATTGTAGGATTCTGGTTTTTATTCTACTTCTGTTTTATGGGTGAGTTTTTCCCATTCACATTCACAATTATGATTTGTGTGCTTTCCTCCATCCTATTTTTTCCTCTTTATACTTTTCTCTCTCTTTCTTTTCACCTCGTCCCTCTTCACCAGTGTTTTGCCTTCTGACCTTCACCTCCCTCAATCTGCCTTCCCTCCTATCAGTCTCCCTTTTTTGTCACCCTCCCCTCCTGCTTCCCAACTGAGTGTGTATGTTATTCCGTTTTTGAGCCAAATCTGATGAGAGTAAGATTCAAACCATGCTCACCCTGCCCCACTTCTCTCTCTGCATTGTAATAGGTCTTTGGTACCTCTTTGTTAGGGAACTCTCTTACCCCATACTCCCAGGCCTTTGTCCAGCAAAGGCTTGATCTCGCGGGCAATGAATGAGGCCGGAAGCAAAGGTGGTAAGCAGCTCCGTTTAATAAAGTCAGTGACCAGATTTTATAGCCTTTATTACGTAGTACTAAGACTGCCTTGGTCCGCCTACTCTCCTCCCATTCTTCTCCTATTCTCCTCCTATTCTCCTCCCCTTTCTTTCCCGCACTCTCTCCATGATTCACCTGTGCACAGGTAAACCCGGAAAAGAACCCTGCACCACGTTGCCAACAAGGGCGAGACCCTTCCTCCAAACTCCATCTTGTTCCTCCCATACCTCAGAGCCCTGAGGTTATCTCAGCTGGTTCTGGGCGCGGAGGTCTAGCGATGTTTTGGAGTCGGCTATAACTCGTCCTGTTACACCTCTTCATGTGATAGAATTTACCCCATTCTACCTCTCCCTTCCCACTTCTTCTCATCCAATTCTCCTCACCCCTTAATTTTTTTTTGTCTCATCCCATCAAAGCCAACTTATACCTGCACCCTGTCTCTATGAATATTCCTTTTAACTTCTGTAATAGAGATACAATTCTTAAGAGTTACAAGTATCATCTTTCTTTACAGGGATGTAAACAGTTTAATTTTATTAAATAACTTATGCTTTTTTCTTTCCTGTTTACCTTTTTATGCTTCTCCCAAGTCTTGTATGTGAAAATAGAATTTTCTGTTTAGCTCTGGACTTTTCATGAGGATTATTTGAAAGTCCCTTATGTCACTGAATGTTCATTTTTCTCCCTGATAGATTATGCTCAGTTTGTTAGGTAGTTGATTCTTGATTGTAATCCTAGCTTCTTTGCCTTCTGAAATATCATATTCCAAGCCCTCCAATCCTTTAATTTAGAAGCTGCTAAATCCTATGAATCCTGCCTGTGACTCCCTGATATTTGAATTGTTTCTTTCTGGGTGCTTGCAGTATTTTCTCCTTGACCTCAGAGTCCTGGAATTTGACTACAATGTTCCTGGGAGTTTTCATTTTGGAATCTCTTTTAGGAAGTGATTGGTAGAGTCTTTCAATGACTATTTAACCCTCTGTTTCTAGAATATCAGGGAAGTTTTCCTTGATAATTTCTTGAAAGTTGCTGTCCAGGCTGGTGTTTTTTTTTTAATCATAGCTTTCAGGCAGTCCAATAGTTCTTACATGATCTCTCCTGAATCAGTTTTTTCAGGTCAGTTGTTTCTCCAATGAGACATTTTTTTTTTCATTTTTTTCTCTTATTTCATTTCTAAATTTATATTTGACTGATTATTGATGTCTCATAGAATCCTTAGCTTCCACTTGCCCAATTCTAATTTTTTAAAGAATTATTTTCTTCAGTTAGCTTTTGCACTTCCTTTTCCATTTGGCCATTTCTCTTTTTTAAGGAGCTGTTTTCTTCAGCCAATTTTTGTGCATTTTTTTCATTTTTTTGTGCTTTTACCAAGCTGTTGACTCTTTTTTCATAGTTCTCTTGCATAACTCTCATTCTTCTCCCAATTTTTCTTTCACCTCGCATATTTGATTTTTAAATTCCCTTTTAAGTTCTTCAGGAGGTCTTTTTGGGCCTGAGACTAACTCATATTTTTCTTTGAAACTTAGCATGTAGGTGGTTTCACATTGTTGTCCTCTTCTGAGTTTGTTTTTTGTTCTTTCCTGACCCCTTAGTAGCTTTCCATGGTCAGAACTTTTTTGGAGGTCATTTCCAGCCTATTTCATGACTTTTAAAGTTGAGTTCTGCTCTTGGGTTTTGGTGGGCACTGTCCCCAAGTTACTTGGGCCTGGCCACTGGCTTGTTGCACTGAGGCCTCTGGGTCTGGCAATTCTCCTGATGCTTAGGAAGCCTGGAGGTCTTCCAGCAGAAATGCTGTGCCACTGACCTGTGGAAGTGGGTAAGTGGTGTGGGCTGCTGATCTATGCTGAATCTAGGGGCCTCTCACTGGCTTGCCTGCACATGTATATGCTGGGCAGCAATCAACTTTATTCTAAGTGAGACAGACCTTTTCTGCAGTTCATCTAAGTTTTTTGGGGTTGGAAAATTGTTTCATCCCATCATTTTGTGGTTTCTGTCATTCTAGAATTTGTTTTGAGGTATGATTTAAAATGGTTTTGAGAGGAACTGGGGAGAGCTCAGGCAACTGCTTATCTTTTCTCCAATGCCTTGGCTTAACCTCCTAGAAAATGTTTTCCAGTTTTAATGACTTTTTCCAGAAAATATGAACTTGTGTCCTGAAAGCAAATGCAGAGAGACAGTGCCAAATGTAAGTTTCCCTATTGACAGAGCCCCTTGTTGATAATATTGGTACAGTGGAACAAATGAGTCTCTTTCTTAATTGGTGTTAAATGGAACCTAGAATTGTAGGATGGGGGCAGTCAGGAGAGGGTGGGAAGACAAAGGAACCTAGTTCTGAAGCAGATTGAAGGATTCTGAATCCCATCTGTGTTCTTCAACTTGGTTGACACAGTGGATAGAGCTCTGGGCCTGTAGTTAAGAAGACCTGAGTCCAAATACATCCTCAGACTCTTACCAGGTAGATAATTTTGGGCAAGTTACTTAACATTTGTCTGCCCACAGTTTCCTCAGCCATAAAATGGGGATCAAATGAAGTATTTGTAAAGCAGTTAACACAGTGCATGACACATAGCAGATGCTTAAGCCTGTTTGTTTTCTTTTTCCTTTGGGGGTAGGGTCACCTAGTTCTAACCTTCATGCCCTACTTCTTTATCTGGAACATCCCCAGGAATGTCTGTTTCAACTTGTTATTGCCCACAATGAGGAGGATTGAGTGTATGGAAGGGTGGGCAGCTAAAATCATCTCCCCAGTCATCCAAGCCAAATCAATGTCTGGCATAAAAATGGCTAACAGAATGATAAAAAAGGCAACCAAATATACAGTGAAGAGGAAGAGGAAAGAGAGGATGATTTTGGTTGCTCTCACATGAGCCTCAGTGCTTGGGTCTCTGGAGCCAGTGCCATTGTTCTGCATCTGTTGGGTGTGTCTTCTCAGGGAGAGGATGATGAGAACATAAGAAATCAAGGACAGAATAAAGGGCATGACCATCCAGATGGCAAGAAACATATACTTGAAAAGATAAGCACTCTTCTTTTCCCTAATGTCTTCAGTGCAATTTGCTGTGGGTGTCATTTGTCTGTATCTATGAGTAACATAAAATTCTTCAATCAGTATGAATGTACTGAAGAGAGAGAAGAGCACAGAGGCCAGCAGAATCCATCTAACCACATGGGAAACCCTCCACTTGAGCCAGAGGAAGGCATGGTGGGAGAAATTGGCAATCTTCAGGCAGTAGAGGATACTGAGGCAGGTGGCCAAGGAGATGCTTAAGAAGTTAGCAAAAGTCCACAGTATGGAACTTATTTGCGTTACTATGCTTGTTTCATTGAAATCAGTATAGAAGACCAGGAAAACCTCAGCTATGAGTATGCAAAGCAAACAAATCCTGGAGATGGCCAGGCTGGTAATGACAAATTCAGACAAAGACATTTTCTTGCTCTTGACCAAACTGATGCAATTCACTAACCAGATAAAGCCATTACAGCAAATGCCCAGAATTGTCTCACTGGTTGTCACAATCAGAAACATGCTTTGGGCTATTTTGGTCATGTTTGCAGAAGGACTGTCAGCCTCGATTCTGGATCTCTGCTTGGCCACCTTCCTGCTATTCCAGAGTTTCTCTGACCTGGGTCCAGAAGAGGGAGATGCTTGCTGCTCCTCTCTGGTAGTAATCTTCTCTTTTCTCCAATGGTTATGTTCTTGCCTTGGGAAGATAGAGCAAAGGGTATCTAAGCTGAAGAGCTGTCATCAGGGGAATTTCACGGTTTCCTTCCAAGAAGATCTGTTGTTGTATTGTAGACCAGCCTTTGAGTCAGTCAGCAACTTAGGTTGTCACTTTAATGGTTGAAAGACCAAACAGCTTTTTGCTAAGATGCAAATGGATGCAGGATTCTGTGTCACACTGAGAAAGGAGAGGTGAGAGTCACATGAAGGAGAATGGTTTGTGCCCCAAAGGGGGAGGATCCAATTCCACCTAAAGAGTAGGTTTCTTCATTTCAGACAAGGGAAGGAAAGGTGAGAGTCACACAGTTGTACAGATAACTAGACTTGGAATGACAAGGGCAGGATTTGAGTCTCAATTCTGTCATTCATTGGCTGTGAGACCCTAGTCATTCACAGTTGATCAATGTACAGTATTGTTGTTACTGTGTACAAAGTTTTCCAGGTTAGCTCACTTTGCATCAGTTCATATAAGTCTAGGGTTTTCTGACACCATTATGCTCATGATTTTTTATAGCATAGTTATATTCCATTACAATTATATACCACCACTTGTTCAGCCATTCCCCAATTGATGGGCATCCCCTCAACTTCCAATTCCATAACAGAAAGAGCCGCTATAAATACTTTTGTACAAATAAAATCTTTCCACCTCAACCTTTTTTTTTAATCTATTTCACTGGATCAAAGAGTATGTACTGTTTTATAGTCCTTTGGGTATAGTTCCAAATTGCTTTCCAGAAGGATTGTATCAATTCTCAACTCTACCAACAGTGTATTAATGACCCAATTTTCCCACACCATATCCCCCCACATTTATTATTTTTCCTTTTCTCTTATATTAGACATTTTTTTCTGGTGTTAAGTGGTACCTTAGAGTTGTTTTAATTTGCATTTCTCTAATCTATAGTGATAAAGAGAATTTTTTCATGTAATTATAAATAGCTTTGATTTCTTTATCTGAAAACTGCCTGTTCATTTCCTTTTGCCATTTATCAATTTGGTAATGACTTGAATTCTTATAAATTTGAATAATTTCTCTGTATATTTGAGAAATGAGGCCTTTATCTGAGACCCTTGCTGTAAAAGTTGTTTCTTAGTTTTCTGCTTTCCTTCTTATCTTGGTTGTACTGGTTTTGTTTGTGCAAACTCTTTTTGATTTAATATAATCAAAAATTGTCCTTTTTACATCTCATAATGCTCTCTCTCGTTTGGTCATAAATTCTTCCCTTCTCCATAGATCTGAAAGGTAATTTTTTCCTTGCACTCCCAATTTTTTATGGTCTCACACTCTGTTTAAATCATGTACCCATTTTGATCTTATCTTGGTATATGGTGTAAGATGTTGGTCTATCCCTAATTTCTGCCAAATTGTTTTCCAGTTTTTTTTTTTTCAAAAAGTGAGTTCTTGTTCCAAAAGCAGGTTTCTTTGTGTTTATCAAACACTAGATTACTATGATCATTTCCTACTGATTCTTGTGTACCTAATGTACCTAATTCTTGGGGGCTCTATTTTTTAGCCAGTATCCAATAGTTTTGTTAATTGCTGTTTTATACTACACTTTGAGTTCTGGTGTGACTGAGCCACCTTCTTTCACATTTTTTTTTCATTGATTCCTTTGATATTCTTGACCTTTTGTTCTCCCAGATGAACTTTTTAATAATTTTTTCTATCTCAGTAAAATAATTTTTTAGTAGTTTGCTATGGTACTGAATATGTAAATTAATTTAGGTAGAATTGTCATCTTTATTTTATTGGCTGGGCCTACCTATGAGCAATGAATATGTTTCCAGTTGTTTAGATCTGACTTTATGTGTGTGAAAAGTGTTTTGTAATTGCATTTATATAGTTCCTGAGTTTGTCTTGGCAGGTAGACTGCCAGGTATTTTATATCATCTATGTTTTATTTTAAATGGAATTTCTCTTTCTATCTCTTGCTGCTTAGATTTTGTTGGTAATATATAGAAATGCTGATGAATTATGTGGGTTTATTTTATATCCCGAAACTTTGCTGACATTGTTAATTATTTCAACTAGTGTTTTTGTTGATTCTCTAAAAACACCATCATATCATCTGCAAAGAGTGATAGTTTTGTTTTCTCATTGCCTTTTCTAATTTATTTAATTTCTTTTTCTTCTCTTATTGCTATAGCTAACATTTCTAGTACAATATTGAATAATAGTGGTGATATTTGGCATATATGCTTCACCCTGATCTTACTGGGAAGGGTTTTAGCTCTTCCGCATTACAGATAATGCTTGCTGATGTTTTTAGACAGATACTATTTATCATTTTAAGGAAAGCCCCATCTATTCCTCTGTTCACTCATGTTTTTATTAGGTATGGGTATTGTACTTTGTCAAAGACTTTTTTCTGCATCTCTTGATATAATCATATGATTTTTTTTACTCATATGGTTTTGTTATTGATGTGGCCAGTTATGGTAAGTTTTCCTAATATTGAACCAGCCCTGCACTCCTGGTATAAATCCCACCTGGTCATAGTGTATAATCCTGGTGATATATTGATATAATCTCCTTTCTAGTATTTTCCTTAACATTTTTTGCATAATATTCATTAGGGAAATTGGGATATAGTTTTTTCCCTCAGATTTGACTCTTCCTGATTTAGATATCTATACCATATTTGTGTCATAAGAAGAATTTGGTAGGAGTCCTTCTTTACCTATTTTCCCAAATAGTTTATATAGTGTTGGAATATTGTTCTTTAACGTTTGGTAGAATATACTTGTGAATACATCTGGCCCTGGGAAATTTCTTCTTAAGGAGTTCACTGATGGCTTTTTCTACTTCTTTTTCTAAAATGTGGATATTTAAGTTTTCTGTTTCTTCTTCTGCTAATCTGGAGCAATTTATATTTTTGTAAATATTTATCCACTTTATTTAGCTCATCAGATTTATTGGCATACATCTGGGCAAAGTAGCTCTTAATTATTGCTTTAATTTCCTCTTCATTGTTGGTGAATTCATCCTTTTAATTTTTGGTACTCGTTATTTGGTTTTCTTCTTTTCATTTTTAAAAAAAATCAAAATCAGTGGTTTATTTTATAGTTTTTTTAAAAATAAAATCAGCTCTTAGTTTTATTAATTATTTGAGTGGTTTTCTTACTTTCACTTTGCTTAATCTCTTCTTTGATTTTCAGGATTTCCAATTTGGTATTTAATTGCGGATTTTTAATTTGTTCTTTTTCTAGGTTTTTAAATAGCATGCCCAATTCGTTCATTTGTTTTGAGATCTGTTTTGAGGGAACATGTGGAGAGCTCAGGCACCTTTCTGCCTTTTCTTCAACATTTTGGCTTTGCCTCCTAGAAATTGTTTTCTAGCTTCAATGACTTTTTCCAGAAAAGATGAACTTCTCTTTTGAAAGCAAATGAAGAGAGACAGTGACAAATGTAGATCTCTCCATAGACAGAGCCTCTTGTTGGTAATGTTGGTACAGTGGAACAGATGAGTTACTATCTCTTTCTAAATTGGTGTTAAATGGAACCTAGAATTGTAGGATGAGGAGGGTCTGGAGAGGGTGGGAAGACGATGGAGCCTAGATTTGAGCCAGATTGAAGGATTCTGAATCTCATCTCTGTTCTTCAACTTGGTTGGCACAGTGGATAGAGCTCTGGGCCTGTAGTGAAGAAGACCTGAGTTCAAATATAGCCTCAGACTCTTACCAGCTGTAAAATGGGGAACAAAGGATTTGTAGAGCAGCTAACACAGTGCATGACACATAGCAGATGCTCAATAAATGCTTGTTTCTTTCTTCTTTCTTGGGGTGCTGAGTCACCTTCATGCCCTATTTCTTTATCTACAACATCTCCAGAAATGCCTGTTTTAGCTTGTTATTGCCAAGCTGAGTGTATGGAAGGGTGTGCTGCCAAAATCATCTCCCCAGTCATCCACACGATATTAGCTTGTGGCAGAAAAAAGCCCTGTACAATAAGAGAAAAGGCAACCAGATACACAATGAAGAGGAAGAGGAAAGAGAGGATGATTTTGGTTGCTCTCACATGAGCCTCAGTGCTTGGGTCTCTGGAGCCAGTGCCATTGTTCTGCATCTGTTGGGTGTGTCTTCTCAGGGAGAGGATGATGAGAACATAAGAAATCAAGGACAGAATAAAGGGCATGACCATCCAGATGGCAAGAAACATATACTTGAAAAGATAAGCACTCTTCTTTTCCCTAATGTCTTCAGTGCAATTTGCTGTGGGTGTCATTTGTCTGTATCTATGAGTAACATAAAATTCTTCAATCAGTATGAATGTACTGAAGAGAGAGAAGAGCACAGAGGCCAGCAGAATCCATCTAACCACATGGGAAACCCTTCACTTGAGCCAGAGGAAGGCATGGTGGGAGAAATTGGCAATCTTCAGGCAGTAGAGGATACTGAGGCAGGTGGCCAAGGAGATGCTTAAGAAGTTAGCAAAAGTCCACAGTATGGAACTTATTTGCGTTACTATGCTTGTTTCGTTGAAATCAGTATAGAAGACCAGGAAAACCTCAGCTATGAGTATGCAAAGCAAACAAATCCTGGAGATGGCCAGGCTGGTAATGACAAATTCAGACAAAGACATTTTCTTGCTCTTGACCAAACTGATGCAATTCACTAACCAGATAAAGCCATTACAGCAAATGCCCAGAATTGTCTCACTGGTTGTCACAATCAGAAACATGCTTTGGGCTATTTTGGTCATGTTTGCAGAAGGACTGTCAGCCTCGATTCTGGATCTCTGCTTGGCCACCTTCCTGCTATTCCAGAGTTTCTCTGACCTGGGTCCAGAAGAGGGAGATGCTTGCTGTTCCTCTCTGGTAGTAATCTTCTCTTTTCTCCAATGGTTATGTTCCTGCCTTGAGAGGATAGGGTAGAGGATATCTAAGCTGAAGAGCTGTCATCAGGGGAATTTCACGGTTTCCTTCCCAGAAGATCTGTTGTTGTATTGCAGACCAACCTTTGAGTCAGTCAGCAACTTAGATTGTCACTTTAATGGTTGAAAGACCAAACAGCTTTTTGCTAAGATGCAAATGGATGCAGGATTCTGTGTCACACTGAGAAAGGAGAGGTGAGAGTCATATAAAGGAGAATGGTTTGTGCCCCAAAGAGGAGAGGATCCAATTCCACCTAAAGAGTAGGTTTCCTCATTTCAGACAAGGGAGGGAAAGGTGAGAGTCACACAGTTGTACAGATAACTAGACTTGGAATGACAAGGGCAGGATTTGAGTCTCAGTTCTGTCATTCATTGACTGTGAGACCCTTGTTAAGCCAGTTAACATCTCTAAACCATAGGTTCTTTGTTTATAAAACAAGAGGGTTGGAATAGATGATCTAAGATCCCTCTTAGACAGAACAACCTAGGGGTGTATGAGAAACACTAGTGTTCTTTGTTACCCAGAGTAGAGATTAGTGTCACACAGAATGGAGGGATACTGAGAGCATCATGAGGTGGATAAATGTCACTCAGAAGGGGTTACTTGTCACATCAGTGTCACATATCAAGAATGAGAGTCACTCAAAGGCAACTATTAAGATAATTAGTATTAAGTACTACTAGTAATTAAGTACTATTAGCAATAGTAATAAAGTACTTAATTACTTAATGATATTAGGATATCATTAATACTGGCTATCTTAGATTTTTCCTCATATATCATGTATAGCTTAGGATGAAATTTAGAGAAATACAACCTCCTGAATACAACCTAATGCTATTCTCACTAAATTTCTAGGGTTATAACTCTTTATTTTACTTCTATCAGATGGCAGTGGTGACTTTTTCAGTGTAATCCTCATGTATAAGTTCCTCTTTTATTCAAAGCCAATTGTGTCATTTAGTAATTAAGACCACAGATTTAGAGGGGCATGAAACCTTAGAGGTCCTCTGGTCCAACCCTTTCATTTTACAGGTGAGGAAACAGGCCCTGAGTGGGTGAGTGATTTGCAAAAAGTCACACAGATAATGAGGGGGTAGAACTGTCATTCGAACACAGAGCCTGTGACTCTAAATTCAGCATGCTTTCCACTAGACCATACTGTTTCTTTTTCATAAAATTAAATACTTCTTTAATATCTTTACTAATTATGTAACTAATTGATAAAGGAAGTAAGGCAGTATGTTGTAGATGAAAGAATATTTTTCTGTAAAGATCCTCGAGTTTGACTTGTGCCTCAGATACTTATTACCTATGGAGTCACAATCATGTCACTTAATTTCTCAAAATCTCAGTTTTTTCCCATATATTAAAGACAGATAATAATACTTGCACATCTCAAGTACTTTACAGGATCACAAAAGTGATTAACTCACCTTAAACAGCTATATAAATGTAAATCATTATTATGTAAGGTTGGAAATATATAGATGTGGCTCTGAGAGAGAATGGATAGTTAACTCTTGAAGCTGACCAACTCTTTTTCAAGGCAGCCTGCAGTTTCCTTCTTGGGTGGAGTAGGTGAAAAGGCCATGTTTGGATGCTTACTCCTTCTCTGCCCTCCCTCCAAGAGGGATTTTATTTATCTGCCCCTTCCTCCCAGGTATATCTGATCTAAGAGTATGCCAGATCTTCTTCAAGGTTTTCGCTTGTTTTCTGATAGATTAATCAAGGTATTTTATAGCAAAAGGTTACCAGTTTTGCTGACAGGTGATGTTTTTCATTTGCAACTACACCTTCCTTTGCACTACAGTAGGACCGATCTAGTTTTCTTGTGGGCTTGAATGATGCTTGAAGTGATTGGGTTCCCCACACCAACAGCCAGTATCTCCTACAGTCATAGAATTGTGCTCCTTTAGAACTATAGCTTTTGCACATTTCCTTGGAGTAATAGCTTCTTAAAAAACCATAGAATTTAAGACAGGACCAACGAGCACAATGAAACACGTGCATATGGCACAAAAATCCAGCCCTCAGATGATGGAGAACTAAGGTTAAGCTAAGTCTGGTTTTATCTACTCAAGGCTAGATGTTCTGAGTCAACCTAATGTCACTAGAAGCTTACATACAGGATCACCAAAAGAAACCTCATCCAAATCATTGATAACTCTGAGTAACTCTCACAGCCCTGGACTCTATCAATCATATTTTTAAAATATGGGAACTCCATCAAGAAACTGAGGGGAACGGTTAAGTGACTTGTCAAGTTAAGTAACTTGCTAAGTTACTTGTTAAGTAACATATAGTTAATTCGGAGTAAGGCTGGTTTAAGAACCCAGGTTTTCTGATTTCCAGCTCGGTCTTCATTCCCAGAAACCATGGATATGTGGTGTGGATAGATTTTCTTATTCAGGCAGAATTCATTGTCTCCAAATCATCAAAGTAGAGTCAGTTTGAACTTGTAGGTTTGAATGTATATGTAGTGATAATCTGGACTCACTGTCCCAAGACATCTCCATCTCCTCAGACTTCTAGAGGTACTCTTGAGAGGCTGGGGGGAGGTGTCTTTCTCTAATGCCATTGCCCTGAACCCTCATTGATGTGTTCTCTTTCCAAGAATAGTGTACCAGTTTCATTTAAACAAACATAATTTTTTTTTTACAAAGGGGTATTTACTATAGCAATTTGTTTCCTGGGGAGAGTGGGTTCAAAGTTAAAGCAATTTCTATGTAGCATTCATCTCACCAAGTTCACTTGACATAACTCCCTCTCTCCTGCTTTCATTCTATGTTGGGTTAAACAGATCACTAGAGATGTTGTCACCTCACCCCCCAACCTGGTTTTGGAAATTGTTGGCATTTGATACCTACTACTGGACTTTGGGTAGCTTACTCTCCTGACCTTCTGAAGCTCATAACACCATAGTCTTCATCAATATTCTTTCAGCTAAAATCAAGAATAGACAGGAACAGTAGAGGCCATGAAGTAGAGGCCACCATTTGGGCCATGAAATCCCTCCCAGACCTGGAAGCCCACAGCTGTTCATCCCCTTTGGCCAAACATTGGCCAGTCTGGAAAGAGTGAAAAAAAAAAAAGACTGCTGCTTTGGCCAGTTCTGACTCCACAGCCAATCAATGGTCTGTCTCTTCACCACATACTTAGCAGATTAGAACCAGTTATAGAAGGTCAGCACATGCTTGCAGTTAGGGAGTGTAGCTGTTCCATGACATGTCATCTTGCCTTGCCTGAGTCAAGGTCCCCAGCCTCTTCCCTAAGGGGATATAATCACTTAACATGCTGCATAAACTCACCAAACCCCTCCCTTGTCAACAGCTACCTTATGTACAACTAGATACTTTAATAGTACAAGTTAAATGAAGTTTTTCTTTGCAATTAAAATACTAAAGAGAGGGGACCGGTAAAAATAATTGTCCTTTAAAAAACATTTTATTTTCCCCAGTTACATATAAAGAGAATTTTTAACCTTGATCTAAACTTTTTTTGAGTTCCTAATTTTCTTTCTCCCTTGCTCACCTTCCCCCTCCCTGAGATAGTAAGCAATTTGATACAGATCATACATTTTCAATCATGCAAAACTATTAGAATAGTAGTCATGTTGTGAAAGAAGACACAGACCTAAAGCAGAAAGTGGAAAATAGCATTCTTTGATCTGCATTCAGTGTCCATCAGTTCTTTCTCTGGAGGCTGATAGCATTTTTCATCATGAGTGCATTGGAATTGTCTTGCATCATTGTATTGCTGGGAATAGCTAAGTCATTCACAGTTGATTATTGTAGAGTATTGCTATTGTTGTATACAAGATTTTTTAGATTCTGCTCACTTGCATCAGTTAAGTCTATCCAGGTTTTTCTGAAACCATCCTGATTATTATTTCTTTTTTTTAAATTAAAAATATTAATTTGTTTATTTTCAATTTTCAACATTCACTTCCATAAGTTTTAAATTTTCTTTCCCTCCCACTCCCATCTCTCCCGAAGACAGCATACAATTTCATATGGGCTCTACACATACATTCTTATTAAACACATTTTCACATTAGCCACATTGCACAGAAGAATTATAACAAATGGGAGAAATCATGAGAAAGAAAAGAGAAAATAGTCTGCTTCACTCTGCATTCTCTGTGGATGTGGATGGCATTTTCCATCATGAGTCCTTTGGAAAAGTTTTTGGTCCTTGCATAGGTGAGAAGGGCTAAGTCTATCAAAATCAGTCCTTGCACACTGTGGCTGTCATTGTGTACAATGTTCTCCTGGTTCTGTTCACTTCACTCAGCATCAGTTCATATAAGTCTTTCCAGGTTTTTCTGAAGTCTGCCTGTTCATCATTTCTTATAGCACAGTAATATTCCATTACAATCATATACCACTGCTTGTTCAGCCATTCCCCAATTTATGGGCATCCTCTTAATTTCCAGTTCTTTGCTATTATAAAGAAGACGCCAGACTCAATTCTGAACTTGAGATCTCAAGTGTTTTATTCAAGAGGCTGAAAGGTTTCCCTTTTTGGTTCTTGAGAAGAGGGCACAAATCCTCAGAAAGAAAAAGTGCGCCAGCACAAGACCAGAGGTGGGCTTCTTATGGGATTAGTGCCCCCCCCTCTAGATCAGGTTAGTAGCAACCCCTCCCCTCTGGATCAGGATTGGTCCTGAACCTCCCTGGTTACATCATTCCCTATATGCCCATGTTAGTTATTAAACAGTTACTAAATTGTTGCTGACCAAGGCTTCTGAGCCCCCTTGCCCCCTTTCCATACATTGCCGAGTGGTCAAGTTCTTTTTTTTAAGGTCTTTTTCTTATCTCAGCAACCCTTGGGCTGTCACAAGGTTGGGGCCCTCTATATGGAAACTTGTTTTACAAGAGGGGCCCTATGGCTCCATATGTTTGGAAACTTATTTCACAAGATTGCCCATGTTGGCATAGGTTGACAAGTCCTCTGTGTGGAAAATTTCACAAGAGGGGCCCTATGACTTCATCTGTGTGGAAATTGAACTTTATATTTTATAATATCTCACATTTGCCAACACAAAAAGAGCTGCTATAAATATTTTTGTACAAATAGGTTCTTCCCACCCCAAACTTTCTCTTAATCTCTTTTTGCTGGATCAAAGAGTATACACAGTTTTATAGCCCTTTGTGCATATTTCCAAATTGCTCTCCAGAATGACTGTATCAGTTCACAACTCCACCAATACTATAGTGTGTCCATTTTCCCACATCCCTGTTGCATTTATATTTTTTCCTTTTCTGTCATATTAGCCCATCTGCCAGGTATGAGGTGGTACCTCAGAGTTGTTTTAATTTCCATTTCTCAAATCAATAGTGATTTAGAGCATTTTTATATGATTTTAGATAACTTTGATTTCTTTATCTGAAAACTGCCCGTTCCTTTCCTTTGACCATTTATCAATTGGGGAATGACTTGAATTCTTTTAAATTTGATTCATTTTTCTGTATATTTGAGAAATGAGGCTTTTACATGAGACACTTGCTGTAAAAATTGTTTCTCAGATTTTTGCTTTCCTTCAAATCTTGGATGCATTGCTATTGTTTATGCAAACTTTTTTGATTTAATATAATCAAAAATTGTCCATTTTTATCTTGTAGTGCTCCCTATCTCTTGTTTGGTCATAAATTCTACCCTTCTCCATAGATCTGATAGGTAAATTATTCCTTGCTCTCCTAATTTGCTTATGGTATCACATTCTATGTTTAGATCATGTACCCATTTTGATCTTATTGTGGTACACAGTGTAAGATGTTGGTCTTTTCCTAGTTTCTGCCATATTGTTTTCCAGTTTTCCCAGCAGTTTTTGTCAGATTGTGAGTTCTTGTTCCAAAAGCGGGGTTCTTGGGTTTATCACACTATGGTCATTTCCTACTGAATCTTGTGTACCTAATGTATTCCACTGTTCTACTGCTTTATTTCTTTTATTTTTTTTAAAAGTGATGTCCAGTCTGGTTTATTTCAATCACATACATTACATTCATCTAATGCATTCAATATAGAACATTTCCAGCAACAGTTACAATGTTTCTAGTTTCCTCTCACAATATATTTTAGTGTAAACTACTAGGAAGGCTAAATATTGTTCTCTCCATAGAAGCATTTTATTCTATTAACATTGTGATCTTCAACATTTTTAGATTTTATAGAAAAAGTAAATGGAACCAGGCTCCCTCCTAATTACAGGTATGAACCTATTATAAAAAGCTGGTATATTTTCTCTTGAACCTTTTGAAATTAGGATAATTTTGCAAAAATTTCTGAAAAACCAAAATGGGTGAATTTCCTAAAAAGTACAAAATGTTGGTACACAAAAACATACCATGAAATTTGTAATAATAGGTTTGCCTCCCCCCCCCGATATGGATTTATTATAAATTAGAAAAGAATTCATTATTTTGCTAATCCTATAGCAAAAATCAAATGTTATCCAAAGTAGCTGCTTGAAATTTTCTTGAGAGAAAAGTTTTCTTGGTTTCTCTTTTCTTCCTCCCTATTTAGCAATATTTAAAGAAATAAAACCAACATCATAAGAAGTGGTTGTGCGTGGATTGTCTGTAAACATAAAATATCAGTATGATATTTTCTACCTTCATATTAACATTAGGAAATGTGTTGCCCATTTTAAAAAATAGAAACTGAAAAAATTAAGTTGCATGTATCATTAAAGTGCTTGTGAATAAAATTTTAAGAGAAGTAGCGGAGTGTTTGATTTTCATAAAAACCTCATATATTTACAAATTAAAGGTGTTACTATGAACCATGCATGAAAATGAACTGGAACTTTATACTATTTTTAGTACAATGAAACTTTCATTATACTAGAAAATCAGTTGGAGATGAACTGATGTGGGGATAAGTACTAATATTCAGCACACTTAAGTTCCTTTTAATAGACTTCTTAGTATTCATTCACTGGAGAAAATTTTGAAATCATGCACACAATCTGGATGAAATTCTTACCAGATAAAATGAAATAAAATAAAATGGTGGTATCAGATAATACCACTAGCAGAGATATTCCCTCAGGTTGTTGACTGCCTGCAGCTTCTGGTCTTTAAAGGAAAACAAATGTCCCAGTGTTTAAAAATACAGTAGGATGAGCCTGTAGACCATATGCCTAAGGTAAGATAACTTATAATGTAGGTAGAATAAGGCCAACTTAAAACTGTTGGAAGAGGCAATGACCTTAAAAAAATGTAGTCAGATGGTTATTAATTAGTGAGAAAACAGCAGTAACAGTTGAATATATTTTTCTTTTTTTCTTTATAGTACCATTTGAAGAATTTGGTGGTTCTAAAACCAATTTAAATTCTTTCCACACAAATGAACGCCCAACCTTTTCCCACATCACTTGAAGTTGTCAGACAAGGATCTTAGATCTTGTACTTCCTCCTTGGGTTTTATTTCCTTCAAGTGAATTAGAAACATTTGCCTTATGAGTTTTCTTATGATGTTCAAGGTAAGTCTTTTTTGCAAATGCCTTTCCACACTTATTGCATCTGTGAAGAGAAAAGTGTTTTGTGACTTTTACTTCAATGCCAACATCAGTTACTTCATAAGTTTTGTTCAGAGAATTATAAGTTCCATCATGTTTTGAATCATTTTGCTTTGTTTCATCCCTTGGAGGACCTCTTTTTGCTACTTTATTTAGAACAAAATCAATGGGCTTTTTATAGCTCTGATCTCTAAACTGACTATGATTTTCCCAAGATAGGATGTTTTTTTGTGAACCACAGTTATGTTCCTTATCATATCATGTTTCATAAGTGTAAAGTGGACACTCATAAAATTTAACATAAATGTTATTTACATTTCTGTGTAATTCAATGCGTTTAGTCAAGTTCTGTTTGGAAGTATGTTGACATTAATGAAGTTTACAGTAAAGCTGCTTGTAGTCAAAACCAGCTGAAAGTTTTAGTTTCCTGATTTTTTGCTTGCCACCTGCAGCAGAAGGACTCATTGATTTAGTGCTGTCTGCATCTTGTTTAACTTTATTTTTCTGTGTTGCTGGTGTGTTCCTTTTTCTCATTTGAATGATTTGTTCCTTTTAATTTATTCTTTGGAGAATTGGGTAATAGAAGGGGTGAAGATTCTGATGCTTCTCATGGTTCTGATGGGTTTGGTAGTTCAACTTTTACTTTTATTTCCAATAATGGCAACATTATTAGGGCCTTTCTCTCTTTTAGTGTTTGTTCCAGATAGCGTTATCTTGTGGACAATTTGCATATGTCGTTTAAGCAGGGAGTGAGAGAAACAATTCAAATGTCAAGGAGCCACAGTCAGGATTATACAGGATTTAACAGCTTCTCCATTAAAAGATTGGTAGGCTTGGAATATGATATTTCAGAAGCCAAAGGAGCTATGACTACAACTAAAAATCACCTAACTAGCAAAAGTAGGCATGATCTCTAAGGGGGGAGTGCGGGAGGATTAACATTCAGTGACATAGGAGACTTTCAAACATTCTTGATGAAAAGACCAGAGCTAAACAGAAACTTCTGTTTTGACATACAAGACTCAAGAGAAGCACAAAAAGGTAAACAGGAAAGAAAAAAAAACACAACTTATTTAATAAGATTAAACTGTTTACATTCCTGTAAAAGAATGATAATACTTGTAACTCTTAAGAACTGTATCTTTTTTAGGGCAGTTAAAAGAAGTATGGGAACTCCATCAGGAAACTGAGAAGGATTAACTGACTTGTCCTATAACATATAGCTAATTCAGAGTAGGGCTGGTTTAAGAAACCAGGTTTTCTGACTTCCAGTTCAGTCTTCATGGCAAGAAACCATGGATGTTTGGTGTGGATAGATTTTTTTTTCCTTTTAAATTAATTTATTTTTAATCTACAACATTCAGTTCCACAAGCTTTTGAGTTCCAAATTTTCTGCCCCTCCCCACCCTGAAGATGGCATGCAATCCAATATAGGCTCTACATATACACTCACAGTAAACATTTTCACATTAGTCATGTTGCAAAGAAGAATTATAACCAATGGAATGAGCCATGAGAAAGAAACAAAACAAAAGAGAGAGAGTAAATAGTTTGTTTCAATCTGCATTCAGACTCCATAATTCTTTCTCTGGATATGGATAGCATTTTCTATCATGAGTCTTTTGGAGTTGCCTTAGAACGTTGCACTGCTGAGAAAAGCCAAGTTTGTCAAAGTTAGTCATTGAACAATGTATCTATAAGTGTGCACAATCTTTTCCTGGTTCTGCTCCACTCACTGAGCATCAGTTCATATGTCTTTTGTGGTTTTTCTGAAGTCCAACTGCTCCTCATTTCTTATAGCACAATAGTATTCCATTACATTCGTATACCACGACTTGTTTAGCCATTTGCCAATTGATGGGTATCCTCTTGATTTTCAATTCTTTGCCACCACAGAAAGAGCTGCTATAAATATTTTTGTACATGTAGGTCCTTTCCCCATTTTTATGATCTCTTTGGGATACAGCCCTAAAAGTGGTATTGCTGGCTCAAAGGATATGCACATTTTTATAGCCCCTTTGGGCATAGTTCCAAATTGCTCTCTAGAATGGTTGGATCAGTTCACAACTCCACTAATAATGCATTAGTGTTCCAATTTTCCCACCAATTCTCCAACATTTATAATTTTCCTGTTTTGTCATGTTAGCCAATCTGACAGGAGAGATGTGGTATCTAAGAGTTGTTTTGATTTGCATTTTTCTAATCAGTAGTGATATAGAGCATTTTTTCATATGACTATAGATACCTTTAATTTCTTCCTCTGAAAACTGCCTGTTCATATCCTTTGAACATTTATCTATTGGGGAATGATTTGTATTATTATAAATTTGACTCAATTCTCTATATATTTTAGAGATGAGGCCTTTGTCAGAGATACTAGTTGTAAAAATTCTTTCCTAATTTTCTGCTTCTCTCCTAATCTTGGTTGCATTGGCTTTGTTTGTACAAACACTTTTCAATTTAATGTAATCAAAATTATCCATTTTGCATTTTATAACACTCTCTGTCTCTTGTTTGGTCATAAATTCTTCCCTTCTCCATAAATCTGGCAGGTAAACTATTCTTTGTTCTCCCAGATTGCTTATAGTATCAGCCTTTGTGTCTAAATTGTGAACCCATTTTGACTTTTTGTATATAGTGTAAAATATTGTTTTAAGCCCAGTTTCTGCCATCTTATTTTTCAGTTTTCCCAGTAGTTTTTGTGAAATAGTGAGTTCTTATCCCAGAAGCTGGAGTCTTTGGGTTTATTAAAGAGTAGATTACTATAGTCATTGACTACTGTGTGTAGTATATCTAACCTATTCCACTGATCCACCACTCTTTCTTAGCCAGTACCAAGTAGCTTCCCTAGCATTTCTTTTCATTAATTCCCTTGACATTCTGGACCTTTTGTTCTTCCAGATGAATTTTGTTATCATTTTTTCTAGCTCTATAAAGTAATTTTTTGGTAGTCTGATTGGTATGGCATTATGACAACCATACTGCTTGCCACTGCTGTGGAGGTATAAGGCCAATAACACCAGCCTACAGGAGGGCTGCTAGCACAGGTTCTTTGATCTGCTTTTCTAAGGAGAGCAACTTTAAGGGGTTACAATCTCACTTTAATTAAGCATACATATGTCATTCACTTAGTTCAAGGGAAAAAGTACGCTGAGCTTCAGAGCAAATATAAACAGAAATTATAAACAGAGAAAATATCACAAATCAACATGCAGGTTTCTAGCTCTCTGACCAAAGCTATACATACATAGTTACCAGAGAGAGAAGCACCAACATCTGAGTTTTCAAAGCTGGGGGACTCTTTAACGGCTACCCAGAGTCTCCGCACTAACACTCTTCCAATGAATGAGCCCCAAACAAAATGCTTACCTCAGAGTATATATACACTTCTTCAGGGTCAGAGTGCTTCACACCTTGTAAGGGTTTCACACCTCTCATGACCTAACTAGCAAAAGAGTGGGGGCCTTCCTACAAATAAAGGGAAGACTCAATCAAAGGCACTTGATTGCCTTAGTGCTGAGAAGTACTCTAAAACAAAAGACAACAAAAAGTCCCACTTTGCTTGCCATTACAGGCATAGATTTTCTTATTCAGGCATAATTCATTGCCTTTAAATCATCAAAGTAGTGTTAGTATGAACCTCAGGTTGGAATGTGTATATAGTGTTTATCTAGACTCTGTCCCAGGACATCTCCATCTCCTCAGAGTTCTAGAGGAACTCCTGAGAGACTGGGTGGAGGTACCTTTTTCTAAAGCTATTGCCTCAAACTCTCATTGGTGTGTCCTCCTTCCAATAATTAGTGTAACAGTTTTATTTAACCAACTAACATAAAGTAGCTCCCACAAAGAGCTATTTACTGTAGCAGTTTGTTCTCTGGGAAAAGTGAGTTCCAAGTTAAAATAATTTCTACGTAGCATTCACCATATTGTAGTAGGAAGGCCAAATTTATAATCTCAAATATAATCATGTATATGTTTGAATGGTTCGAAATCGCAAGGTATGAGAGATTCTCTAAGGAGAAAACAACAAGAAATTTATTTAGGCCCCACCGCAGCAGAACCGTGAACCAGCCTCCCCATTCCGACATCTTGACATAAAGACTCCAGGCCCAGAAAGCCCACCTCACAAGAGTAACCAGGAGGCCACAGAAAAACAAGATAGTATTTAGCCAAATCATTTTTACTGGCCTCACGTTCCTGCTCACACTCGGGTAAGCCCTGCTTCCGCAGCTTCCTGCCTCTGCAGCTTCTGGCTTCCGCAGCTTCCTCCTCGGCTGAAGTTGTCTCCCGGCTCACCCCTCCTCACAGCCGAGCTTCTGGCGTTCTCAAGCCCCGCCTCAACGACCAGAGACCATTGGTTCCCGAGCTGGCCCCTCCTAAGTCACCAATCCACACCCACACAGGTTTCACACCTGACAGGGCCCTGGGCCTGGGGCTTAGCACTTAACAGCTGAAAGTACTTCCACTCAAAAGAAACAAAAGCCATGCTAATGAGACAATTTTGCTT
>CM053623.1:82641991-82699056 GCA_028646595.1 Phalanger gymnotis | reverse complement strand
CATGTTCCCAGACAACTTACTTGACCCTTTAGTTTTTCAGCAGGGTATGACTGCTTGTAAAGAGTTCTATGTTCCACGCTTGTGGGGATGTGCCAGCTCTGCCACACCAGCACTCTTTCTTCCCCCAGAACCCCCAACCAGGACTGGACTTAGATCTTCAGCAGGCTCTTCACTCCTGCTCTGATCCGCCACTTAATTCCTCCCACCAGGTGGACCTGGGGCCAGAAGCAACTGCAGTTGTAGTTCTGAAGCTGCCCCACCTCTGCTGCCCCTGGGGGTGGTGGCTGAACCTGCAAACTCTATCCCAGTCCCCAGCAGCTTCTCCTACTAACCTACTCTGTTGTCCTTGGTGTTTGTGGGTTGAGAAGTCTGGTAACTGCTGCAGCTCACTGATTCAGGGTGCTAGGGCACACTCCGCCTGGCTCCTGGTCTGGTTCGTGCGTGCTGCCCACGCTGGGCTCTGCTTGGCTCAGCTCCACTCCCCTCAGCTGGGGGCTGGGAGTTCCGTTCGGAACAGACCTTACCCTGAGACCATCCAGGCTGTCTTGGGCTGGAGCCCTGCTTCCCTCTGCCACTTTGTGGGCTCTGCAGTTCTTCTCTGTTGCCTTCGGTGTCTGTGGGTTGAGAAGTCTGGTAACTGCCACAGCTCACTGATTCAGGGCGCTGGGGCACGCTCCACCCGGCTCCTGGTCTGGCTGGTCCACGCCGCCCACGCTGGGCTCTGCTCCACTCCCAGCTCTGTTGGTGAAAGACCTCACCCCGCAACCATCCAGGCTGTCCTGGGCTGGAGCCCTGCTTCTCTCTGCTATTTTGTGTGTCCTGCAGCTCTAGAATTGTTTCAGAGCTATTTTTTATAGGTTTTTGGAGAGACTTGGCAGGGAGCTCACGCCATTCCCTGCTTTCCAGCCGCCATCTTGGCTGCACCCCCAGTCCAGTAGTTTTTAAATGATCTCTCCAGGATTGATTTTCCAGGTTGATAGTTTTTCCAGTGAGGCAGTTTTTTATTTTCTTCTCTTTTTTCATTGTTTTGATTTTGTTTGATTGATTCTTGATGTCTCAGAGAATCATTATCTTTCACTTGTCCAATTCTAAACTTTAAGGTGTTATTTTCTTTGGTTAGATTTTGTATCACCTTTTCCATTTGGCCATTTCTACCTTTTCAGGAGTTGTTTTCTTCTTCATTTTACAAAGCTGTTGCATCCTATTACATTAGTCTCTTGCATAACTCTCATTCTTTTCCCAATTTTTTTTTGTACCTACCTCACTTATTTGATTTTTAAATTCTCTTTTGAACTCTTCCAGGAGATCTTTTTGGGCCTGAGATCAATTCATATCTATCTTTGAGGCTTTGCATGTAGGCGTTTTGACATTTTTGTCCTCTTCCGAGTTTGTGTTTTGATCTTCACTGTCACCACAGTAACTTTCTATGGTCAAGGCTTTTTTTTTCTTGCTCATTTTCCAGACTATTTCATGACTTATAAAGTTGAGTGCTGCTCTTGAGTTTTGGGGTATACTGTCCCAAGCTTCTTGTACTTGGGCCTGCCTGCTGGTTTCTTGCATCCAGGCCCCTGGGGCTGACACCTTGACTGATGCACAGAGGCTAAAGCCCTCACAGCTGGACTGCTGTGCCACTGACCTATTGAAGTGGCTGAATGGCCTTGTTTGCTGTTCTGTGGTCGGTGTAGGGAGCTCCTACTGGGTTGCCTGCACATGATATATGCTAGGCTGAAATCACCTTTTTCCTAAGTGAGACAGACCTTTCCTGCAGTCTATCAAAGTTATTTGGGCTAGAAAATTGTTTTACCCCATCATTTTGTGGGTTCTGTCACGCCAAAATTTGTTTTGAGGTATGATATAAAGTTGTTTTCAGGGGAATTGAGGAGAACTCAGGCAACTTCCTGCCCTTTCTCCACCATCTTGGCTACAACTTCTAGAAATTGTTTTCCTCCGTCTGCCCTCAGCTGTAAAATGGGGATTATATGAAGTATTTGTAAAACACTTAACGTAGTGTATGACATGTAACAGATCCTTAATAAATGCTTATTTTTTTCCTTTAGGTGCAGCATCACCTAATTCCACCCTTCATGCCCTACTTCTTTATACGGACCACCCCCAGGAATGTCTGTTTCAACTTGTTGTCCAAAATGTGGATGATTGAGTGTATAGTAGTATGGGTAGCTAAAATCATCTGCCCAATCTTCCATGCCAAATCAGTGTCTGGTGCAGAAAAGCCCCATACAGTAAGAAAAAAGGCAACCAAATACACAATGAAGAGGAAGAGGAAAGAGAGGATGATTTTGGTTGCTTTCATATGAGCCTCAGTCCTGGGGTCTCTGGAGCCATTGTTCTGCATTTGTTGGGTGTGTCTTCTCAGGGAGAGGATGATGAGAACATAGGAAGTCAAGGTCACAGTAAATGGCATGACCATCCAAAGTGGAACAAAGATATACATGGAAAAGTAAGTGTTCTTTTCTCTAATGTCTTCAGTGCAGTTTGCTATGGGAGCCATTTGTCTATAACTAAAAATAACATCAAATTCCTTGATCAATATCGGTGTACTGAAGAAAGAGAAGAGCACAGAGGCCAGTAGAATCCATCTAACCACATGGGAAACCTTTCACTTCAGCCAGAGTAAGGCATGGTGAGAGAAATTAACAATCTTCAGGCAGTAGAGAATGCTGAGGCAGGTGGCCAGGGAGATGCTTACGAAGTTAGCAAAAGTCCATAACAAAAAATATTCTTCCTGTTGCTATGTTTATTCTATGCAAATCATTATTGGGCAATATTAAAACATCAGCTATGAGTATCCAAAGCAAACAAGTTCTGGGCATGGCCAGGCAAGTAATGACAAATTCAGACAGATATTTTCTTGCTCTTGACCAAGCTGATGCCACTGACCAAATGAAGCCATTACAGCAAATTCCTAGAATTGTCTCACTGATCATCACAACTGCAAACAGAATTTGGGCTATTTTGGTCATGTTTGCAGAAGGACTGTCAGTCCTGATTTTGGATCTCTGCTTGGCTACCTTCCTGGTATTCCAGAATTTCTCTGACCTGGGTCCCCAAGAGGGAGATGCTTGCTGCTCCTCCCTGGTAGTAATCTTCTCTTTTCTCCAATAGTTATGTTCCTGCCTTGAGAAGATAGGGCAGAGGGTATCTAAGCTTAAGAGCTGTCATCAGGAGACCTTCACAGTTTCCTTCCAAGAGGATCTGTTGTTGTATATAGACTAGCCTTTGAGTCAGTCAGCAACTTGGGTTGTCACTTTAAATTAGTGGATGAAAGACCAAACAGCTTTTTGCTAAGATGCAAATGGATGCAGGATTCTGTGTCTCACTGAGAAAGGAAGAGAATCACATGAAGAAGAATGGTTTGTGCTCCAAAGAGGGGAGGATCCAATTCCACCTAAAGGGTAGGTTTCCTCGTTTCAAACAAGGGAGGGAAAGGTCAGACTTGCACAGTGGAATAACAAGGGCAGGATTTGAGTCTCAATTCTGTCATTCATTGTCTGTGAGACTGTTGTTAAGCCAGTTAATATCTCTAAACCACAGGTTCCTCATCTATAAAACAAGAGGGTTGGAGTAGATGATCTGAGATCCTTCTTAGACTGAACAACCTAGGGGTGTATGAGAAACACTAGTGTTCTTTGTTATCCAGAGAGTAGAGATTAGCGTCACAGAGATAAAGTGGAGGAGTATTGAGAGCATCATGAAGTGAATAAATGTCACTCACATCAGGGATTACTTGTCTATTATCAGTGTTACAAGAGGAAGCTGGGTGGCACAGTGGATTCTGTGCCCAGGTGAAGTCAGGATGACTTACTTCATGAGCTCAATTCTAGCTTCAGACACTTACCAGTTGTGTGACCCCAGACAAATTACTTGATCCTATTTGCCTCAGTTCCTCATACGTAAAAAAGAGCTGAAGAAGGAAATGACAAACCACTCCAGTATCTTTGCCAAGATAACCCCAAATGGGGTCATGAGGAGTCAGATATGACTCAAATGATTGAACAACAACATCTTTACATATCAAGAATGAATGTCACTCAAAGGCAACTATTAAGATACTTATTAGAAAATCATTAATATTGGTTAATCTCAATTTTCTACTTATTTCATGTGATATATAGTTTGCGATGAGGTTTAAAGAAATACAACCATCTAAGTACAATCTAATGCCATTCTAACTAAATTTCCAGGGTTATCTATTTCTATTTTCTTTTTACCAGATGGTCCTGGTGACCTCTTCAGTGTATTCCTCACAAATAGCTTCCTCTTTCAGTCAAAACCAATTTGTCATTTAGGAGTTAGGACCACAGATTGAGAAGGGCAAAAGTCCTTAAAAACCATCTTGTTCAACCCTCTCATTTTGCAGATGAGGAAACCAAGGCCCAGAGTGGGTGAATAACTTGCCCAAGGTCACACAGATAGTGAGAGGGTTGAGCAACAATTTGATCTTTGGGCCCAAGTTTGTCACACTTTCCACTAGGCCAGGGGTGCTGAACCTGCAGCCTTAAGGCCACATATGACCTTAAGGCTGCAGATTCCTCACCCCTGCAATAAACTTACTGCTTTTTTTTCCATAAAATTAAATACTTTACTAATAGCATTACAAATTATGGAACTAACTGATAAAGGAAGTAAGGCAGCACGTTGTAGTGGAAAAATATTTTCTGTAAAAAGTCTTGACTTTTACTTTTGCCTCAGATACTTGTATATGGCTAAAATCAGGTCACTTAATTTCTCAAAATCTCAATTTTTTCCTATATATTAAAGAGGAATAATAATATTTGCACGTTCCATGTACTTTATAGGGTCAGGAACCTGATTTACTAACCTTAAACAATTAGTAAATGTGAATCATTTTTATAAAGGTCGGCGTGCACATGTGAGATATTGTATCAGTAAGGCAATAATAACAATGTAGATGATAATTGTCAAAATGCCTATGTGGTTCTGTATCACAAAGTATACGAGGCTCTCCACATAAAAGGTAGAAGTAAACCATTTATTCAGACACCAGAGATCCATATCCCATAAGCCATCTGCCCAATCCATCATAGCAGTAAAGCATTCAATACATAATATCACAACATGGAGCCTCGCCATCCCAAAACCTCTCTGACCCCTTGCTGGGGTCTTCCCAAAAACAAAGTCACAGTATAGGTGTCACAATTTGTTCAGCTATCAGAGGTCGACTTTCATTACCTCAGCTCAAACAGTCACAACGGTCATTAACAGCCATAACTGCGCTCTCTCTCTCTCAGCATTTTCTGTGACATAACTTCCTTTTCCTGTCAGGAAGCTCCTCCCATCACATGTGACTTAGTCTTCCTGTAAAGTAAGCAGGTCACATGGCCTGCTTGTATATATATGTATGTATGTATGTATACACATACATATCTATATATGTCTGTGTATATATACATATAATATGGGTGGGAAAGATGTTCAAATCTAATTTGCTGTTACAGATATATAATGCACTCATGGGTTGTTTAAATATATAGATGTGACTCTGAGGTAGAATGGATAGCTATCTCTTGAAGCTGAGCAACTGCTCTTCAAGGGAACCTGCAATTTCCTTCTTGAGTGAAGCAAGGGAAAAGGCCATGGTTGGATGCTTACCTCCTTCCCTCCCCTCTCTCCAAGAAGAATTTTATCTCCTTGCCTCTTCCTCCCAATTATCCCTGTCTTAGGAGCATGACTTTTGGGGGGATGAAGTGCTGTTCAAAGCAAAAGATATTACCTTGGTTCCTCTTAAGGGCGAGCATAGATTTTTAGCTTACACTTCCAGATTAGTCCCCTCCCACAAAAATAGGTTACATAAAATACCATCACAAATAGAGAATAACAAGAAAGCCCATTTATCCAAAGAAAACAGCAAAAAGAATATATCAGAAAATACTTGAGTAAATAAATTCTGTTGATGAGAGCAAGATAAGATCTCAACTCAACCACAAGAGAGGCCCTGATCTCACCAAAGGGGGAATTCTATCTCTGAAATCTCTAGGAGACAATCTAAAAATCAGGGACATTTTGAGGAATCAGTTTTCTGTATATAACATGCAGTTTACAAAGTCTTTCAATGTTTCCCTCATAAAGAGTCTTAGGAACCACATGTCTCTCTTAAGAAACTCTGATACCAACTTTACCCCCTCGTGCAGATGCACCAAGTAGCTTCAGAATTCTCTCCTCCAGTTAGGAGTGTGGGTGTGTCTTCTCAGGGAGAGGATGATCAGAACATAGGAAATGAAAGACACAGGAAAAGAGATGACCTTTTTATGCCATATATAGCAGAGAGCTACCCCACCCCCATCAAGTTGGGAGCCAGATTATTGTTAGGTAAGAAATATATATATATACATATATATATATACATATATATGTACACATATATATACATACATACAAACATATATATATGAAGAGATAAGATTGGCAAGATATATGTGTGTATATACACATATATCTATATATATATTTGTGTATATATATAATATATACATATATACTTTCATATGAAATGTCTAGCCTCTATGTGGATCTTTGCTGAGCAATTTAAATTGGGTTTTTTGGAAAAAGTTAAAACTTAAACACCAAGAAAAAGGCATTTCCCTAAACACAACAGAACACAAAAAGAGGTAAGGGGCATACTTTATCATCAATCTTCTGAAGCTATAATTGTTTATTACATTGATTTGAGTTTTTAAGCATTTATAAATTGTTTTATTTTATATTATTATAGTCACTGTTTATATTGTTTTCCTGGTTGTGCTCATTTTACTTTGTCTCACTTCATACACGTTTACCCACATTTTTGTGAAACTCTCACTTCTTATGGCACAATACTATTACACACCATTCATATATCATAATTTATTCAGCCATTCTGCAGTTGATGGACACCCTTTTAGTTTCTGGTCCTTTGCCACTACAAAAAATAAGAACTGCTATAAATATTTTTGTACATATGAATTCTTTTCTTCTTTCTTTAACTTCTCTGTGATATCTGCCTATTGTTTGGGTATTACTTTGTCAAAATGTTCTCTTAATTTTTTAGTATAGTTCCGAATTGCTTTCCAAAACAGTTGAAGTAATTCAACAGCTCTGGTATATTAGTAAGGCAGCTAGGTGGTGTAGCGGATAGAGCATTGGGCTTAGAATCAGGAAGACTCATCTTTAGGAGTTCAAATCCAGCTTCAGACATTTACTAGCTGTGTGACCTTGGGCAAATCACTTAAGATTGCTTGCCTCAGTTTCCTCATCTCTAAAATGAGCTGGAGAAGGAAATGGAAAACCACTCCAGTGTCTTTGCCAAGAAAACCCCAAATAGGATCATGAAGAGTTGGACACAACTGAACAGCAACATATATACTCCCAAAACCTATACAGAGCATTTTGAAATAAGATTCAAACTTTGTTGAACTGAAGATCAATCAATGTGGAGCAAGGAAACAAATAAGCATTTATTATGTATGTACTATGGGTCATGCATTTACAAGTATTTTTTCATTTGATCCTCACAATAACCGGTAGGTAGGTGCTACTATTATCCCTATTTTACAAGTGAGGAAACTGAGGCAGACAGAGATTAAGTGACTTGCCCAGAGTCACCCAGGTAGTAAGTGCCTGAGGCTGGACTTGAACTTGGGTCTTCCTGACTCCAGGCTCAGCACTCCACCCAGTGTACCACATACTTTTTCCTGTTCTGGAGTGAATAATAGCATGCCGGTTTTGAAGTTAGAAAGATCTAGGTTCAATCCTCTCCATAACACACAGTGACTGTGTGACCTTAGACAAGTCACTTAAACTCTTAAGGACCCATAAAGTTCTTTGAGATTATACTTTAGTGATGAGCTGCATTAGCAGAGGGAATTTCTACACCTAGACTTTTTTACCCTGATAATACCATAGAACTGTATAAAAAAGCCCCAGACATTCATCTTTTTCAAAAGAACAATTTCATTAATAAAAATGAATGTTAAATAGACAGATTTAAAATCATAGAATTTTAAAGTTGAAAGGATCTTTCGAAATGAGCAAATCCAACCTCATTTTAAGGAGGAAAAAACAGGTCTTAGAAAAGTTAAGTGACTTGCTTAAAGTGGACATTTGGACATATCTTTTGTACAGATATTAATAAACAGTCCATGTCAACAAACCAATGGCATGATGAATATACATGCAAAAATTTTAAATGAAATATTAGCAAAAAGATTGTAGCAACTTATCATGAGAATAATACACTGTGAACAGGTAGGATTTAGTCCAAGAATGCAAGGCAATGCCGTCTTGGGGGGGTGGGGAGAGGGAGGGAGAGAAAATTTGGACCTCAAAAACTTGTGGAACTGAGTGTTGTAAACTAAAAATAAAAAAAATAAAGTTATAAAAAACAAAACAAAACAAAAAACAAAGCAATGGCAGTAGGAGATTCCAATTTGTAAATATGCTCATATAGAATCAAATATTATAATGATATTTATTAAATCATTTAAATTCTTATGTAGGAATAAAGAGTTTTGTAATGCTAGTATTTCCTAGACAATACAAACTCCTCTGAAGCCCAGATATATATCCCATGTTAAATAAGGTTCATTATAGGCTGGGCCTACTGCTGGGTCAATATCTCTGTTTTAGTCATTTGTATGTTGAAGTTAATGCTATGGGAGATTAGCTTGAGGATGTAGGAGGGCAAAGGAATCCAGTTTTTTCTGAACCCATCCATTTTCTCCATCTTCCACCTCTATGAGTGAAAGGTCATCTGGCTTAATCTTGTGGTCTACATTTCTTCAGGTTGCTTAGCCTCAGGAATTTCTGTTTGAAGTAGATTTTTCTTCCCTAGAGTGATGATGAATGAGTTCACAGAAGGTTAGGCAACTAAAATGATCTTTACTGTCATCTGAGTCAGTATGGAGTCTGGCAAGAAAACCCTCAACATCCCAATGAGGAAAGTAACAAAGTAAAAACAGGAAGAGGAAGAAGATGACTTTGGTGGTTCTCATTGATGTTGCTTCTCCTGATTGTGTCTCCCTAGGGAAAGGATAAGAAGGAGAGAGGTGATCAGAGACATAGCCAAAGGAATCAGGGTCCAAAGGAAACCGAGGAAGTCGGTGCCATAATCTTAAATATTGAATCAATAATATTTGATAATTGACAATTATTAATTAATAATAGTTAATTTAATTAAATATTAAATTAAACATTAAATTTACAGACCAGTGACACTGTGCTAAAGAAGGAGGAGATGATGGAGCCCAAAAGCATCCAGATAACCCCATGGGAAACCTTCTACTTGAACCAGAAGGCTGAATGGGGGAAACTGGCAATCTCCAGGCAGTAGAGAACACTGAGACAGGCAGCAAAGCAAATGTTTAAGTAGTTAACAACAGTTTAAAGAGTAGGAAGAATTTCTAGTATTATTAAGTTATTCTGTAACTTGGGATAGAGTACCAGTTAAAATACTATGGATTGTGGTGATCCATTATATGAAGATCCTAGAGAAAGCCAGATTTGTGATGACGAAATCAGACAAAGAAACTTGCTTGCTCTTGACCCAACTGATGGAATTCAACAGACCAATGAAGCCATTCACCAAAACCCCAGAATAAACTCAATGCTTTTCAACATCACATAGAATGTTGGAGCTACACTCAGCATGGCAGCAAGACAACCAACCCTAACTCCTACTGATTTCTCTGCTGATCTGTGATGTCTTTGTTCCTCTGTATCTTCTTTGCCACTCTTTAGTTTCCTTCACCTCAATTAAGAACAGACAGCTAGGTGGTGAATGGATAGAACACTAGGACTGGATTCAGAAAGATTCATCTTCCTAAGTTCAAATCCGGCCTTAGACACTTACTAGCTGTATGACCCTGGGCAAGTCACTTAACCCCACTTGCCTCAGTTTTATCATCTGTGAAAATAGCTGGAGAAGGAAATGTCAAACCACTCCAGTATCTCTGCCAAGAAAACCCCAAATTGGGTCACAAAAAGTCTGAAACAACTGAATAAAAACAATAACATAGTCAAGAACACTGAGATTCCAGTTGCTCTATTCAGGTAATAGGGCAGCACAGTGAGTAGAGCACTGGATTTGGAATCAGGAAGACTCCTGTTCATGAGTTCAAATTTGGCTTCAGCCACTATCTTTGTGACCCTGGGCAAGTCATTTAATTTTCTTTGCCTCAGTTCCTCATCTGTAAAAAAATGAGCTGGGGAAGGAAAGGGCAAACCACTCTAGTAATCTTTGCCAAGAAAATCCTAAATGAGGTCATGAGTAGTTGGAAATGGCTGAACAACAACTGTCCAGAGTATCCAGGCCTTTTTAGGACCAGCCTTGTGACAGATATCAGGAGATTGACCTTGGCTCCTTCAAAGCAGGTGTAGTGTTACTCTTCAGCTCAGTATTCAAAGCTGTCCTCCTCTCAGTGATTTGGATTGTAAATCGATTTGACGGATGAAAAACCATGCAGCTATTTACTAAGATGCAAATGATGTGACATTCAGTGTCAAAACTAGAAGGGTTTGTGTGACGTAAAGGAAAGTTATTAGTGTCTCTAAGAGAATTCAGTTCCACATAGAGGGTAGGTTCCCACATCAAGTATAGAGAATAAAAGGATCAGGTGAGGGGAAGCAATGTAGTGGCATTGGGGAGGTGGCAAGGTGACTGGAGTGCAGGGGGGTAAGGGTGTATGGGATCACTCAGAAACATGACTGTTTATTATTATACTGAATTAAAAGCATATGCAGATGGGAATAAGCCAATATTTCAGTGCAAGAAAGGCCATTGTCACATACTGAGGGGTCAGTATCATATTTATAATAACAAATTACAAAATCACAGAATTTGAGAGTTAGAAAGGATTTCAGTATCAATATCATTTATTCGTTGTTGTCCAGTGGTTTTCAGTTGTATCTGACTCACTATGATCCCATTTGGGGTTTTCTTGGCAAAAGTATTGGAGCGGTTTGCCATTTCCATCTCCAGTTCATTTTACAGATGAGGGAACTGAGGCAAACGGGCTTAAGTGACATTCTCAGGGTCACTCACCTAGTAAGTGTCCATGGCTGGATTTGAACTCAGGAAGATGAATCTTCCTGATGCCAGATCTAGCCCTCTATTCACTGAACCACTTAGCAGCTTTGGGAAGAAGAGATGATAGAAACACATTATGAAGTGCAGATGATGAAAAAGCAAAAGATATCAACAAAAGCTTATTTGTAAAAATAAAAAAAATTGGGGTGGGGGTTACCTAAAATGTACTACAGAGGCTCATGGCAAATATAAGTAGGCTATAACATGTTACCAACAAATGACTAAATGGCAGAAAGTGGGCCTGTCATGTGGCAAGAATAAGAGATAATGGATGGAGAGCTTGCATGTGACATTGATATCCCTACACTAATTTTCTTATAGTGACAAGAAGACACACTTCAGAATTTTTGTTGTTGTTCAGTTGTGTCCAACTCTCTGTGACCCCATTTGGAATTTTCTTGGTACAGATACTGGAGTAGTTTGCCATTTCGTTCTCCAGCGCATTTCATAGATGATGAAACTGAGGCAAACAGGGTTAAGTGACTTGCCCAGCATCACATAGCTAATAAGTGTCTGAGGCTGGATTTGAACTCAGGTGTTCCTGACTTCAGGCCCAGTTTTTTTATTCACTGAGCCACCTATGATTCAGAATACAAGTCAATAAAGGGCTGTGTTCTGTACATAAATTACAAACTTGGGCAGGGAGAAGCACAAAATACCTCAGAAAGGTGTGTCTCTGTGGAAGCAAGTGGACTTGTGAAGAGAAACCATGTCACACAAGTACTTACAATACATAGAAAACAATTAGTCATGTGGGTTCACAAGGGAGCAGTCTTTGAGTCTGGGGCAATAGTTATTTTTCAGAGAAGGATCACTTAGACTTTATAATCTGCTAGCCAGCAACTTTCAGAGTAATTTGATGATTTACTTGGAAAGAGGACTGTATCAGTAAGGCGGTAAACACAACATCAGTGATAATCGTGAATATGCCTATGTAGTTCTGTATCGCAAAGTATGCGAGACTCTCCATATAGAAGGTAAAAGATGTATAACATTTATTTAGACACCAGAGAATCATATCCCATAACCAAATGTTCAGCTCTCACAGCCAGTTAGCCTACTTTGTCATAACAGCAAGGAACTTAAAACACCATATCACAGGCTGGAACCTCACCATCCCAAAACCTCTCTGGCCCCCTGCTGGGGTCTTCCCCAAAACAAACTCACAGTACAGCTAAGTCAGCCTGTTCAATTCTAACCATCATGAGGGAGGCCATTAGCAGCCTTTTTACTGCTAATTTTACATTACTGCTCTCTCTCTGCATTTCCTGTGACATAACTTCCTTTTCCTGTCAGGAAGCTCCTCTTATCACATGTAACTTAGGCTTCCTGTGATGTAAGCAGGTCACATGACCTATTAGTGGGTGAGAAAGATCTTCAAATCTAAATTGCTATTTGATTCGGCCCCAATGGGAATTTTGGGATAACTGGTGTCAACAGAACTTTACACAACAATATAACAGGGATAACAAAAGATAAGCATATAAAACAATGTCATCATCCCCACCTTGAATGAATGAGGCTCAAAATCTTGGTGTAAGGGGTGAAGATCTTGTCCTCCAAGCTTCTTCCTGCTGAAATTGGATGTAGAGCTGTTTCTGCCCCAAGAGATTAAGGTTCCTTTTCAAAAGGTCAGCTCTTTAGCAAGCTGACATCTGGAATTTGGTTGATGCCAGGTCCAGGGATGATACATCACAGTTGTGGATAGGTCTAGAGATGATACATCACAGTCGTGGACAGGTCCAGGGGTGACATCTGAACACATCAGTGGGTGACATTTTTTTAAATTAAAAAATATAATTGCCTACAAGATGAAGAGACAAATTAAATCACTGAAAAAGAGTCCTGCTTTATGGTGCCGACATTAATTGGTAGGTTTGGTATCCGAAATCTAAGAATGAGTGTTACACCGGTTATATTAGGAATTGTCTGGAAATAAACATTTTAAGGGTGGAGGGTTCCTTGATTATTTCTAAATATCAAAAAGTATCACAGGCTGTTCTTTTGAACACCAGCTTCTCTTGCAGAGGCTATTGTCCAGAGTCACCAATTTTCCACACAGGATAAAGTCTTGGTTTCAGCCAACTCTCAGTGGAGGGGCTACTAATACAACCCCATCGCCTCGAACAAACAGCATTGGAATGTTCCTCTTGGTTGATTTATAGATCTCCTCATAAGTTTCTTCATCAATTTCTATAGTTGTCTCTTCTACATCTCCCAAAATCATGTTTAAATGCTGATCGTAAGCATGCAATCTTCCTCGCAGTTCTCGGTCATTTCTCATTTTTACATAAATTTGTTCATCTAGACTGAGCCTGATGAGATCCAGTGGCTCCTCTACAGTGTTGGTGGTCTGTTGCTGATCCGCGTCATCCACCATGTTTCAAATCCCAGTGGGTGACATCTTAAGCAATCAGGCATCTGCAGGTGGATAGTACTAAGCCTGAAGGAAACAAATCTCACAAACACATTCAATAGACAAAAATCCAAAAAGAAAGAAAGAGACTATCATAGCCTCATCCACAATAGAATGCATGAGTCAAGGGTACATTTTCATAACTATTTTCTCCTGGGTAGACTATTGTTACAGTACTGTGTTTCCCATGTGCTATAATTTCTGCAGCCTTTGGAACATCATCTGGCTTCTATTTTACCCATATTTAGCTCCGAATTTTATTCTATCAGTAGAACCAAATCCTTCCTTTCCTCTGAAAGCTATTTTGGAAGGAGGGTCAGTTTTCACAAGAGGTATTGTTTCACAAGGAATAATAATCAATTGAGCTCTTCTATTGCTTTTACACAACTATATAGGTTCTTCACCTAAATTCTGGAGTGTCATAATAATTTCCCCTTGATAACTTGAATCTGTCACTCCAGCCAATACATGTATTCCCTGAGCTACTAATCCTGGTTTAGCTAATATCCACCCAAAATGATTCTTAGGAATTTTCACACATATCCCAGTAGAGATTTTTCTTATCTCTTTCTATCCAACCAAAACTTCTCTAAAAAAATGTAAATCGTATCCTGCTGAACCAGATATTCCTGGATATGGTAGTGGGACATCTTCCCTCACAGTCTAACACTTGATATTTTGGATCTTATGTGCTTGCTGTTTTCTAATTTGCAGCTTTGGGGTCGTCATTCTGGCTAGAGGTGTACTTCCTCCTAATGGTCTATTATTCAAATAATATAAAGCAGCAAACAAATTATCCTTCCAATGTTGATATGAATTATTAGAACTTAACTTTCTTAACTGTTCTTTCAACAATCCATTCATTCTTTCTATCAACCCAGGTGCTTGTGGATAATATGGAATATGATAAATCCACTCTACATTGTTCAATACATAATATCTCTTCATCTCGTTACCTTTGAAATGTGACCTATTGTCACTTTGAATCTGCATTGTGGTTCCATAATACAGACTTATAATATCTAGAGTTTTACAGGTGTTTTTCTGGGTTAAATTAAGGATAAGCCACTAGTACACCTGAATAGGTGTCAACACAAGTACATATAAATTGGCATGCTTTATCTTGGGGTAGTGGTCCAATATAATCTATCTGCCAAATCTGGACTGGAATTTTTCGCCTTGCTATTTCTCTAGTTACTACCTGAGGAACAATTCATAACTTTTCCAATTGACATATATTACATTCCTCTGTTACTTGCTTTAACAATGAATAAGAGATACTAAAACCTTGATCTTTTGCCCACCAGTGTGTGGCCTGGACCCCTAAATGGCTGGTTGTTTGGTGGGCCCATTTTGCTAGTACTGGATCATCAGTTGGTGTCAGAGTAGGGACAATATGTTCAGTAGCAATCTTTGCTAGTCAATCAGCATGTGCATTGTACTCATGTTCTGGCATAGTGAAGGGCAAGTGAGCATCTATATGAAAAACTGACAACTTAGTAACCAAAGACATGTCTCATATATCTTCCCATAGTTCTTTGCCCCAAATTTGTTTACCATGAATTTCCCAATTTTGATTTTTCCACATTGGCATCCATATAGCAAATCCATTAGCTACTGCTCACGAATCAGTGAATATATGACACTGTCCTCCTTTCTCTGTTTTAATAACTTGATGTACTGCCATAAGTTTGGCATATGGACTACTTCCACCTATCCTAGTACTTGCCAAAGTTCTCGTAGTACATGGGTCATAGGCTACTACTTTCCAACGTCTTTTATATCCCAAATATTTTGCTGTCCCTTCAATAAATCATGCATGTTTCTTCCATTCTTCAGTCAGTCCATCATATCCATCATTCCATTTTACCAAGGATTGTACCAGTCATTGCCTTGGGTCAGGGATTTTGCCATTTCCATCAATGTTGATGTTTGCAATGGATTCATGTAGAGCAGAAACACCATTTTTGCCTGTTTTTGATCTATTCTGAATATACCCTTTCCATCTAATTATGCTAGCCTCTTTTGCATGTCCAATTTTGTGAGATGCTGGGGTACTCATTACCCAAGTCATAATTGGGATTCCAGGCCTTAAAATCACTTCATGGCCCAGAATCAGTTGTTCAGTCTCTACCAAAGCCCAATATGCAGCTAACAACTGCTTTTCAAAAGGTATATATTGTAATCCAGATGAAGGTAGTTTCCTTGACCAAAATTCTAAGGTTACATTTCTGCTTTGTTGTTTCTGCAATAAACTCCAATTCACATAGTCATCTTGCGAAGTCACTTGTAATGCCACTGGTCCACTTTGCATAGGCCATAAATCCAGAGCTAATTGTATAGCAGCTTTAACTTCTTCAAAAACCTTACTCTATCAAGTCCCCAATTAAATTCATATTTATTCCTGGTAACTTTATATAAGGGTTTCAAAATCTGTCCAAGATGTGGAATGTGGTGCCTCCAATATCCACATAGTCCTATGAACTTTTGTTTCTCTTTCTTATTGTTGGGGATAGGAAAATCTTGAATCTTCTGTCAAGCTTGTGGAAGAATTTCTCACAGTCCTTTATTCCATTGTATATCCCAAAACTTTATGGTTTGAATCTTGGCAGGGTTGGTTTCCCGTCCTTTGCTTTTCATATGCTCAGTTAAAAGTATAAAACTCTTCTCCACTTCTTTTACATTTTCTCCCTGTATCATAATATCATCTATGTAGTGGGTAAGCTGTACACCAGGTAACTTCAATTCATCCAAATGTTCAGTAACAATCCTATAACAAATAGTTGGGTTATGCATTACCTCCTCCTTTAATTTTCTTGTACAGCCCCTTATTGAATACCAGGGTCTATCTGCAGTAGACCACATAGTATCAGCAGGATATTCCTCTTTACAGCCTATCACAGCCAAAGCCAACAAATTGGTTGGTTATCTCCTCACAAATTATAATCCCTAAAAACTTGCTGTACAAAAGAATTCTGACTAATGCTTATGAATCTCATACAATACACAGAATCTACAGACGCTCCTGCAGCCCCTTCATCACTGATTCTCACCATCCAAGATGTTAACGATTCTCCCATTCTCTGGGTGAATCTGCTCAGATATCTGTGGTTTCCTGCTGTGTAAAATCTTCCAAAGTCTTCCTGAACGCACAACCCTGTATTTCTTGACTACTTCCTTGTATGGGGAGCATTTCTCTTTGAGTAGTCTGGTGTGATACAGTAACATTCTGTGGCTCAGAAGTAGCAGTATGCCACAAAAGTATCATCTCGTGCCTGAGGTTCTGATGTTCTATCCTCCTGTCTAGATTCTCTGCCCCAGTTACCATGGTAACTAGATTGACCACTAGGCTCAACCTCAGCTGAACTGAGGTGCACTCGACCGCCCTGACTCCCTCTGTCTTCTAGCTGAATTTACAACAATGCTGTTCGCTTCCTGCTGTTCTACCACCTGAGTTTCTCCATCTTGCGGTGGTATAGAAGAAGCACTCTCAGATGTTTCAGTAACTGTCTGAGTCTGAGTTCTGTCTTGGAATAGTCTGTCTCTGTTTTCACATAAAATACAATAGGCTGTGAGTAAAATCCAGCCTCTTCTAGAAATCCCTCTCAGCACTTCTGTTCCTGGCTCAACAGTAACTTTTCTGAGGCATAGCTCCAAATCTCTAGGTGCTCCACTGTGTAGCTTCTGCTTCCAATATTCACAGAGACCAGTGCCTTTAGATCATTCACTTGCTAGGGAGCAATAAGTCATATCCTCCCATCCTAGGACAACCATTTCTTCTTCTAAAGCCCTTCTACCTCTAAATAGAAACCTTATACCTTGTGATCCCCTCCTACTAGTTGCCAAATAATGTATCAGTAAAGCAATAAACACAACATTGCAGCGACAATCGTGAATATGCCTATGTAGTTCTGTATCGCAAAGTATGAGAGACTCTCCATATAGAAGGTAAAAAGAAGTATAACATTTATTTAGACACCAGGGAACCATATCCCATAACCAAATGTTCAGCTCCCACAGCTAGTTAGCCCACTTTATCATAACAGCGTGGAACTTAAAATACCATATCACAGGCTGGAGCCTCACCATCCCAAAACCTCTTTGACCCCCTGCTGGGGTCTTCCCCAAAACAAACTCACAGTACAGCTAAGTCAGCCTGTTCAGTTCTAACCATCACAAGGGTGGCCATTAGCAGCCATTACTGCTCTCTCTCTGCATTTCCTGTGACATAACTTCCTTTTCCTGTCAGGGGGCACCTCTTACCACATGCAGGCTTCCTGTGATGTAAGCAGGTCACATGGCCTATTAATGGGTGGGAAAGATCATCAAATCTAAATTGCTATTATAAGTATACAATATGGGAATTATGTAGATTCTTTTCTTTTTCTGGGGAAACAACTGAATCAAGAAATCATGTGTCCCCTGAAAACCTAGTGCTCCATATCTTACTTCACATGATTGGAAAGTGTCTAACACAATGCCTGGCAGAAGGCAGACACTATAAATGTTAACTGTTATTATTAATTCCTTAATTAGATATGATAAGTACGCAATGCCAATGGTGATGAGATCCTTGATTTTTCTGTGTAAGGTAATTTGGAAATGCATTCAACAGGATTGAAGTCACCTGATCAGTAACGGGTTTGTTTCAAGTTTCAAACACATAATATTGTTTCAAATTGGTAAACCTTGTTATGTCAAGCAGCTTTTCATAGCTTGGATATCAGTAGAGTATGAACTGAAAGAAACTAAATGCCAGTGGAAAATTGTTTAAAACCAATTACGTTATTTTATCAGCTCTGCTAACCCTGTTTTATAATGTTTTGCAACTGCCATTTAGGGAACTGGATATTTCTACTTTTTCCTTTAGTTAAGAGGAAGTTACAGGTAAAACAATTTGGCTATCACTTATGAAAGTTGTAAGACTATTAATTAAGCCATTTGGGGTTATTGTTTCAATGTTAAAACCTAAAATTGGTAATTGATTACTGTGTGTGGAAAGGAGAGGATGAGGTGAAAGCCTTATCCATATTGTTCTGTCCATTCAGAGCAATCTATCTTGGGGTATGAGGGTATGCAGCAGGGTTAGTCTATTCCACCTTGGGGGTGGTAGTGGTGGTGTCAAAGAACATAGCCCACAGTAGCTCTAAGGGTAGACAGGATGGATATCCCCGACTCCCCTCCCCTAGGAAGATGGCCAAGGTAGCCTCTGATGTAGGATTATGAAGGGTCACTGGAGGCCTCATGTGTCAGTTACCATATATTGGGTTTGTAAAATAAACAAACCATGCCTGCTTTGGTAGATACTGGTACAGAATGCATAACGCTATATGGGAACCCTGAAAGACATCCTGGCAAGTGGGTAGCCATAGAAGGATATGGGGAAAATTCAGTCAGGGCAAAACAAACTAAATTAAGACTGAAAATAGGGGACTTGCCACCCAGAGAGTATGTGGTTTACATCAGTTCGGAAGAAGACTACAGATGGGAGTGGGCAAGGGAGAGGCATCAGGCTCAGCCCCCTTTTTTGAGTCCCTGTCAATTCCCCTTGTTTTGGAAACTTGCCAGATTCCTAGAAACTATCTGTGTGGGCAAGGTCATCAGCCCTGGTCAAAGAGCTTGTTTGTGTCATGGAGCAACTAAACCATGACCTTGACTTGATGAGGATGTGCAAATTTATGTATAATATAGAAATAATTTCTAATGATTGATCTTTTAATCAGGACAAATTCAAACTTGAGAAGAAAAGAAAAAACCAAGTGAAAGGTACTAAGTGAAATCGCTTATGAATGTGAATCTTGTTAAAGTTTTACTGCTTATTGCCACTCCATGGGAGTAAAAATAACTGTGTCTAGCCCTAAGTTGTGATTAGTGAAATTTCCCATTTCAGGTAAAAGCTCTTGGGACTGTAACTTTTTTTTGAGCTTTGAATTTAGGTATAGTTGTCTGATGGATTATTAAGTCAGTAATCTACCATTCAAGAGAAATGACATAAGCTACTCAGAGGGATTGTGATCCTGAATTGTCACAGATGGAAGTTTGCATCTAGGAAAAAGTCAAGACAACCTAGGCTTTAGCGTAAGGTGGGATCCTCCTGACTTAATTTCCCCATTGTATTCCTTTGAACAGGAATATTTCCCACCTGATTGTTCCCGTGTCTGGCTATGAGGTGGAATTATCACTGCATGGTTGGCTGCCAAACTGTGACTCTTACCTGAAATCAAACAGAGCTAAGGATGCTTTATCCTGCCATATATGTGCCCTTTGGCTTAAGCCTGAAGGACCACTTTGATGTTGGTGTAATCATTTCCCTGCTTTTTCCTTTTCTAGCAAATTTCTATAATCAGAGCAAGTGGGCTATGGAAAACATGAGCACAATGCAAGTATGTGAGATCTTGCTGTTTTCAGTCTGAAGGTATAGTAATTCCTTATCCCAAACAACTAGGCAAATTAGCATTCACACCTGTCATCAGCCTGCTAATGTTTACATAGTCATGTCTAAAATTAAACTCTGAAATAGCTCATCCATTCTGAATGCTATGGGAATAATTAAGAAAAGATAAAATAAGTTTGTGAAACAAAGATGCAAAGATGGTGTTACATCATTTATATCATTATTCCATGGACTAAGCCTGGGATATAGTTGAGCTACTATAATAAAAGGCAGGTGCATAAGATCTGAGCTATTTCAACCTAGAATTATAGTCCTTTCTATATCCCATTTGAGAGGCTATGCTAACTTGTATTGAGACTTTTTGGAAAAGATTTTAGCAGGAAAAACTAACAAGTCTCTACAAGAAACTTGGAATGAGAAAAACAATTCTACTGAAGAATTGGTCCTGAGGACAAGATATTTTCCAGATTGTCCCAAGAAGAGATATTCGAGAGACCAGAAAACAAATGAGATGTCTGAATTCCAAGATTAAATTTGTTAATTAAATGGACATTGGATCATTGTTGATAATCATCATTATACAAGTCTCTCATTGACAAAAAGGGGGAAATTGACAAAATCAAATTATTTCTGATTCCTTTTTGTAATTGACTCCAATATGTTGTAAAACTGCCCAAGCCATGTTTATCTGTCTTTGAACCTATTTCAGAAACTTAGCTGGCTTGTACTAAGTTAAGTTCAGAATTGAGCTCTCCCACTAATCACCAAATGCCATAGGTTCTTCCTCTACCTCCCTAGGAGTGGGATGGAAGAAAATTGTAACAATTGTGGTAATTTTCTCATTGGTCATGTTGCTTTCCTACTTGTGCTTATATTGCTTTTGTGGTTCATACTTACAAATGGGACCACCTGGATGTACCCCAAAAGGCCTTATATACCTGTAACGGGACGAGTTATAGCCGACCCCAAGGCATCGTTGGACCTCCGCGCCCCGAATCTGCTGAGGCAAACTCAGGGTTCTGAGGTATGGGAGGAACAAGATGGAGTTTGGAGGAAGGGTCTCGTCCTTGTCGGCAACGTGGTGCAGGGTTCTTTTCCGGGTTCACCTGACCACAGGTGAATCATGGGGAGAGTGCGGGAAAGAGAGGGGAGGAGAATAGGAGGAGAACAGGAGGAGAATAGGCGGAGAGTAGGCGGGGAGTAGGCAGAGAGTAGGCGGATCAAGGCAGTCCTAGTGCTACGTAATGAAGGCTATAAAATCTGTTCACTGACTTAATAAAACGGAGCTATTTCACCATCTTGGCTTCCGTCTCATCATTGCCTGCGAGATCAGGCCTTTGCTGGACAAAGGCCTGGGACTATGGGGTAATACCCTTACATATACCCTAGCATAAAGGCACCTTATAGACTTTGTGGAAGATATTCAGAAAGAATGTATGGGCAGCTTTTCAGGGGTGGATTGTGGGAGTCCCAATTGGGGAAAATCCATAATGCACAGTAAGAAATGAAAAGCTTTTAACTTAAACTCTATGAAAGGTAGAAAATTGGACATGGTGACCTGTTAAAAATAATAATTTAGACACTGAGTCATAACTTAGATACTGTGACCAATTAAAGCCATAACGTGGACATTTGAGTCCAGTACACGTCCAGTACACAATTTTGTGTTTGGGTGTTTACCCATCAACATTGGCTTAACACCCAGGCTTGGAAACAAGATCATTACTAAGCAGAAATACAAAATATCCACCAATTAGAAGAGATGTGCTTTTTATAGTTCCACCTCCTTTTGTTTGATTTCTGTAATTACCACTGTGCTTTCCTGGGATATTTATGAGGATCCAACCTGTAGTCTGGTCACCTCCCCAGACTGGCAGCCATCAAACTCTTGGCAGGGATCCATCATATTGCTCCAATGTAAGTATCCAATTGATTAGACTACTACCTATAATCAATTTGGAGCTCTTTGGCCTCTTCCTTTGGTATCAGACTTGTCCCAACCTTTTGGGAGGGAGGTACAGAGTTCCCTAGGTGGGAGAATTCCAGACCTAACACTAGGGAACTGTTAGACTATGAAAATATGATGGTCTGCTTATCTACAGGGGTCCCAGCTGCAGAAGAAGGTTTTTTTTTGTCCTGCTGGTACAGACTGAGTGGTGTCTGTCTTGACTACAAAAGACATAACAGAGTCTAGCTTGGGGTGCATACAATAAGTTATGTCAGCTGGGGGGGGATGGGGCTTCATTCTTGACGCATTCAGGGCCTACTGTATGCTTCAGGTCCAGTTTTTCTAGAAAATAATGGCAATTCAAAAAGACAAGTTCAGAGGACCCCTTAACATTCCTTAACACTACAAAAAAAATTCCCAAGGCTAAGAATTTTTTCTCAGCACTATAGTGCAGGCATATATCAGCTTGTGCCACATTCCTCTGTAGGAAACCTCTCAGTGCCTCAGCTGAAACTGTTAAGCTGGAGAAGCTCATTCCCAGGATCTCTCCTTCAAGGACACATGCAAACCAAAGTCTAGCACTGTCCTGTACTTTTGTTACAAGATGGGATCAATTGAAGAAAGCACAAGGGGAAAATTCTTAAAGTAAGTCCTTAGGAGAGTCAGAGAGAGCGCTGAGTTCACTTTTATAGGTCATAAGGAGAAGAAACTGATTTTTATGCAGCCAGTCATTAGGAGGAGGAAGCATTAGGCTTTGAGGGCAGTGCCTGGGGTCAAGGAGACCTATCTTCCTGAGTTAAAATCCAGCCCCAGACGCTTGCTATCTGTGTGACCCTGGACAAGTCACTTAACCCTGTTTGCCTCAGTTTCCTCATCTGTAAAGTGAACTGGAGAAAGAAATGGCAAACTACTCCAGTAGCTCTGTCAAGAAATCCTCAAATGTAGCCACAAAGAGTCAGATAGTACCGAAAAAATAACAACATTATGCTCTGAAACCCATTCAGCTTGGCTCTCTGGAAAGCAGACACATTCCACGAGGAGTTTCCCTTCAGTAAGTCCAAATGATGACCTATGGCATGCACTGGAATATCAGATTGATTGAGGAATTCTTCAAATTGATCTGGGATTCCCTAGATCACCCTCTTACATGTGGGAACAAATCAAATAAATTAAGGAAGGAGAGAAAGTGTGGTAGAGTGACGGGTAGAATGAGATTTGGGCTTTAGGTAGGAAGGTCTGAGCAGGAGTCCTGGGGAAGTCATATAAATTTTTTGAGCATCAGTTTTTTCAAGTACAAAATGAAAATATTAAAACCCGTACTCTCTACATTTCTGGATTGTTGTAAGGAAAATGCTTTATAAAGTGGTTACATACATGTAGCAAAATTATCATGGTATAGTAGATAGAGAGTTTGCCTCAGATCAGGAAGTCCTGGGTTCAAGATACAAAGTGGCTAATGATTCTGAAATCTACTTATCTTGCCTTAATATCTCTGCAGACCACCTATCTTGAATTTCCATTTCCCTTTTAGATATCTTGAACTGGGGACAGCTAGGTGGGGCAGTGGATAGGACACCAGCCCTGGAGTCAGGCAGACCTGAGTTCAAATATGACCTCAGACACTTACTAGCTGTGCGATCCTGGGCAAATTACTTAACTTTGCCTAAAATAAAAGAAAGAAAATGAGTCAGGAGTCAGATGTCTTGAACTGGCTGTCCACTAAACATCTTAAACTCTACGTGTTCAAAACAGAACTCATTATCTTTCCCCCTAATGTCTCCCACCTTCCTAACTTCCTTATTACTGTTGAGAGCAACACCATCCTTTTAGTCCCTCGGGCTTTCAATCTAGGTGTCATTCTCTAGACTTCCCTGTCACCCTGACTCCTCACTATCATCTCTCCCTTTCCTCCCTCCCTCCTCCCCCATCAAACCCAATCTGTTGACAAGGCCCATTGATTTCACCTTTGCAACATCTCTTGAATACACTCTAGTCTCTCCTCTGACACTACTGCCATTCAGGTGCAGATCCTCATCACTTCTTGCCTGGACTATTGCAATAGCTAACTGCTGGTGGGTTTGCCTGCCTCAAGTCTCTGTGTACACCAATCCATCCTCCATCCAGTCACCAAGGTTATTTATCCTAACATGCAGGTCTGACCATGTCACCCCTCTACTCAATAAACTTCAGCAGCTCCCTATCACCTCCAGAATCAAGTAGAAAATCCTTTTTTGGTATTCAATACTTTTTATAACCTAACCCTTCCCTAAAGGGCTTGGCAAGCCTTCACACCGAAAGTGCTCATCTTCCTTGAACATACACACGAAAGTGGATGAGCAGTCCTGAAAAGGGCTTCAATGTCTCCCTAGCACTCAACTTTCACCTTTGGCTCCAAGAAGCTGTAGTGTATACAGTGGTCACTCCCTAGTAAACCATTTGGGCAGATGGGCCAAACCAGGTTGAGGGTAACCTATGGGGCTGTTGGTGAGTTAGGGGGGTATCTATCCCAAGCATGTGAAGACCACCCAATGGAATGGGCAGATGAGAACAAGTTCCAACAGCTAGTCATGGAAGGTGGCTGAAGCAGAGACTGTGGAGTGCTTAGAGCCTGGTGAGACTTCAAAGATGCTTCAAAAAGACTTCAAAGTCATCCACTGCATTCTGGGCTACCACCTGGGTCATCTTGAGTTTTTTCTTGCCACTGGACTTCTATGACTCTGGAAGAGAGAGTGAAGCTGATAACTTTGTGCAAGTCTGCCTCACTTAAATCTAATTCATGTACAGGACAAGACACCACCTCATGATGTCAATAGTCCCCTTCAAAAATGAAGGACAAACACCACCTTACTTTCCAGTATATTTTCTTCAATCCAGTGACCCTGCCATTTTTGTTGTTCCACAAACAAGACCTTCCATCTGTTGGCTCCAGGCATTTTTTCTATCTCCCAAGCTTGGAGCTGTCCTTTCTTATCTTGGCCTACTACCTTCCTTGGCTTCCTTTAAGTCCCAACTAAAATTTTATCTTCTACAGGAAGCCTTTCCCAACCCCTCTTAATTCTAATGCCTTTCCTCTTCTAATTACTTCCTATTTATCCTGTATATAGCTTGTTTGTGTATATTTGTTTGTTTGTTGTCTCCTCCATTAGATTGTGACTTCTTTAGTTACTCTCTTTTGCTTCTTTTTGTATCCCTAGAACTTAGCACAGTACCTGGCACATAGCAGGCACTTAATACACATTTACTGATTGACAGACAAGCTCACAGTGGCCAAGGCAACTCTCTAAGATTATAAGTTGAAGAAAATCCATCAATTTGCATTAGTAGAGGAAATTTTCTCAGTTTGAGCTCTTTATCCCAATGAAATCATAGCTTATAATCATAGGTCCTTAGCGTCATACAAATATCAGCTAGCTGGCAGTCTTAAAGTGATGACCCAAAATGGATGCAAATGATTTCTAGGAACAATTTGTAAAAGGTATGCTAAATCTGAGAATAGCATGAAGGCCTAAATATCTTCATCTAGCCACATTTGTAAATACATCAAAAAAATTTAAACAAATACCTCCACAAGGTCAAATGCAAGTGTAACACAATACTGAGGGGATTAAGTTTCTTTCTAAACCTCCAGATAGATTTGCCTAATCTCTGATGATTTACAAAGTAGCTCAGGCCCTGTGACTTTTGCACATTATCGAATCGCCTGTTCATTTTTCAAGGGACCTAATCTGAACACATTATGAATGAGATAGCATGATCTCTTAGGAATTAGAGCATGACCACTAATAAAATGCTTTCAGAGCATTTTGAGTTCTTGTTTTCTTTGGTTCTTTAGCCTCCCTTGATGTTGAATGAAGGAAAGTTCAGTGGACTCATGAGTAATACAGACATTGTTGGCAGAGCAGAAATGCTCAGTTCAGTGACAGTAGGGGTGGGGATCAAGGAAGGAGACATCTTTTTTCCTCCGTTTGACAACTCAGAACTGGGACAAGGCTCCAAGTTACCTCCACATTCATCAGCAGCCACTTGGTTCTCCTTTTCCTTATCCATGAATGATCTGATGTCCCTTTCAATTCCCTTAAAATCTCTCATCTTGTCTCTTAGATTTCAAAAGCAGAGAACTGTGGAATTGTCACTTTCTGAAAATTGGATTTCCTGTTCTTGTATCAAGGTACAAAGTACAATCTTAGGTGCTTACCAAATATGGGAACTCTATCAGAGTAAGCTGTCTTTTGGTTCCTTAAGAAAACCTTTAATATATGTCTGTATGTATGTGCATATGTGTATGTATGTGCATATACATTCAGGAAGCCTACCATATTACTAACACAATGATTTGAGATATCATCCAAATTTTATTAAGAATACGTGATATGTGAGAAACATAGTCTAGGAATAAACAATACTCAGAAAGCCAGGAAGGTTTTCATTATATTTTACATTTATTCTTTCTGAATAGATGAGTAGCTCTGTTAATGGAGTGCAGCTTGTTCAGACAAATGCAAGCCCTTTTATTGGCTCCCACTACGAATCTCCCACCTTACTCTCCATTGGCCAGGTGCCACCCCCTGAACTGCCCATGTCATGTCCCCCTGAAACATCTCATTAAGCATGGGTACAAGATTCTAACCTTTCACCTGATCAGAAGCCTGATTCTTCTAGATTAAGGCTGTCCAAAATGCGGCTGCACCCACAATGGGATTTATGCGGCCCACTTTTGAGCATAGAAATTTACACAAATGCTTTAGTAAATGAAGCCAAGCTACCTCAGAGCTCTCGCTAAATGGCAAATCAAAATATATTGTCTATTGTTTCAATAAAAACCTAAGGTTGGACAGCCCTGTTCTGGATCACAGCTCTGATTAGAGCCAGTGACCTCTGACTTACCTCCTGTTATCACTCAAAGTTAGGAGGAGTACTTTTAATCCTGTGGAAACAAAATTCCTCCTATTGTTTCCCACAATTCCCCCTCTTTTCTTTTATTCAAATTTTTGTTTCCACATCTTTAATACTCTCTTATTCTCTTTCTTATATGACTTCTTCCCCTTATCCGTCTCCCCTTTAAGTAGGCATAAGGGAGAGAGGTTGATCAACACACTGACAAATCAAAAGGGGGAAATCCCCTTTGTAAAGACAGATTCAGATATCCAAAGGAAAACAATAATCGATTGTGTCTTTAAGATTCAGAAGTCTCCTCTCATACAGCTGTAGGGCAGGGATCTTCATCTGATGAAATCCTCCTGTCTGGGTACCTGTTCTCCAGCACAGCATCTCAGCATCTTTTTCTTGTTTTCTTGTAGAAACCTGCTTTCTTTTGTTTACTCTCCTACAAAAATGACCTTGGTACAATTTTAAGTTACCATTCCTAAAGCTTACACTTATATCATTCTTACAAAATCAAAATTGGAACCTTGACCAATTGTCATGTTTAAAAGATTCACATTAGAACTTATTTTTTTATACTTCACATTAATCCATTATTAATCTCTCCATTAGGGGATGAGATTTCACTAAGGAATTAATAACAAGCTCCAGCATATACATAAATATATTAAGTAATCAATTCATAGAACAATTCCAACTTCTAGTCATGCCACGTTTCTTTCAAGGCATTTACAAAATGAACCACAAGCCATTCTTTTAACATTAACTAATTGTCACAAAACTGAGACAAGTATGACATTAACTAGGTAACGAAATAATATTCTCACAAGCCCTCGATTTTATTTTCTCCATACTATTAAAAAGAATTAAAGGACTTTAACTTGTACAGGAATACACACACACACACACAGACACACACACACACACACACACACATAACACATATCAAGTCTAAATAGCTGATTGTTGTTTGGGCCAAAATCCTAAGCCTAATAGTTCAATCTTATAGTAATCTAAGATGTTCTAGAATCAATTATTTAGTAGATTTGTTATTGTGCTTACAAAACTTTTTGATTATAGAAATTTGCCACTAAGAGATTAGGGACATAACTTGTAGTAAGATAACAATATTTCCCCTACTTCCAGGCAGAAGTTATGTCAAACTGCAATCTGCATTGAGCCAGGCATAAAGTCTGCCAGGTTTCAGTTGAGAGATTAAGTAGGGAAAATCCTGTCTCAGCTCAGGTGGAATAGCCATTTTCCCAACCTTCCCATGAGATCACCTTCTGCAGTCCATACCTGCACCTCACAAGATTGTTGGCATTCTGGATCAGTGGCCCAGACAGCCTTTCTTGATGTCCACACCTGGAGTTAGACTCAGAAAAACAGTCAGTTAACAGTCCAATTAGGTCTTTGAATAGCAAGTTGCAATAATCAGTTCCAATAATCAAGTTTCAATCTCACATTGGTTAAGGGACATCTTTAAAGTGAGCCTTAAATAGTTTGCATGCACTTCTACCCTTGTTCATAAAATTTTCCCATTAAGGTCATAAGTTATTGCTCTTATAGATTTGCATCAGTTTCCCAAGCTTCTCTATCCTCTTCTAACTTTGCCCAATCTGAAAGAATGAGATATACTTCAAGAGATGAACCATGTAAATATGATAGGTTCAAACACTAACTTTATCTTATGTTTTAGGTCATGGAATGAATTCAAATCAAAACAGAAACATTTACCTTTTCCATCAAGACAAAAGTATTCCACAAGTTACATCCCTCTAAGAAACCTAAACTGAAGATGACTTAGTTCCAGTAATTAATTCAGTCAATTGTATTTATACTCAATTGCTCTTACACTATTTTGAAACATGTAAGGACCTTATTCCATATAGATACACAGTAACTTTAAATTCCAGCCTTAATCTATGGGATAATGATTCAACATCGTGTTTGTATCTTTATTTCTTTTCTTTTATCTAATTATTCCCATAACATTTAGAAAGAATGTTCTTATTCCAGGGATTCTATCTTTCATATGACTATACAAGAGTATCAATTTACCCAGTTATTTGATTGAAAACATCAAGATTTCACATATTTGCCTTAATCAAATTTTCCATTTCTCCCCATAAAACCTTCTAGGTCTTTGGGTATCACCACTTCACAGTAGTAGTAAATTCTGACAGATACTTTTCATTTATCACTAACTACTTGTCTTGATTCCTGAGACCTGCCATCAAAATGAAAAGAAAGAAAGCATCACAGCCTTACACTTGCAGAATGGCATCTCCCCCAGATAGTGGGTTCTTTTTACATCAGATGGCAAGCCTCACTAGTTTTGTTTGACTTTAAGAGCCAGGTTTGGAGCTCAGCTGATTTCTGACTCTGCTGCTCTCTCAGTAAGACTTCTAGGCTTCCCAGCCTCAGAGGCCCAAGTCATTACCTGTTGGGCCTTCTTTGTAGCTATTGCCCCTTTCCCCTCCTTTCCTTTTGCCAGGTGGGGAAAAGTAAAGCTCTTTCTTCTTATCTAGACTATGGCGGGGCGGGGGCGGGGGGAACGACTGAGGGAAGGGAATAAGAAGATTGTAAAGCCATTGTTTTGCCTAATTTATTCTCTAACCTGAAAGTATCCCAAAGTCTCCTCCCCTCATCCTGAACTTCCATAGAACTTTCTGTCTCTGCCCCCATCCTGTGTCACAAAATTTCCCCTGTCTCCCTTATCTGGTGCCATCCACCTTTCTCATCCTGTCCTTAGTCTCTTAACTCTCTTATATACATAAGCATATCTCCCAGATATGCTGAGTCCCACTTAGGGACTCATAAAATTCACAGTGGGTTTGGATATAAACTTCAGTATCAAGTTATTACAACAAATTACACAAAAGATTTTACAAAACATTTCTTCTCTAAAATGATAGGTATTCATGAAGAAAATCAGTTAGACAGCCTTCCCTTGTTTTTAAATATATCACTAGAAATTAGTTACATTCTGGAATCTCACATAGATAGTGAACATGGTAGTCCATAAATCTCCAGATTAACATACATAAATATATCCTTAGATGATACAGGCTTGAAAATCACACTCCTATATTTTTCCAGGGATTCTCATTTTCTCAGTAAGAATTCTATAACACAGAAACATTTTGCATAGAGTTTAGAAGAATTTAAATATAGACAAAGCTTGGAAGTTTATCTTAATTTATGCACTCATCCATATATTATGTATACATATATTTGCACAATTCTTAACCTAACATTTAGATTATAAGAGAAATTGCTTTTTCATAAATTTCCAAAGTAATATAACAACTGAATTCCTAGATATCACAAAGTGTCAAAATTTCTGTTCATAAAACTTCTTGTACATAATTGACAAAAATTACTAGAGGAAATCTTACAAAGTCTTTGCATAATTAGCAAGTTTCCTTTCACAAACATACTTTTTAAAGTATTTTATAGCAAAAAAATTTTAACTGAAACTTCCTTTTAAATAAAGACAAAATTTGGAAGTTTATGATTTCTTAAGTTACAGTAATGGTCCAATAGATCATCTTCTTAACCCATTCATCATTTTTCTCTGACAGTGCAATTTTCAACAACATTTAGGTAAGAGAAATTGCTTTTTAAACAACCCATTATCAATTTAGGTGAATGCATTTCTAAATTACCTTGCACAGAGAATCATTCATCTCATCACCAGCATGTGGAAATTATCACCCTAAACCACTGCATATATTTTCATAAAAATCTGCTGTAATATTACTATTACTTGTTTATGACCAAAATAAGTTTTAAATTATCACATTTTTATCACATCCTTTAAAAAAAACCCAATTCACATGCAACAAAATTCAGACTAAAAATTGCTTTAACACCATTTCTACCTCACAATGGTCTCTCAAGTTTTACAATCTAAGAGAACTTTAGAAATACAACACAATTTTAGAAATACAGAGACAATAAACTTCAGATGACATCAATTGCATTTCCAGATCATCACATATAAAAATTATTCAACATTATTACTTTTATCGTTTTAATTACATCCTGGTATTTATATGTTCCCTTAAATGTATTTTATTTAGCTGTATATTCCTAGCTCTGAAGAGCTCTTTTTCTGAGAATAGTTTAAAAATTTGAAATTATGTTAGCTTAAAATGTACTAGGCCAATATTGTAACTGTTGCCTCTGGCCCAGGCAAAGCTTAATAATTAATTGTACAAATAAATCTCTTTACCATTGTCAGTCCCCTTTTTTTAAAAACCCAGTTTTTTAATACCCTCCCACCCTGATCCATCCTGAAATGTGGATAGATGTAATTCCTTCTAACTTTCCATAACTTTGTCTGTTGGTTAACAAATCAGGCTACAAATGTTCATTTTCATTTAAAACTTCCTTGTACTCTTTAAAATCCTCAAGTCATCTAAAGAAAGATGGAGGAGGGAGTGGCCAAGAGTACATGGGTTTGCTTCCCCCCTCCATATAAACCATTCCTCTTTATATTTTACCTTCCATATTTCTACTCCAGCTTCTATCTCTGTCTTTCCTAATCTTTACTCAAGCTACCTCAGACATTTCAAATAAATGAAAAAAAAAAAGATTTTCAGGTACCAATTCTGTCCACTCTTCTGCACCTAAGGAAACTAGATGGAGTTAAATACCCTCCAATCACCGCAAAGAGCTTTTATAATGCAATTCAAACAGAACGCTGAAGTCAAAACTCTCAGTTTTCTTCCTTGGACACCTGCCTGAGGTCTTTTTGGTTTTGCTATTTAACCCCACATCTGAACTTGGGAGAGCCACTCCTAGCCTCCAAAACTTGCCAAAGGTTTCACTCTCTGGATTTCAAATTTCCCATCACAAAACATAAAACATTTTCACACACTCACAGATAAGACACCACACAGGACAATGTACACAAATAATTTAGAATTCCAATTCAGACCTATCTTAAGCATTAAATTAAGAGTAACAAATTTCATGTTTCACATTTCTAAATACAGCCAGAATGAATTAAATTACCTTTCATTAAACAAAAATTTTTCTTTTATATGAGGCAGGAAATGGTTTTAAATGCAAATCAATCTGCCTCTCTGATCTGAGGGGAAAAATTTCCCCACTTTTTTTCTTGTCTCTCACTCCACATTCCAAACTTAGCCAGATTTAGAATGGAGCAAGAGAGAATTTTTACCAACAACTTCCCCAAAATTTCCGAACCTTTTGCACTTTTCTTAAACTTTAAACTAAATAGTAAAGTATTTTTCTCTCTCTGTCTCTGTCCTGTACAGCCACTTCCCTGAGACTGCTGCGGCAGGCAGGGAGGGAAGGGGAGGGCAGATAAAGAGAAAGCGGCTATCTTTATCCTGGGTTAAACCACTGTTTTCCCAGTTAGCCAACATTTATCCCAATGGACTTTTTTTTTTTTGGATAAACGCTTGGAGGAATCCTATCCTCCTCCTCAATATCTTTTTCTTTTAAGAGCTCTTTTACCATTCTAGGCAAATATGACTTATCAACCTCGAATTTGAGAATTGACGAAGTAGTACTTAGATCCTGAATTTTCCCACCTTGCTGAGGGACCTGATTTATGCAATCTTCAGTTATTCACTTTCACTTTTTTCTCATTCGATTTCTTTACTTACATTCCTGGGTTCGCAAGGATTCCAAAAAATAATCCCGAGAATTTAGCAGTCTGAAAAAGGGAAACTCCAACCTTTGGGCACTTGGGCCTGCTGGAAACCAGCAGGGGCACCTCCTATTGTCCCCAGTGAGTTCTCCTTTCTCCAATTCTAGAAATCCTGGATGAGCCCCCAAATTGCGAGAAACATACTTTGTCTAGGAATAAACAATACTTGTTGAAAAGCCAGGAAGGTTTTCATTATATTTTACATTTATTCTTTCTGAATAAGTGGGTAGCCTCCTTAATGGAGTACAGCTTGTTCAGACAAATGAGAGCCCTTTTGTTGGTTCTCAATTCTAATCTTCCACCTTGATTTCCATTGGCCAGATGCATCCCCCTGAACTGCCCATGTCATGCCCTCTCAAACAGCTCATTAAGCATGGGTACAAGCTTCTAACCTTTCACCTGATCAGAAGCCTGGTTCTTCTAAGATCACAGCTCTGATTAGAACCAGTCACCTCTGACTTACATCTTGCTATCACTCAAAGCTAGGAGGAGTACTTTTAATCTTGTGGAAACAAAATTTCTCCTCTTTTTTCCCATATGACATCATATAAGTACTACAAAAGACTTACTATAGGTAAATGTATCACCAAGTGGAAGATATTTCTGTTAAATATTCCTAATGATAAATGAACAGGGACATTGAATGGTAGAAATTTAAGTCTGGAAAGAAAATTGAAAGTCATCTCAAGTAGATGTTTAAGTGATATATAAATGCCTATTATTATCTAATCTGAACCTCTAATTTTACAGGTGAGGAAACTGAGGAAGGGATAGAGAATTTAAGTGACAAGTGTCAGCCTTGAGAGTTTGGTCTAAAAAGAGACACAATTTTCTCTAAAAGAGACAGCAAAATTAGGTCAACCTCCAGAGTTTTCTCTAAAAAGAGACAAACAAAATTAGGTTTACATGTGCTGCTTATTCCCTTTAAGCTAGCAAAAACATGCATATGGAAGTCAGAATAATTAGAGCTCCCAGAACGGCCAATTGGAAGAGATTATATACCCATACAGTAAGGAAGTGCTTCCCCATCCCCCACCCCCAGCCAAAAATTATAGTTTCCATAAGGCAAGAAGGATAACTCTGGTTTTTCTCCTAGCCATAAACAAAGGATGTCAAGGTACCATCTTTAACTGAGGGCCATAAAACAATAAGATAAGGGAAATGCCTGGTTCAAAGTGATCGATTTTCATAAGAAGAATGCTCCTAGTCAGGTAAATCCAGTAGGAGAGTTTCAGGTTCAGTCAGAGAGGACACAAAACATGATTGTTATGCCAATCCAGGGTGAGCCAAAATGTCCTTTTCTGATTGGTCAGTCTAGGTTTTGGCCCTTTTTGAGTGTTGGCTGAGGCCTAAACAGTTCTCACAAGTAATATGTCCCACAGCTGATTCAGAGTAGAGCTGGTACAAGAATCCAGGTTTTCTGACTTTCAGTTCAATGTTCTTTCCAGGGCATAATGAATGTGTGGTATTATTCATACTGTATACACTCTCTTATTCTTTTAGCATTCATTGTTTCCAAATCATGAAACCAGAGTCATTTCTTATAGAACAATAATAGTAATAACACATTGTCAGTCATTCCCATTGATGGGAAACCTTTATGTGCAGATGTCTGGCACACAATAAGAGTTTAATAAATGCTCTTTCCTTCATTATGTTTTTCATTCAATTTTTGAAAATTTTCTGTTAATGATCATGATGCTGGAGAACAGATGAGTCAATGTCTATCTTTAATAGTTTTAAGTGGAAACTGATGGTGAAGGAGGGGCAGGTCCCAGACTGAGCCAGATTTAGGACAGCCAGTTCCATTATTGCTTTTCAGACTTAACTGTGGGGTGAAGGGTCACCTAGTCCCATCTTTCAGGCACTATCTGGAGCATCCTCAGGAATGCCAGCTTCAGCTTGTTATTGCTCAAAATGAGGATGAGTGAGTGTACAGAAGGATAGATAGCTGTAATCGTCTCCCCAATCAGCCATGCCAAATTTCTATCTGGCAGGAGATTGCTTAACATAAGTATAAAAAAGGCAACAAAATATACTATGAAGAGAAAGAGGAAAGAGAGAATGATTTTGATGGCTCTTAAATGAGCCTCAGTGCTTGGGTCTCTGGAGCTAAGGATATAGTTCTTCATCTGCTGCATGTGTCTCCTCAGGGAGAGAATGAGCAGGAGAGAGGAGCATAGAATTACAACAAGGGGGATGACCATCCAGAAGGTACTCAAATTTAATTGGATAGAATAGCTACTTTTCTTTGTAATGTTCTCAGTGCAGTTTGTTATTTGTCTGCTGCTAAAACAAATGATGATTTCTTTGACTGGGGATGCTATGCAGAAAAAAGAGAAAAGCACATTGCTCAGCAGAATCCAGATAACAACACAGGAAATCCTCCACTTGAGCCAGAGAAAGGCAGAGTGGGAGAAATTGGCAATCTTCAAGCAATAGTAGACACTAAGGCTGCTGGTCAAACAAATGCTTAAATGGTTAATAAATATCCAGACTATATCCATAATTTCCTTTGCTGTAATTTCCTCATAAAAACTAGGATGGACCCGTGCTAAAATATCAACTATAAGTGCCCAAAGAAGGCATGTTCTGGACAGGGCTAGACTGGTAGTAATGAAATCAGACAAAGTCATCCTCTTGCTCTTGACCCAGTCAATGCAATTCAGCAGTCCTATGAAACTATTACATCAAAAACCTAGAATTAGCTCAATGACAAAGACAACCAAGAACACACTGTCAACTAAATTCAGCATGATTGTAAAAAGAGATTCAGCCTTGACTTTTGAATTTTTGTTTGATCCGTCACTGTCTTCTTTTACTTGAGTTTCTTTGACTTGGGTCCAGAAGATAGAGATACCTGATGTTCCACTCTCATGATAATTTTTTCTTCTTTGCATTGGTTGGGTTTCTGTATTTGACCAGAATGTGGCCGGGCTTGGAGTTGTCCTTTGGAGTTGTCCCTTGACTCCTTCCTGGCAGATCTGTAAATATTCATTGGACTAACCCTCAAATCTCTTTTCTTCTGGGTAATCTGAGTTGGCTCTTTCCATTATATATGAAAAAACTGAGTAGCTCTTTGGCAAGATGCAAATAGATACAGCTTCACATTGAGAAAGGAGAGATCAAAGTCACATGGAAGAAAATGTTTTGTGGCCTAAACAGAGGAGCATCTAGTTCCATATAAATATATCGAATGCATTTCACTCTTATCTGAACCTGACAAAGGGAAGAATGAGAAATCTACCAACTGTGGAACAGTGAGTCTGACTTTGATTTCTGGGAAAATTCTAGAACATATTAGTAAAGGGAAATATGGCAAACATCTAAAAATAGGAGTAGATATTACAAAATGCCAGCATGCCTTTACCATGAGCAAGTCAAATAAGACTAACAATTTCTTTTCTTGCCAGTCTTATTAGACTAGTAGGAAGGGGAAAGTTGTAGATGTAACTTAACTCTTTTTTAAAATAAATTCACTTAACAAGTCTCATACTATTTTTTTTTTACATAAGCAAAGACAAAAAGAGAATTGTATGAAATCTGTGAATGTCCATTTCATACCACTTGCTTTTTAAAAAAGAATACAATAATTTCCACGCATTATTTTCAAAATTTTCCTACTTATGTCAATTTGATCCTGAGCTTCTGGTCCTTTCTATATAATTAAAAATGTGTTTCAGTAGGTCTCTTTTTTGGGACATCAATATTCTAAACTCCCTTTCCTCTCTCTAAACCTCCCATTTAAAAATAGAGAAAAAGAAAACCTCATGTAACAGAAAAGCATGGTCAATCAAAATGAACTTTCACAGTGGTTGTGGACCAAAACATGTCTTTTTCTATACTTTGAGTATACCCTGTCAGGAGGTAGGAAGCATGTTTCATCCTAGGTCCTCTGGAGACCAGGTTAATTATTGCATTTCTGAGTTCTTAAGTCTTTTGGAGTTGATTTCCTTAGCCATACTGTTTGTCCACGTGCAAACTGTTCTCCTAGTTCTATTCAACTGACTCTGCATAAATTTATGCAACCCAGAATTTTCTGAAATTATCACTTCTATCACTAATACACCTTACTATTTCATTACATTCACAGATCATACTTTGTTCAATCATTCCCCAGTTGATGGGTAGCTCCTTGTTTCTCATTATTTGATTTTCTTTTTTTCCTCTTTTGAGCCACCTTTCAGGACCAGGAAATTTGTTTTGCTCGTGGCTACTCCCTCCTCAATGTTACCACACTTTTTCCCTTCCCTAGCCATCTCTGCTTGTTTCTCTTTGGAGTTTGGTATCTTCCTGTACTAAATAGTGTGAGTTTTGAATTCTGTCCATTTCAGCTTAGCGTGTGGCTCATCTCATTTACACTTCCTCCCTACCACACTCCCACCAACTCCACTCCTTTCAAGTTTGTATGCTCTTTTCACACCCCAATTATGACAAATAGCAAGTCCCCAGTCCCACTCTCCCCGCCACCCTTCCTTTCCACAGTTATGTATTTCTTTTATCCTCTCTTTTCTTTCCCATCTTCAAAGTCCTCAGAATGTATCCATTGCACCCCTAGGTCCTCTGCTTTTCTTCTTGTACTCAGTACTCTAAGGAAACAGGAAGGATCTGACAGGCCCCTTGCTCTTCTCCCCTCCTTGGAGAGTTTGTATTATGTCTTTCCAGGATTCCCTCTAAAAGCTCCAATCAATGTACCTCTAATATATGAAGCTCGAGATGAGTGCAGCAGAGCTGGTCCTTTAATTGTTAGGCCTGTGGGGAGAGAGAGACCTGTGCCTACAGCAGTCACTTCTGGGGCAGGGTCTTGCTCTCCTTGCTGAGGTTAGGGTAGAACGTTGTTCTAGTTCTCCATGGGCAAGGGCAGTGGTGGAACCCTTGTGGAACAGCTGGGCCAGACTGGTGTGGGCCAGGCCTGTCCACCCCAAGTGGCTCGCGAACGTGGGCCCAAGAGGGCATGGTTGGGGTGCGCGCTGTGCAGGGTAGGGAAGCTTCCTGGGACTGGGCTTCTCACCCTCAGCTGGCAACAGCAGCTGCCTCTCTTGGCTCCCTGCTACCCTGGTCCCACAGGTTCCCCTGTCCCTTCCTCCTTCTCACCTCCTCCCAGACCTCATCTGGCACCCAGAATGCCAAAGGCCGGGTTTTAGCCTGGAAGAAAGCCCAGGAGAGGCGCAGGTGAAGGGGATGAGTGTTGCAGATGGGGGGACATCAAAGGTTTTGGCATTATGCTATTTGCCATGTTTTTCTTGGAGACATATGATTTTTAAATTGTTTTTGTGCATCCTGTCTTTGAGATCCTTGACTTTTGCTTACAACAAAGATCATGAGTTATGCTAGCATTATTTCCCTTCGAACTTCTAGATGGTCCTTCACTTCAATGCACTTGTGTTCCCTCACTTAAATCCAATTCATTTGCACCTTCCTGATGTCATGGTCCTCTGAGAATGAAGGACAAACAAAAACTTGTATTCCAAATCTATTTCTCTCTTTCACACTCATTGGTACTTAATATATTCTGCCAAGTATTTTTGCTGTGGAGGCCATATATTCTGACATGTGTTCCCTTCTAACTTCTCGAACAATTCTGGACCTATGTTCTCTTAGTATTAGGTAGGATTCTGTGTTTCACCAAATATTGGCTCAAGTTTCTTTTCCTAGTATTATTTATTTAGAGGAGGTTGTAATCTTTTTTTGTGGGGGGAGGCAGGGAAGGCAGGGCAATTAGGATTAAGTGTCTTGCCCAAGGTCACCCAGCTAGTTGAGTGTGTCAAATGTCTGAGGTCAGATTTGAACTCAAGTTCTCCTGACTCCAGGGCTGGCTCTCTACTCACTGTGCCACCTAGCTGCCCCATAGGAGGTTGTAATCTTTTAGATGTTTCAGTATTCATCCTTCCTTCTAATGTTAATATCCTTTCTGTTGAATTGTCTGCTTCTATTCTTGGTTTTCGATTGAATTTTCTTTCTTGAGCTTTTGTGTGGTTTTAGTTTTTTTCTTATATTATTTTCTCACTCAGTTTCTGACTCTTCCTCTTTTCATCAACCTGTCTGACTGTGCTCCAAGTTTCTGGAAAGTCAACACTGCTCTCATCTGGATTCTAGTTCCTTTTCCTTCAGGCCCAGTAGAGACATTTATTCTGGTCCTTTGCCCCAGTTCTTTCAGTTCTTTACGTGTCTGACTGTCCTTAATGACCATCTTCAGCTTTTTGTAGGGTTAGGGGAGGGTGAGGTGGTGTTTGTAGGTTGGGGTTCCTAACCTAGGATCTGCCCTCCACTTCACATGGTTAAGCAGTGTCAAAGTCTACTGCTTGTTGCAACAAGATAGTAGAAGATACATAGGGTTTGGACAACAAGTCAATAAGCCTTTATTAAGTGTTTCCTATGTGCCAGGCACTGTGATAAGTGCCAAGAATATATATACAAGTAACTGCTCTCAAGGAAATTCATTCTAATGGGGGAAGGCAACACATAAGGGTAAATAAGGGATTGGAAGGAAAGTACCTATGTTGGGGCATATTGGATAGAGAATTCCAGAGAGTCAGTAGAGGAAATTCATAAAGGAGTGAATATGATTGGTCTGGGGAAGAGTGATTCTTCAGGGAAAGAAAGGTATTGGGTTATGGTAGAGAAAGAAGTATGGATAGTGGAGTAGCATCCAGAGAAGAATGAGAGAATGAACACGACTGTGCCTGTAGACTCTCTGCAGCAGGAGGGAAATGTAAAGCACAAGCCCATGGGTCAGTTTGTGCTGATGCGGATTGTTCACCATGCAGTAGACAGGGACTGGTGGTGAAGGGGTGTTGAATGAATGTGATGGGGGTTAGCATTTTCCACTATTAATTCAGAAGTCTGTTACCTTGTTGGGCATCTTGCTTTATTTCTCCCGTGAATTCAGATATAATTGTGTACCTCTGGCACAATTTCTTTTCCCCTGAGAGTTAGCAGGGATTGTAGAAAATGTCTAGTTCTCCATTTTGTTCTTCAAATGACTCAGAATTCCCTGAGATCAGACCTTTTGAAGAGAAGAGGATCTCCTGCTGCAGCATGGCTCTTGGAGAAAAAAGAGTATTATCTAAATATTTTGTGCAGTGTCTTGCTTGGAGAGCAGTAAATGAAGTATTGAGACATTACAGATCCAATGGGAAAGGGATTGTTAGCTTAAGTAGCTCTCTGTATATGTGTGTGTGTCTCTCTATATATGCACATGTATGTGTGTGTATATATATGTGTATATATACACACACATATATATAAACACATATATATTTTTTTCTGGGAGGATGCTAAATTAGAAGGTGATAATTTAAGTTTTGGTGGGGGAGGGTTTACAATGTAGGATGCTGGGAGGAAGAAGTCTCATTGGAATGTCAAAGGAGTATCCCCTGTTCAGTTCCCCTCAGGAGGGAGCATATGGGTTATTTGAGGGCTTTTTGTGTGAGTTTTATGTGTGTGTGTGTGTGTGTGTGTGTGTTTTGTGGGTTTGTAGGTTTTTTATGTTTATGAAGTCCTGTGAGTGCTTTGTGTCTTCTACGTGTTCATTGGGGTGAAATAAAAGTTCAAGACATTGCTGCCTTGAGTACATATATAGAAGCTGGGGACTACTTTTATTCACATTTGGAGAAACTTAGAAACCACTATAGGTGAGCATGCCAGGAAAACTTTCTCCCACTTCAGATGGGAACAACAAATCAGAGAGAGAGAAAAAAAATGATCCTATTGGTATCAGCCTCCAGGACTATTATCTGTTCTGTATGAGCCCCAGCTTCTTAGTGACCTAGTATTACCTTGGGATAAATATATTTGTACTGTCTACCTCCCAGCATCTGATAAAACCACTTTGTAAAGTACTATATAAATAAGAGATAGTACAATCATTATTTTCTCTCACCTCTTCGCTCTTTTCCTTTCCTCTTTCCTCTTCAAACCTCTCTTTATGTCTCTGCAGGTTTCCAAGTATCTGACATGTGGTTACATCTGATTACAACTGACACCTACTTATTTCAAAGACATTAATTAGTCTTTCTTCCTGATCACTAGTCACTTTCTCGCTAATATTGTCCAAATATAGGGACTCAGCAGTAAACTCTTCTGCTCCCAAAGGGAAAACCCTTGTCCTCTGTCTATATGTTTAATCTGTATATATATATATATATATGTTATACACACATTTATTATTTAACACATAAGAAGGATTGGATACCAAAAAATAACCTTTTGAAATAAAATTCAGATTTAAATGAATGAATTATACATTTATGGTTATGCAAAACATATTTCCATATTAGGCATGTTGCAAAAGAAAATGGATAAAAAGCTCCAAGAAAAATGAGGAAAGTAGAAAAAAAGCATGCTTTGATTTGTATTCATATTCCATCAATTCTTTCTCTGGAGGTGGAGAGCATTTTTTCATTTTAGGTCCTTTGGAACTGTCTTGGATCATTGTCTTGATCAGGATAGCTTAGTCTTTCACAGTTGTTAGCCAATCTCATAGGTGTCAGATGGTGTCTCGAAGTTGCTTTAATTTGCAGACAGTTCTTAACAATTAAGTGTTGGCGGGTGAGCATGTTGCCCATTGTTGAGAAGTCCATAATGAATGAGGGCAGGAATATGCTTGTAAAGACTTTTTTACAATATGGTACTATACGGTTACAAGATACAATATTGTTAAAATTTCAATGCAGGAAAAAACCCACAAATTTCCAATAAATTATTAAAATTAAGATGCATCATTTAAAAAGAATTATATATATTTTAAATGATACAAGTTTCAAAAGCAAATATAACCATTAAAAGGTTAAAGAAAGTAGATTTCCAGGGGTGCTGAGTAATTTTTTTTGCTTTTCGCAAAAGTGTTGGCAGGCTAAAAAAGTTTAGGAACCTCTGCTCTAGGCCCAGGTCCTCTAAATGTTACCTCTTCCCCAGAGGCTTTCTCCTTCTCCAGGAGAGCCTGAAACCACTGGTTCACTCTTGAAGCTGGAAGCCAGAAGCTGAGTATAAGGCAGATGAAAGCAGGGTAAGACTTTAGGAAGGAAGAATTACAAACAGGTAGTATAGTTTTCCATCACTTAGAATCCATTTCAAAATGCTCTGGATTCTAAAGACATAACATAACATTAATTATACCATGCAATCAAAAAAAAACCCGGATCTGACTCTTCTCCACCAACTCTAGTGTTCTAAGGGACCCCAGCAGGAGCAGGCCCTAGGACTTAACCTTCCTTCTACAAGAGTCTTGAACTGAAGGTTTTTCAAGAGCGGAAATAGAAAAAAAAATCCTCATAAACCTTCTTGTCCAATTCCTTCATTTAACTGATAATGAAAGTGAAGGTCCATGTAAACCACATACCTGAGCTGACCTCAGGAAGACCTGGGTTCAAGTCCTGCCTCTGACACATGCTGGCTCTGTGACACTTAGCAAATACTTGAAGTTCTCAGTGTCTTTGGGCCTGGAATCTGGTAGACCTGAATTCAAATTCAGCTCCAGTCACTTCCTAGCTATGTGATCCTGGCCAAGTCACTTTACCTCTGTAGGCCTCAGTTTTCTGAACTGTAAAGTGGGAATGATAATAGCACCCACCTCCCACTGTTCTTGTGGAGATAAGATGAGACGAGAGCTGAACAAATGCTTGCTTCCTTCCTGATCTGACTCGGTAGAGAATTTTCTTAAAAAGCAAAAGCAAAACTTAAAAAGCAAAGTTATCCAGGTAGTTGTAGGAGAGCCAGGACACGAAGGCAGGTCTTCTGATTTCTCAAACAGAACTCTTTTTGTAATGCCATTATTCCCCCAGCTTCTTGGTTTCCTTCACACTCTTCCCCTACCTCTCACTGCTCTGGCCTATTTGTTCCAAAAGCTTTTAGGTGCATGTCCATATTCCCATCATGAAAAAGCCTAAATTCCAAATTAATTTCCTTTATGGGGAGTTTCTTTTCTTTTCTTTTTTTCACGTGAATGTAATTTATATGTATAAACTAGGGAAAGCCAGCAGGGGTGGTTTATTATTATTTTTTTTCCTAGAATAAACATTCTATCTCATGCCCAGGATTCTTAATCTGAGTCTGTATCTGGATAGGTGGCTGACTGTTACCAGCTGATGACACAATCAAACAATTTTTTTTCTTCTTTTTAGGGGAGAGATGAATTATGAGATATACACTAAGAAATATAATATTAATTCAAAAATGTAGAAATAGCTGTGCATCATTTCCTCACTAGTCCATCATTGTGCTAGATAGAGTGTTTGGAACCCCTCTCCCTCTTTCCCTAGGTGTTTTAGCAAGCACTTCTAGGTCATCTGAATAATGCTGCCCACCTTTAAATGTCTTTAGTATGTTATTATTAGCCATTTAATATGTATTGTTGATCAGAGAGTCCCTAACCAACCTGATGAATTCCCCAGTCATCCTGATGTAATCTTATAGGTTTTCAGCTTTTGTTTGCAAACAGTTGACTGACAGCTCTCCTTGGAGTGTAGGTATGGCCAAAGGTGCCTCCTGAGAGGACACTGGCTCTTCTTATATTGCTGGGCAAGACTCAGGAGGATGGACATGTCAGAGTTGCTGCTCTCTTCTGCAGTCAATAAAAATGGGCTGACAGGTGTCAGCTCTTTTGATCTTTAAAAGACTAGATCTTGGTCTTGCTCTCTTGGTCTTTTAAAGACTAGATCATCGAGTAGCAGAGTGGACCTAAGTTTAGGATGGGTGTGTGTGGCAGGAGGAAAGAGAGACCTGTGCTTATGTACAGTGTCCTACATTGAGGAACTGGAATAGCTGCTTTGGGAGTAGGTGTGCATAGTGGTTTCTTGTTTTTGCCCATAGCTTTTGAGCTCAGGTCATAGACTAAAATTCCTGGGAAGAGGCTTTCCCAGCTCAAGAGATGGCAGCAGTTAAGGAAACAAGAGATTTCCTCCAGAAGCACATGGCAGAAGATATGTGTGCTTACTAAGCTGAAGTTTCAGAATCTGGGGATCAGGTCATATTTTTTTTCAGGAATGCTACAAATGCCTTTCTTTTATTGAATATCTACCTTTTTTCAACAATTGTTGGGCTCAGGTTTGCGGGATATATCATTTTGTTTTGTATCTTGAGCTCCTTGGCTTTTAGGAATATATTATTACCTTTCCTTCTTCAGTGTCTAGTGGGTGCAGAATAGTCATGTGATATTTAAATTTCCTTTTCTTTATATTTGAAGGTCTTTCCTTGGGATACCTGAAAAATCTGGTTTTTTTTGTTGTTTGAATTATTAAAGTTAATTACTATATGTCTTAGAGTTTAGAGGTAATGTGTAGACTTCTTTTGATTAATCCACTTCTTTTGTGTTCAGAAGATCTGAGGGGTTTTCTTGTATTATTCTGGGCATTGTTATTCTGACTTTGCTCTTTACCGTGTTTTTCTTGGAGCCCCAGCTTCCTGGTGACCTGGTATTACCATAGGATAAATGTACTTGTACTATCTGTCTCCCAGCATTGATTGGATAAAGCCGCTTTATAAACCACTATATAGATAAGAGATAATATAAATAAGAGATCATTATTATCCTCCCCCCTCTCCTCCTTATCACTGGCCCTCTCCACTTCCTCATCAAAGCTCTTTTTATGTCTCTGTGGCTTTCCAAATATCTGACATATGGGAACCTGATTACAACTGACATCTACCTATTTTAAGGACATTAATCTTTCTCTGTGATCACTGGTTATCCTCTCACTACTATTCTCCAAATATGGGAACTCTACTGTTCTGCTCCCAAAGGGAAAAACCTTGTCCTCTATCTATATGTTTAATCTGTATCTATATATATTATACACACATATATTATTTAACACATTTGAAAGATTGGATACCAAATACAACCTTTGCAAATAAAATTTACATTTCATTGAATGTCTTCAAAACATTTCAAAAGTTATTTATGTAAAGAAAAACTTTAATTACATAATTATTTTAGATAAATATGTGCATGTATACAATGCTAAATGATGATAATAATAGCAGCCAGCATTTATGCAGTACTTTAATGTTTGCAAAGAGTTTTAAACATATTCTCTCATTTTACTCTCACAACAACTCAAGACTTCCTGACTCTAGGTCCAATGCTCTCCCTTCTATGCTACTTAGAATAGGAGAATTTTCAAAGCCTTGCAGAGTCTACACTGACCACCTCCTCCCCCCTTGTACTAGTGGGTAAAGGATCCCCTGCCCCAACCTTGCATGCAGCCCTTCTTCAAACACAGCAGCCTCAGAAATGCCTCTCTCAGGTTTTTGTTTTGCACAATTAGGATAAATGAGTGCGCAGAGGGAAAGACAGGGATACCCAACTCTATAATCACTGTCAGCTTGGGAAATGCCAGGAAACTGTTTGCTGTCCCAATGAAGATAATGACAAAATGAAAGACAAAGAGCAAGAGGAAGGAAAACATTACAATGGTGGCTCTCACATGGGCCTTAGCGCTCACATCTCTGGTCACATTGACCTGGTGCCCCATCATCCTTGTATGCCTCCTCAGGGAGAGGATGAGTAAGAGACAGGAGAGCAGGGATATGGTGAATGGTGTCAGTGTGTACAGGAGACCAAGAAAGTGCCACATATAAAATTCTCTTTCCTTTCTTCTGACGTTTTCAGTATAGTTTGTAATGAGTCTCATTTTTAGGAGGTCAGAATGTACATTGAATTTTTGGGTCTGTAATGCTGCATTGAAGAAAAAGAAGAGCACACAGGTCAGCAGAATGCACGCAATCGCCCGGGAAATCCTCCACTTTAGCCAGAGGAAGGCAGGGTGGGAGAACATGGCAATCTTCAGGCAGTAGAAGACACTGAGGCAGGTGGACAGCCAGATGTTTAAATAGTTACTAGCAGTCCAGGTCGTTTCACGAATCTGATTTAATGCCAGTCCACAGAAGAAATTGGGATAGAACACCAAGATGGTGGCATCAAAAATGACCACACACTGCAGGAAGATCCTGGAGAAGGCTAGATTCATAATGATGAAATCAGATAAAGAAATCTTGCTCCTCTTCATCCAGTGGATGCAATTGACAAGCCCAAGAAAACCATTCCCCCAAATCCCCAGAATGAACTGACTGTAGGCCACAAACAAAAAGAAGATTTGGAATGAGTTCAGCATGTCTGCAGATGGATTTCCCCACCTTCGTAATCTCTCTGCAATCTGCAGCCTTGCTACTGTTTTACAGCTCCTCTGACCTGAGGTAATTAAGCACACACAGGTACCTGCTTTTCCACAGTGTCACTAGTACCTTTTGTCCTTCTCTGACTTGCTTGTGCTCCTGTCTCTGTCCAGAGTGCTCAGAAAGTCTTGAGGGTCAGTCTTGTAATTGCCCCTTCCAAACTGGCCTGCTATTGTCCTTTAGTTCAGACTCCAGGCTTGGAGTTTTCTTAATGCCTTGGGTAATAAATGACATTTAGTGCACAAAAGACTAACCAATAGTGATTGAAGGATCTTTGCTAAGATGCAAATAATGGCAGGATTTGGTATCACACAGAGAAGGGAGGGGTCGGAGCCAGAGAAAATGCAGTGTTAGTTCCACAGAGACAATAAGTTTTCTTTGTCACATAAAGGGAATGAAATTAGTCCTTGAAACCTCAGAAAGTACAGTCTACTGGAGAAGTATCTGGAACTATTGAAGGGTGAAGGCACTGGATGGAAGAGCTATTTTGAAGAATGACTCTCCCAATACCACAAAAATATTCGTTTATATGTGCATCTATACCTATCTATTTAACTATATATTCCGTTTTTCATTTCCAGACACCTCTCCAGTGGACTGTATTTTCTGGTATACCAAGGGCTGATTCCATTATCTTTGTGTGACATAGAACTCCTCATGTGTATGGAATTTAACCTTCCATTCTCTGCCACATGTGTGTGTACATGTAATATATGTAACTATTTCAATATAGTTGATTTTCTTTAACAGATTAGTTAGAAGAGCCTGCCCATCCATTTATCTCATGCAGAAGCTTATAAATAATGAAGGCACTGCTGATAGGGCCACAGAGACTTTGGGCATCTCAACACTTGAAGGGCTTTTGTACTTTGGCCTTTTGGTATTGATGTCTTTGGCCTGAGCCTTAAGAAAGTAAGCCTCTGGGCCAAGACAGTTTTGAGGACAGTTTCATTACTCTTTAAGGAAAAACTAGCCTTGCCTATGTGTCAGGAACCTCACAGAATATGTTACTTCTACCATAAAAGCCGAACATTGCTGCCTTCCCTTTCCAACACTCCCTCCACACCAATCAGACTCTTAATAATATCACCTCTAATATTTCATCGATAGCCATGTAGATTGTCATAAAAACTCCCAGTAGTTAAGCTCCCTTGGCTTCTCGATGCAGTTTCAAGAATTTCTTGGTGAATCTTGACCAGTAAAATTCTATAAGAGATAATTTTTTCTGGTTTTTCCTTTGACAGGAGAAAGTTGAGTCTTTAGGAGCCCCTGCTCAGTTGGTTGGGTAAACCATGGCATTCTTTTTAGCCCATTTATGAGGGAATTAATTGCATTTTCCTTTCAGTTACCAACTGAAGGTTGATAAGCTCTTGCTGTGTCAATAGAGGAAGAATCATTTTACTTCTTTCTTCATTTTCTTGGTCAGTCTTTGCATTTTTCTTTCCTAGAAAGACTGACAGGAGTGTTAATAAGGAATCATCCTGGGAAGGAAAGAATAATCCTGTATTTGTTGGTCTCATAAAATGGTTAATTAGAGCAAGTTTGCATTCAGTGTCATGTATGTGGTAGGCAGCACTTGATTCCACTGTAAGTGGTTTTTCATGCATTTACTTTCCTGTTAGTGTTTTTTCCAGTTAGCATCTGATATAAGCTCTGGTGTATTCACCACACTGTGTTTTAACAGCTATGGCTCATGAAGCCTAATGGTGAGGCATGGGTAGGATGTGCATCTTTCAGCTTACCAGAAGGGCAGTGGGTTAGGCTGATCACAGGCAAGAAACCGTGTTGCTCAAGGCTGGTAAGATCAGGATCCTTTGCCTCAAATCTTGGACTCTGCATCCTTTCTCATCGTTGGGCGTTTACTTAGCACCCAGACCTTGATTGAGCTCAAGACCTTCTCAGACTTTATTTTGCTGCTGTTTCCCAGCAGAGGTCGCTGTGGCTGGCCCAAAGTCTCCCAAAGTCTCTACTCCTCCTATTTTGTCCTCACTTTCGTTTGCTTGGAGAAAATGAGATTCATTCATGAGGATTTCAGTCAAGGGCAAAAGTACTGATTCCATATGGTTTCCTTTCTCTGCAAAGCTAAAACAAGTTGAAAATGGCAGTTTAAATTCGTGGGATACTCCAGGCTTTCAGGCAAGCTAGGAAGGTCATCTCCCAGCCAGCTGAATCAACTGAGAGTGGTATATTTAACCCATTGTAATGACAATAAAAAATGGGAAGAGACAGAGTGGAGTAGATTCACTATTATTCCAGTGGTTTCTCTGAGAAGCCAGCATCCGATCATACTGCTAGTTTCTTTTCTTTTTTCTTTTCTTTTCAATAATTCAAGCCAGGGAAAGGAAAAAGCCTCTAGCTCCTCTAAGGTTTAGAGTGAGTCTGCTAGGATTAATCGATGCTGCTACCACTGACCTTACACTGCTGATGCTGTCTTACCACTGAATTCTAATTCCCACCCTTCTCTCATTTCCCTCTCTCCAGAGAGATTTAAAGAAATTCCAGCCATCTTGGAAAATTCCACCATCAGTCTTGATGTCACATTAAGAGCCCCCCCCCCCTCATTTAGGTTAGAAATACAATCCAAACAGTCTTTAGGGACTTAGGACTCTTTTCTTGGCAGGTATCCTAAACGTTCTCAGACTGTGATATTTCTCCCTGGGGTTCAAAATTTTGAAGTCCCTTGCAAAATCTGTGTCACAGCTGGACCTAATATGATTAACCCAGCATTCCAAGGATTCACTTTAGAGTGTCATCAACCACACATGCAATAGATATAGCATAATAAAAATAACATTTGACTGGTTGTTTCAGTAATCACAGACCTAAATGCCATGAAATACATATGTTACATATGTAACAGTAGAACATTCACATCACACATTACTCAGGTAATCATTATCATTATTTTATGACTACACTTGTAACCAATCATTTTACTGGTTTTTCCTGGGAAAAATGTGAGTTAGAAGAAAATGTCGATAGTCCTCGCTCTTAAATGTACTGTTGACTTAATTGCCCCTACACCTGTGCTAGTAGATAGAGTGGGCTCATCATAATCCTCCTCAGAGATATAGCTTTGCCTCCCTAGACTTGAACAGGTTGGTGATTTCAGGCTGACTAACAGTGTTACTATGCTCTGAATAGTCTACTATGAAATAGTGAGCATAAAAGGGACTGCCTTTGAATTGAATCCTCTTCAGTTATTTGAATTGGATGTTGGAATATAATAAATACACACAGCCATCTTTGCTTGAAAAGTCTGTTTCTGAACCATTGTCTATGATAAGCAGTCTTGGTGTGATTGGCCAGTTTCCTTTTTGTTTTTGTTTTGGTTTAGAGTCTTCTGAGGTCAATCTTCCCCTTTACAGTAGGGAGGCTTACTAACGTAACACTTGGCAACGAACAATTTTATTGAACTGGCTTTGAAGGGCTTAGATACTGGACGGACTAGAAATGAAAAAAAAAATTACATGGAATCTACTCTTGTACTCTTGGTTGCTCTGTCTACTGACCTTTTGAAGGTCATAAGGTAAATCCTCTTTTACTTAGAAGCAGGAAAAAGTGGACACAATGGAGACCAAAGCAATAGTTGAGTTAGGGACTCTCTGCTTTGTGCCCCTTCCCTCCCCAGATGCCCTTAGTGGATTGTCCTCCCTCTCCAATGCTAGGAAGTCTGGGACAGAGACCTCACCAGAAGCCTGGTGCCTTTTCAAATGCACCACAGCCCTGGTTTCATAGCCAGTCAATGAGGTTGTTCTTCATCATGTGGCTAGGAAAATAGAATCAGTTATAGAATGTCTGCATATGCTCCAAATCTCTCTTAGCCACCTTCATCTTGCCTTTCTAGAAGTGAGCTTCCTTGTTTCTTCTGCATAACAGATTTCCTCAGCTGAATACACTGATGTCCACTCATCAGCCTCCCATTACACAGCTATCTGAGCATTTTGTGCCTATTGGTTATACCTTATTTTCCCTTCACTTTCTAGACACTGGTTCCTCTCTGTATGTTTTGACCCTTTTCACTGTGTACTGAGGCTTCATTTTACACCCTAAATTAGGGCCAGGTTGGAGAACGACCCAGTGGGATCCTTAGATCAGGTTTTGCAGATTTCCTGCAATAATAAAATTTAATTCTGTCGAGGGCCACTCACAGCCTTTGCCTGTTGTTGATAATCACCCAAGACCCCTTGCACTCTGGGTTTGGGGTATGGTAAAGAAGGATAATTGCAGACTTGAGTAAATGAGATCTCGGGATAACTGCTGAGTAATTGAGTATCGCTTCTGCACTAAAACCTGAAAAATGTGGTTTAGAAGACTGATTTTGAGACCAGTGAAGTCAGCTCAATTTCTGGAAATCCCCTGGAGATCTTATATTGCCTCTATAAAGCAGACAAGATAAAGATTCCCCAAAGAAGCAGGCTTTACTTAGGATAACATGTGGGGCTAAACATGAGAATTCCTCTCTATTCCTAAATGACTAAAGACAAACACAGTATGTAAACTTGTGGGCTTTTTTTTCTTAAGAAATTATTTCCCCGCATTATTTCTAACTTGATGAACACCAACAAACATGTCCACAAGCAAAGAAAAACCAAAAAAGAGGAGTGTATGTGAAACTGAAAATCTTGATTACAATATAGCATATGTGTTTTTTAAAAGTATAAAATAAATTCAACATGTCCTTTCCACTTCATTCTGTTCTCTTCCCTGTGTTTAAAACAAATGCTTTAATAACACTTTTTTGGGGGGGGCAGCATTTCCCCTCTGCTCCCTAGATCTGTTACTCTCCCACTTAAGAAAGCAAAACCAAAAACTTCTATTGTACCAGCCATGCATAGTCAATAAAAATAAAACCACACACTGACCATGTCCAAAAATCTATGTTTATGATGCTCCTCTAATCCATAACCTTGGGTAGCATGCTTCCTCATTGCAGTCACTGTGGGTCACTGCATTGGTCAGAGTTCTGGTGTATAAATTATTCTTTTCACTCTGCATTGTTTCACACGAGTTTTTCCAAATTTCTCTGAATCCATAATTTTCATCATTCTTATGGTACAATAACATTCCACTACATTCACGTGCCATACTAAGTTCATTCATCCTCCAACTGATAGGCACAACCTTAGTTTCCAGTTCTTTGCTACCAAAAAAGGTGCTACTAGGAATATTTTTGTACTTTTGGATCCGTTCTCTCTTTTTATCTTCTTGGGTATACACATAGACATACATACAAGTAGATGTATTTATGTATGTGCCTATGTGTATATAGAATAATAATAGCTAGGACTTATGTAGTGTTTAAGGTTTGCCAAGTATTTTGCAAATAAAGATTATACATAATTTAATGGCTTTGAGTATAGTTCCAAATTGTTTTTCAGCATGATCAGATCAACTCATAACTCCACTAACAGTATATTAGCATGATTGTCCTCCTCCACTCCAGTCATCAACTCTCTCTTTTTTTTTTTGCCAAATTTGCCAATCTGATGTGAGTAAAGGGAAAGTTCAGAGTTATTTTAAATTGAATTTCTCTTATTATTAGAGATTTAGAACACTTTTTTTCATATGATTGTTGATATCCTGGATTTTGTTCCGAACCAGAGATATTTGAGGTGTGGAGAATGGAGAAGAGATTGCTGAGCCTTGGCAGTCTTTGATCTTCTTGATTCTTCCCTCAGATGGCATGCTGATGGTACATGAGATGCCTATTCATGCCATCTGTGAGCCACATCTATGTATTTAGACAACTTTTACTTCCCCTACCCCCACATATTTTACACTTTAGCTATATCTCTTTGACCTCTTTTCTAGGTCATTTTAAAAAATAATAGATGCCTTATATTTTCTCCTATTTTTTTCAATCTTTTAATTTTGTTTAATATTTCCTTTTATTTCATAGGGTCATTCAGTTCTATTTGCTCCATTCCAATTATCAGGGAGTCTGCTCCTTGGATATGGTATCTTGCCTTATGTTCTAGGCTTTCCTTCCAATTCTTTTTTCAAGAACTCTTATTTTATTTATAATTTCATTTTAAAGAAATCTCCAACTTTTTTTCTTCCATGTACCCTTTTAGTCCTTGTGGCCAAGACATTTTTTTCTCTGAGTCCATCCTTGTGATCATTATTTGGTTTCTCTCTTTTTCTAGGTGCATCTCTTGGGTATGTATTGAATTGTAATATTTGTTTGCTTGTTTTTTTCTTCTGTTGACTCCTATCTCCAGCATCAGTTCCTGATTTGAGATTTTATAATAGGGCTGGATTCTGAATCTTCTTGCGATGTTAGATGGGGTGGTCAGATCCTTTTTGGTCCTGATCTTGATTGCCTGGGCTTCTGTCACTGATTCCATGTGGTTTGGTGTATCTGTGCTCAGTGCTGGCAGATTTCAGTGTACTAGGTATTGTTTGGATATAGCATGTTGTGGTCTTCAGAGCCCTCTGGAGTGTCTCAGGTCAGGTTCCTATAGATTTCTGTCCTCTCAGGTCATCATGTTCAGAATATTGCCTGCTTCTAGCCTCACATCCACAGTAAAAATTGTCGTAGAAGTCATATCATGGTAGGTAACTGACTGTCCTGGAATCTTTTTGTCCAATCACTCTAAAACTTTCATTTTAAGAAATCTCCTACTTTTTTTCCATGTATCCTTTTAGTTAGAAAATAGACAGTCTTTAATATCTTTTTTTTATAATATCTATTTATTTTGTTGAATATTTCCAAATTACATGTAACTTTTAAAGAAATTCATTAAAAATTTTGAGTTCCAAATTCCCTTCCTTTTTTTTCTCTCCCCACTCCTTGAGAAAACAAGCAATTTGATATTGACTATACGTGTATAGTCATACAAAACATTTTTCCATATTAGCCCTGTTGCAAAAGAAAACAAATCAAAAAAGTAAGAAAGATAAATAAGAAAAATAAAGAATGTTAAAAGAAAGCATGCTTTGATCTAGATTCAGATTCCATCAGTTCTTTCTCTGGAGGCACTTTTCATCATAGGTTCTTTGGAATTGTCTTTGATCACTGTCTTTATCAGAGTAGTTGAGTCTTTCAGAATTGATCATTGGGCAATGTTGCTGTTACTATGTACAATGTTCTTCTGGTTCTGCTCCCTTCACTTTGCATGAATTCCTAGAAATCTTCCCAGGTTTTTCTGAAACCATCCTGCTTGTCATTTCTTATAGCACAACAATAGTATTCCATCATAATCATATATGTCACAACTTGCTTAGCCATTCTCTGATTGATGGGCATCCTCTTGGTTTCTAATTCTTTGCCACCACAAGAAAATCTGCTAGAAATATTTTTGTACAAATCAATCTTTTACCTTTTTCTTTAATCTCTTTGGGATGCAGGTCTAGTGTCGATATTGCTGGATCAAAGAGCATGTGCAATTCTAAAGCGTTTTGAACATAGTTACAAACTGTTCTCTAGAATGGTTGGACCACTTTACAACTCCACCAACAGTGCAATAGTGTCCCAATTTTTCCACAATCCCACCAGAATTTATCATTTTCATTTTCTGTCATGTTAGCCAATCTAAATGTGTGAGATGGTGTCTCAAAGTTGCTTTAATTTGCATTTCTCTAATCAATAGTGCTTGAGAGCATTTTTTCATATGACTATTGATAGCTTTGATTTCTTCCTCCGAAAACTGCCTCACACTCAGCAATATCTACAGCTCAATTCAGTTATACCAGCACCTTCTCAACGTGCTAGTGTCTGCTAGCATTGTAACTAGGATGACCCAGCAGAAGGGACAAATCGAGAGGATCAAGGGAAGGGTGTTCTGAGTGGATGTGCTGCTAATCCAGTGTCTAGTGGTGATTTGTTCAGTGGTGTCTAAAGGGAAGGCCAGCCAGTTCCTGTTTCTCCTAATGACTAGTGGCAAGCGGAGCCTGTCAACATTTTAGAACCTATGTTCCTGAGGCACTTATATGGTGGAGATGGCTTGTGTCATCTGAATTGGTCTGTTGTAACAATTTTTATCAAAGAGAATGTATCAGTAATTAAGGTGTGCTTTTAGCACTTATTTAATCAAGTGCCCTTGAAGAGTTTGCCCTTTGTTTCTTTGATTAAATTAGGATTCTTGGATGACCTCCTTGCCTCAACGGAAAGCCTGGTTTACATGGGTTCGAGTGCCATGTTTGTGATGCCAGAGGCTTTTAGTCCACATGGGTTTAAGTTGCATGTTTGTGATGCTTTTAGGTCATGAGGGTGAGTCACATGTGGTGACACCCTTTGACCCTGAACAGAATATACAAACCCAGAGGTTGGTGTTCTCCCTGGGGGCTCTCAGTCACTGGAAGAGTGGTAGGTGACTCTGGACAAGCCGTTAAGAGCTCCCTGGCTTCTCAACTCAGATGTTGATGATTTCCTGGTAACTATGAATTGTGATTTGGTCTGTTTATATTGTGTATGGTTGTAATTTGTTTGTGTTTGCACTGAAGTTCAGGTTGCTGGCTTTTCCTCCTGAACTAAGTGAATGATATTTGTATGTTGGATTAAAGCGAGATTTTTAACCCCTTAATGTTGCTTTCCTTAGTAAGGGAGATCAAAGAACCTATGCTGGCAGCTCTTGTTGCTGGTCTTGTTGGGTCTTACATCTCAACAGCTGCTGCTAGCTGGATTGTTGCTACAGACAGAAACGTACCATTCCTTGGTGACAGGACTTAAGAAGTAAGTGTTGGCAGGTGAATAGGTTGTGCATTGTCAGGAAGTCCATAATGCATCAGGGCAAGAATATGTGTGTGTAATGACTTATTTACAATATGATTCTACATGGTTTTATGACACGATATTGTGTCATCAAAACTTCAATGTGGAAAACCCCTACAAATTTACCTTAGATTATTAAATTTAAGATGCTTTATTTAAATTTTTTTTTAAAAAATGATATAATTTTTTAAAAAAAGAGTTAAAGGGTTCAAGAAAGTAGATTTCCAGGGGTGGGGGCTGAGTAATTTTTCTTGAAAAGGGGGCATGTAACGGTAATCAGGGCAGGATTTTTTGCTGTTTTCCTCTTAAGTGCCTTTAATGAGTCTGGCCTTTGTTTGAATGGGGTGGGTCAAGTGGGATTGTTTGTCTTGGAATGTTTCTCTGAACTAAGATGTTGAATTGTATATGATGTGGTGCTGGTGGTTAGAGCTTTCCCACACTCTGGTTTCTCACCCCCTAAATGGTTTGCCTGGAGCCCCCAGGGTCTTGAACAGGGTATATGTGCTGGAAGGTTAGTGTTTAAATTTTAGGGGTACACTCATTGAAAGAGTGACAAGACTCTGGGCAAGCCATTGAAACAGCCCCCCCACCGGCTTTGTAACCCAGATGTTGGTGCTTCTCTGGTAACTATGAATTGTGATTTGAATCAGACAAGGTCTGTCTGTTGATGTTTGTAATTTCTGTTTGTATTTGCCCTGAAGTTCAGGGGGCTGATCTTTTCCCTCTGAACTAAGTGAATGGTATATGTATTTTTAATTTAACTGAGATTGTTAACCCCTTAAAGTTGCTTTGCTTAGAAAAGCAGATCAAAGAACCTGTGTTGGCAGCCCTTCTGTGTGCCCTTGTTGATCTTACACAGCCACAGTAGCTGCTAGCAACACTGTTGTTACAGGGCAGTGGGCCAAATAAGTTTGGGAACCTCTGATCTAGGTCCCAGTCCTCTAAATGTTACCTTCTTCCAGAGTCTTTCTCCTCTTCCAGGAGAGCTTGAAAGCACATGCCCACTCTGTTGAAGCTGGAAGCCAGAAGCTGAGTGGTAGATGGATCAAAGAGGGCCAGGCTTTAGGAAGGGAGAGTTACAAACAGGTAACACAGTTTTTCGTCATCTAGAATCCATTTCAAAATGGTATGGATCCTAAGACATTACATAACATTCTTCACAACATGTAGCTTAAAAAAAAAAAGCCCAGATCGGACTCTTCTCCACCAACTCTAGTCTTCTAAGGGACGCCATCAGGAGGGTGCCCTAGGATTTAAGCCTTTTCCTACATGAGTGTAATGTTAATGGGGGTGGGGTGGAAGATCTTCCTCACCCATTAATTGGTCTCATGTGGAGCCCATTAAGGAAAGCTTGCTTGTAGGAAGGCTTACCCCCTTTTGTTACTAAGCTAATTAGGCAATGAATTGGGTTTTGATGCCTTCTGGCTCTGGGCCTAGTAGGTGAAAGAATATATATTGTGAGAAGTGAGCTTTTGCTTTGGGGGCTCACTTATGAGAAAGATGTGATTCTCTGGTCAAGACTCTGAGGGGCTGTATGTTCAGAGCTCCCTGACTCCTCAGAGGTAAAGGCTCTCTTGATTCAGTGGTGGATGTAAAGACTTTGATTCAGGCAGTAGAGCCCTGTCTGCTGGTCTTTATTTCTTTTCTGTGTATTTTTTCTATTTAATTAAAGAAGATTGTTGAGCCCTGAAACAGCTGTCTTTCCTTAGTAAAGCAGATAAAAGACCCTGAACTAGCAGCCATCCTGGGTATGCCAGTACAGTTGCTGTTATGGTGAGTCTTAAACTGAAGGGTTTTCAAGAGCTGAAAAACAAAAAAAATCCTCACAAAGCTTTTAGTACAATTCCTTCATTTAACAGATGAAGAGGTTGAGGTTCCATGTAAACCATTTATTCTAGATCACTCTGAGCTGGCCTGAGGAAGACTGGATTTCAAGCCCTGCCTCTGACACATGCTGGCTTTGTGACCCTGAGCAAATTCTTAAGTTCTCAGTGTCTCTTGGACCTGGAGTCTGGTAGACCTGAATTCAAATTCATCCCCAGTCACTTCCTAGCTATGTGATCCTGGCCAAGTCACTTTACCTCTGTAGGCCTCAGTTTTCTGAATTGTAAAGTGGGAATGACAATAGCACCTGCCTCCCACTGTTGTTGTGGAAATAAGATGAGATGAGAGCAGAACAAATGCTTGCTTCCTTCCTGATCTGACTCGGTAGAGAATTTTCTTAAGAAGCAAAAGCAAAACGTCAAACCAAAGTTATTCAGGTAGTTGTAGGAGAGCCAGGACATGAAGGCAGGTCTTCTGATTTCTCAAACAGAACTCTTTTTGTAATGCCATTATTCCCCCAGCTTCTTGGTTTCCTTCGCACTCTTCCCCTACCTCTCACTGCTTTGGCCTATTTGTGCCAAAAGATTTTAGGTACCTGTCAATATTCCCATCATGAAAAAGCCTAAGTTCCAAATTAATTTCCTTTATGGGGAGTTTTTTTTCTTTTTTTCACATGAATGTAATTTATATGTATAAACTAGGGAAAGCCAGCAGGGGTAGTTTATTATTATTTTTTTCCTAGAATAAACATTCTATCTCATGCCCAGGATTCTTAATCTGAGTCTTGGAGCTCTTTTGCCATTTGAGTTAGTCTATTTTTTAAGGTGCTGTTTTCTTCAGTATATTTTTGGGTCTCCTTTAGCAAGTCATTGACTTGTTTTTCATGGTTTTCTCACATCATTCTCATTTCTCTTTCCAATTTT
>CM053623.1:82607321-82641491 GCA_028646595.1 Phalanger gymnotis | reverse complement strand
GTTTTCGCTGCCTGGCCGTGTTCCCAGCCAATTCACTTGACCCTTGAGTTTTTCAGTGGGGTATGACTGCTTGTAGACTAAAGAGTTCTATGTTCCAAGCCTGGGGAGATGCACCAGCTCTGCCACACCAGCACTCCTCCTTCCCCAAGAACCCCCAACCGCACTGGACTTAGATCTTCAGCAGGCTCTTCACTCCTGCTCTGATCTACCACTTAATTCCTCCCACCAGGTGGGCCTGGGGCCAGAAGCAACTGCAGCTGTAGTTCTGAAGCTGCCCCACCTCTGCTGCCCCCAGGACGGTGGCTGAACCCACAAACTCTATTCCAGTCTCCAGCAGCTTCTCCCACTAACCTACTCTATTGTCCTTGGTGTTTGTGGGTTGAGAAGTCTGGTAACTGCCATAGCTCACTGATTCAGGGCGCTAGGCCACGCTTCGCCTGGCTCCCGGTCTGGTCTGGTTGGTCCCCGCTGCCCACACTGGGCTCCACTCCTCTCAGCTCTGCTCCCCTCCGCTCCCCTCTGCTCCCCTCTGCTCCCAGCTCTGTGTGGGATAGACCTTACCCAGAGACCATCCAGGCTGTCCTGGGCTAGAGCCCTGCTTCCCTATGCTATTTTGTGGGTTTTGCAGTTCTAGAATTGGTTCAGAGCCATTTTTTATAGGTTTTTGGAGGGACTTGGCAGGGAGCTTACGCTAGTCCCTGCTTTCCAGCCTCCATCTTGGCCTTAATCTGAGTCTTTATCTGGATAGGTGGCTGACTGTTACCAGCTGATGACACAATCAAACAAGTTTTTTTCTTTTGGGTAGAGGGAGGATGAATTATGAGATATATACTAATAAGTATAATATAAATTAAAAAGTGTAGCAGGAGCTATTATGTATCTGTTCCTTTCCGGTCCATCATGGTGTCAGATAGAATGTTATGGCACTCCCCTCCCCCTTTCCCTAGGTGTTTTAGCAAGTCCTTCTAATTCACCTGAATAATGCTGCCCAGCTGCTCACCTTTAAATTTCTTCAATATATCATTATTAGCCATTTAATGTAAGTGTTGTTGATTAGGGAGTCCCTAACCAATCTGATGAATTCCTCAGTTATCCTAATGCAGCCTTAGAGGATGTCAGTTTTTGTTTGCAAACACTTCACTAACACCTCTCCTTGGAATATAGGTATGGTCAAAGGTGTCCCCTGAGAGGACACAGGCTCCTCTTATATTGCTGGGTAAGAGTCAGGAGGCTGGACACTAGTCAGAGTTACTGCTCTTCTCTGCAGCTAATAAAAGTGGACCGACAGAACAGCTTGCTCTCTCGGTCTTTAAAAGACTAGATCATCGGGTAGCAGAGTGGACCCAAGTTCAGGATGGGTGTGTGTGGCAGGAGGAAAGAGAGACCTGTGCTTATGTACAGTGTCCTCCATTGAGGAACTAGAATGGCTGCTTTGGGAGTAGGTGTGCATGGTGGTTCCTTGTTTTTGCCCATAGCTTCTGAGCATAGATCATAGACTAAAATTCCTGGGAACAGGCTTTCTCAGCTCAAGAGATGGCGCAGTTAAGGAAACAAGAGATTTCCTCCAGAAGCACATGGCCGAAAATATGTCTGTGCTTACCCAGCAGAAGTTTGAGAATTTGACGATCAAACCATACATTTTTTTTAGGAATGCTACAGATGCCTTTCTTTTATTGAATGTCTATCTTTATTCAGGTTTGCAGGATATATCATTTTAGTTTGCATCTAGAGCTCCTATACTTTTAGGAAGATATTACCTTCCTTTCTTCATTTTCTAGTGTGTGCAGAATAGTCATGCGATATTTAAATTTCTTTACGTTTATGTTTGAAGGTCTTTCCCTTGGCCACCTGAAAAGTTTATTTTTTGTTATTTGAATTAGTAAAGTTAATTATGTATGTATCTCAGAATGTGAAGAATATAATTATTTTTTAGAGGTAATGTATGGACTCTTTTGATTAATCCTTTTGTTTTCTGTGTTCAGAAGTCTGCATAGTTTTCTTGTATTATTTTTGTCATTATGGTATTCTGATTTTCCCATTTGCTGCGTTTTTCTTGGAGACATATGATCCTTTAAATGTCTTTGTGCATCCTCTCTTTGAGATCAATGACTTTTGCTTAGATCAGAGATTGTGAGTTCTGTTACCATTATTTCCTTTTGTACCTCTTCTTCTAGATGGTCCTTCACTTTAGTGTACTTGTATTTCCTTACTTCAATCCAATTCACTTGCCAGTTGTAGCTTCACCTTCCTGATTCCATTTGAGAATGAAGGACAAACAACTTGTGTTCCAAATCTGTTTTTCTGTTTCACTCTCATTGGTGCTTAAGTTATTCTATTTTGCCAAGTATTTTTCCTGTGCAGGCTATGTATTCTGACATGTGTTCCATTCTAACTTCTCTTAAACCTTCTATTTCTTTTTTGAGCTATCCTGGAAAATTTTGCTTTTGTTCTATGCTCTCTTAGTATTCTCTAGGTTTATGTGTTTCATCAAACATTGGCTCAAAATTATTTTACTAGTATTTATTTAGAGAAGGTTGTATTCTTTTAGATGTTTTAGTAATCATCTTTCCTTCTAATTTTAATGTCCTCTCTGTTGATTTTTCTGCGTGTATTCTCAGTTTTTGATTGAATTTTCTTCCTTGTCCTTTTGGGTGGTTTTCGTTTTTTTTTCTTATATTATTTTCTCACTCAGTTTTTGACTTTTCCCCTTTTTACCCACCTCTGACTGTGCTCCTAGGTTCTGGGAAGTCAACACTGCTCTCAACTGGATTCTAGTTCCTTTTCCTTCAGGCCCAGTGTAGCTATTTATTCTGGCCCTTCGCCCCAGTTCTTTGGATTCTTTGGTTCTCTAACTGTCCTTAATGATCATCTTCAGTTTCTTGTAGGGTTAGGGGAGGGCGAAGTGGTGTTTGTAGTTTGGGGTTTCTAATCTAGGATGTGCCTCAGGTTCAAGGAAGCTCATCTCTGTCTTTTCCTCTTCCTTCCCCTCCACTTCACATTGTTGGGCAGAGTAAAGTCTACTGTCCGTTGGAGTAGGATAGTGGAAAAAACATAGGGTTAGGTCAACAAGTCAATAAGCCTTTATTAAGTGCTTGCTATATGCCGGGCACTGAGACAAGTCCCAAGAATATAAATACAAGCAACTGCTCTCAAGGAGCTTCATTCTAATGGGGGAAGGCAACACATGATGCTACATTGGGGGTTGGATGGAAAGTACCCATATTTTGGCATGTTGGATAAAGAATTTCAGAGAGTCAAGAGAGAAATTCTATATAAGAATGAAGGAGTGAACATGATTGCCCTCGGGAAGAGTGATCTTTCACGATAAGAAGACTATTGGGTTGTGGTAGGAAAAGAAGTCTGGAGAATTAAGAGTGACATCCAGAGAAGAACGAGAAAATGAATAGGAGTGTGCCTGTAGACTCTCTGTAGCAGGAGGGAAATTCAAAGCATAAGCTCATGGGTCAGTTTGTGCTGATGTGGATTGTTGACCCTGCAGTAGAGTGAACACTAGTGGTGGAGGGGTATTGAATGAACGTGATGAGGCTTAGCATTTTCCACCATTAATTCAGAAGGCTGTTACTCATTGGGCATCTTGCATCATTTCCCCCATGTATTCAGCTGTAATTGCTTTACCTCTGGCAAATTTTTTTCCCCTGAGAGTTAGTAGAGAGTGTAGAAAATGTGTAGTCCTCCATTTTTTTCTCCAAGTGACTCAGAATTCCCTGAGATCAGAGGAGAAAAGGATCTCCTGATGCAGCATGGCTCTTGGAGAAAGAAGAGTATTATCTTAATATTTTGCCCAGTATCTTTCTTGAAACCCAGTAAATGAATTATTGAGACATTACAGGTCCACTGGGAAAGAGATTGTTAGCTTTAGTAGCTCTTTGTATGTATGTATATGTGTGTTTCTGTACGCATATATGTTTATATAAACACACATATATTTATATATTTTTTCTAGAAGGATGCTAAATTAGAAGGTGGTACTTAAAGTTTTGGTCGGGGAGGGTTACCAATGTAGGACTCTAAGAGGAAAATGACTCACTGCAATCTGAAAGGGTTACCCCAATAATCACCCCTGTCCAGTTCCCCTCTGCAGGAAGCTTATAGGTTATTGGAGTGGTTTTTGTGCATGTTTGTAGGGCTTTGTTTGTATCTGTTTATGAACTCCTATGAATGCTTTGTGTCTTCTGCATTTTCTGTGGGTTGAAATAAAGGTGCAGGGCATTGTTGCCCTGAGTACCTACATAGAAGCGGGGCACTACTTTTATTCACATTTGGAGAAACTTAGAAAGCACTATCAGTGAGTGTGCCAGGAGAATTTCCTCCCAATTTAGGTTGGAGCAACAAGTCCAAGAGAGAAAAAAAGATCGTATTGGGGTCAACCTCCTGGATCATATCTGTTTTGTCTGAGCCCCAGCTTCCTGGAGACCTGGTATTACCTTGGGATAAACATACTTGTACTGTCTACCTCCCAACATTGATCTGATAAACATACTATATAAAGCACTAAATAAATAAGAGATAGCATAATGATCATTATCCTCTCTCCCCACCTCATCTTCACCCCTGCCTCTGCTGCTCTGCACCTTCCCAAATATCTGAAATATAGGAAACTGATTACTACTTCTATCTGCCTATTTCAAAGACATTAGTCTTTCTCCCTGATCACTGGTCATTCTCTCACTAGTACCCTCCAAATATAAGAGCTCCATAGTAAACTGTTCTGCTACCAACAGGAAAAACTTTGTCCTCTGTCTACATGTTTAATACATATATATGTATATTATATATATATTATACACACACTTTTTTTTTTAACACATTGGAATGATTGGATACCAGATTTTATTTGAAATAAAATTCAGATTTAATTGAATGTGTTATAAACATTTAAAAAGTTAATTTATGGAACGAAAAACTTGTGGACATAATTTTATATATAAATAAATGCATATATAATATTAAGTAATGATAATACTAATAGTAGCAAGCATTTGTGTAGTACCTTAAAGTTTGCAAAGAGCTTTAAATATATTTTCTCATTTTATTCTCACAATAACCCTGGGAGGTAAGTGCAATTCTTATCATCTCCTTTTTACAGATGAGAAAAATGAGACAGAGAGAGGTTAAATGACTTGCTCAGGATCATGCAGCTAGTGAGTGACTGAGGCAGAATTTGACTTCCTGACCTGGGTCCAATGCTCTCCCTTCTATGCCACCTAGCTACCTAGAATAAGAGAATTTTCAAAGCTTTGCAGAGCCTACACTGACCTCCTCCTCCCCCCTTGCACTAGTTGGTAAAGGATCCCCTGCCCCAACCTTTCATGCAGCACTTCTTCAAACACAGCAACCTCAGGAATGCCTCTCTCAGGTTTTTGTTTTGCAGAATGAGGATAAATGAGTGCACAGAGGGAAAGATAGGGGTACCCAACTCTATAATCATTATCATCTTGGCATGTGCCAGGAAAGTGCTTGCTGCCCCAATGAACAGGAGGACAAAATGAAAGACAGAGAGTAAGAGGAAGGAAAACATTACAATGGTGGCTCTCACATGGGCCTTAGTGCTCACATCTCTGGTCACATTGACCTGGTGCCCCATCATCTTGATATGCTTCCTCAGGGAGAGAATGAGTAAGAGACAGGAGAGCAGGGATATGGTGAATGGTGTCAGTGTCCACAGCAGACCAAGATGGTGCCACACATAAAATTCTCTTTCCTTTCTTCTGACCTTTTCAGTGCAGTTTGTAATGAGTCTCATTTTTGGGAGGCCAGAATATGCATTGAATTTTTGGGTCTGTAATGCTGCATTGAAGAAAAAGAAGAACACGCAGGCCAGCAGAATGCAGGCAATCACCCGGGAAATCCTCCACTTTAGCCAGAGGAAGGCAGGGTGGGAGAACATGGCAATCTTGAGGCAGTAGAAGACACTGAGGCAGGTGGACAGCCAGATGCTTAAATTGTTACTAAGGTTCCAGATAGTTTCACGAATTTGACTTAATGGCGCTTCATAGTAGAAATCAAGATAGAACACCAAGATGGTGGCATCAAAAATGATCATACACTGCAGGAAGATCCTGGAGAAGGCTAGATTCATAATGATGAAGTCAGATAAGGAAATCTTCCTCCTCCTGATCCAGTGGATGCAATTGACAAACCCAAGAAAACCATTCCCCAAAATCCCCAGAATGAACTGAATGAGGGCCGCGAACAAAAAGAAGATTTGGAATGAGTTCGGCATGTCTGCAGATGGATTTCCCCACCTTCGTAATCTCTCTGCAATCTGCAGCCTTGCTACTGTTCTACAGCTCCTTTGACCTGAGGTAATTAAGCACACACAGGTACCTGCTTTTCCACAGTGTCACTAGTACCTTTTGTCCTTCTCTGACTTGCTTGTGCTCCTGTCTCTGTCCAGAGTGCTCAGAAAGTCTTGAGGGTCAGTCTTGTAATTGCCCCTTCCAAACTGGCCTGCTATTGTCCTTTAGGTCAGACTCTAGGCTTGGAGTTTTCTTAATGCCTTGGATAATAAATGTCATTTAGTGCACAAAAGACCAGCCAATAGTGAATGAAAGATCTTTGCTAAAATGCAAATAGTTGCAGGTTTTAGTATCACACAGAGAAGGGAGGAGTCAGAGTCAGAGAAAATAGAAGGTTTAGTTTCACACAGATAATAAGTTTTCTATGTCACACAAAGAGAAAGAAATTAGTCCTTGAAACCTCAGAAATTATAGTCCACTGGAGAGGTATCTGGAACTGGTGAAGGATGAAGGCACTAGATGGAAGAGTTATTCTGAAGAATGACTCTCCCAATACCATAAAAATATACATTTATGTATGTATCTATACATATCTATTTAACTATATATTCTCTTTTTCATTTCCAGGCACCTCTCCAGTGGACTGTATTTTCTGGTATACCAAGGGCTAATTCCATTATCTTTGTGTGACATAGAACTCCTCATGTGTATGGAATTTAACCCTCCATTCTCTGCCACATGTGTGTGTACGTGTAATATATGTACCTATTTCAATATAGTTGATTTTCTTTAACAGATTAGTTAGAAGAGCCTGCCCATCCATTTATCTTGTGCAGAAACTTATAAATTATGAAGGCACTGATAGGGCACACAAAGACTCTGGGCATCTCAACACTTGAAGGGCTTTTGTACTTTGGCTACTTGGAATCTATGTCTTTGGCCTGAGCCTTATGAAGGTAAGCCTCTGGGCCAAGACAGTTTTGAGGACAGTTTCATTACTCTTTAGGGAAAAACTAGCCTCACCTATTTGGCAGGGACGTTATAATATATATTACCTCTACTGTATAAACCAAACATCGTTGCCTTCCTGTTCCAACACACCCTCCACACCAATCACACTCTTAATAATATGAGCTGTAATGTTCAACCTACAGCCAGAAAAACGTCATGATAAACTCCCAGTAGTTAAGCTCCCTTGGCAAATCTTGACCAATAAAATTCCAGAAGAGATAATTCTTATGGGTTTTCCTTTGACAGGAGAAAGTTGAGTCTTTAGGAGCCCCTGCTCAGTTGGTTGGGTAAAGCATGGCATTCTTTTTAGCTCATTTATGAGTGAATTAATTGCATTTTCCTTTCAGTTACCAACTGTAGGTTGATAAGCTCTGGCTATATCAATAGAGGAAGGCTCATTTTACTTTTTTCTTCATTTTCCTGGTTAGTCTTTGCATTTTTCTTTCCTAGAAAGACTGACAAGAATGTTGATAAGAAATCATCCTGGGAAGAAAAGAATAACCCTGTATTTTTGGTCTCATAAAGTGGTTAATTAGGGCAAGTTTGAGTTTAGTGTCATCTATGTGGTAGGCAGCACTTGACTCCACTGTAAGTGGTTTTTCATTCATTTACTTTCCTGTTAGTGTTTTCTTCAGTTATCATCTTTGTGGTGTAAGCTCTGGTGTATTCACCACACTGTGTTTCAAGAGCTATGGCTCATGAAGCCTAATGGTGAGGCACAGGTAGGATGTGCATCTTTCAGCTTACCAGAAGGGCAGTGGGTTAGGCTGATCACAAGGAAGAAACTGTGTTGCTCAAGGCTGGTGAGATCTGAATACTTTGCCTCTAATCTTGGACTCTGCATCCTTCCTCATTGTTGAGCATTTACTTAGCACCCAGACCTTGATTGAGCTCAAGCCCTTCTCAGACTTTATTTTGCTCTTATTTCCCAGGAGAGGTCTCTATACTTCCTACTTTGTCCTCACTTTAGTTTGCTTGGAGAAAATGATATTTGTTCATGAGGATTTCAGTCTAAGGCAAAGCTAAAAAAAAGTTGAAAATAGCAATTTGAAGAGGAATTCATGAGATACTTCAGGCTTTCAGGCAAGTCAGGTCTTCTCCCAGCCAGTTGAATTAACTGAGAGTGCTGCATTCAACTCATTTTTTCTTTTAATAATTCAAGCCAGGGAAAGGAAAAACCTCTAGATCCTCTAAGGCTTAGAGTGAGTCTCCTAGGACTAACTAATGTGGCTACCACTGACCTTACCCTGCTGATGCTGTCTTACTGAATTGTAATTCCCATTTTTCTCTCATTTCTCTCTTTCCAGAGAGACTTAAAGTAATTCCAGCAATATTGGAAAATTCCACCATCAATCCTGATGCCATATTAAGAGCCCTCTCTCTCATGCTGGCCAGAAATACAAACCACAAGGTCTTTAGGGAATTAGGCCTCCTTTCTTGGTAGCTAGCCTAAACATTCTCAGACTGTGATATTTCTCCCTAGGGTTCAAAATTTTGAAGTTTCTTGCAAAATCTGCATCACAGCTGAACCTACTATGCTTAACCCAGCATTCCAAGGAATAACTTTAGAGGACCATCAACCATGCATGCAATAGACATGGCATAAAGAAAAGCATTACTTGAGTAGTTGTTTCAGTAATAACAGATCTAAATGCCATGCAAGATATATGCTGCATATGTCACAGTAGAACATGCATTTGACTCAGGCAAACATGCCCAACAGCAAACAGAAATTAAAGAATAGCATCTTTATTAGGGTTACCAAATAACAAAGGTCATCAAAAATATTAGCTTTAAGAAACAAACAGCAAAGCTATGCTTGGTCAAGAGGTTAGTGCAGCTACAATACAGGCACTAATGGACCCATGTAATTACATTCAGATCACACATTACTTAGGTAACCATTATCATTATTTTATAATTACACTTGTAACCAATCATTTTATTGGTTTCTCCTGGGAAAAATGTAATTTAGTCTAGTCACTGGTTGGATAGTCCTAGTCCCCTATCACCTGTTGACTTATCTGTCCCTCCACATGTGCTAGTGTGCTCATCATAATCCTCCTCAGACATACAGCTTTGCCTCTCTAGACTTGAACAGGTTGGTGATCTCAGGCTGGCTAACAGTGTTACTATGCTCTGAATAGTCTACCATGAAATAGTGAGCATAAAAGGGACTGCCTTTGAGTTGAGTACTCTTCTGTTATTTGAATTGGATGTTGGAATATAATAAACACACGCAACATTCTTCACCTAAAACCTCTGTTTCTGAACCATTGTCTGGGTTAGGCAGTCTTGGTGTGATTGGCCAGTGTTCTGTGTGTGTGTGTGTGTGTGTGTGTTTGTTTAGATGCTTCTGAGGTCAGTCTTTCCCTGTACAGTAGGGAGGCAGACTAACTTAACAATTAGCAATGAACAATTTTAGTGAATTGGCTTTGAAGCGCCTGGATACTGGACAGACTAGAGATAAAAAAAATTGCATGGAATCTACTCTTGTACCTCTTGGTTGCTCTGCCTCCTGACCTTTTGAAGGTCATAAGGACCTTACAAGCAGGAAAGAGTGGATGCAATGATGACCGAAGCAATATCTGAGCCAGGATCGCTCACCTTCACGCCCCGTCCCTACCCAGATGTCCTTAATGGATTGTCTTCCTTCTTCAGTGCTGGTAAGTCTGGGAAAGAGCCCTCACCAAGAGTCTGGTGCCTTTCTAGAAGTGAGCTTCCTTGTTTCTTCTGCATAAGGGATTTTTTCAGCTGAGCACACTGATGTCCACTCATCAGCCTCCCATTACACAGCCACCTGATCATTTCATGCCTATTGGTTATACCTTGTTTTCCCTTCATTTTCTAGACACTAGTTCCTCTCTGTATGTTTTGACCTTTTTCACTGTGTACTGAGGTTTCATCTAACATCCTAAATTAGGGCCAGGTTGGGGTAAAACCTAGCGGAATCCTCAGATCAAGTTTTACAGATTTCCTGCAATAATGAAGTTTAATTCTGTTGAAGGCCACTCACAGCCTTTGCCTGCTATTGATAATCACCAAAGACTCTTTGCCCTCTGGGGATGGGATATAGTAAAGTTAGATAATTGCAGACTTGAGTTACTGAGATCTCAAGACAACTACTACGCAATTGAATACAGCTTTTGCAATAATAAATGAAAAAACTTGGTTTAGAATACTGATTTTGAGAGACGTGAGGTCAGCTCAATTTCAAAAAATCCTCTAGGGAAATTATTTTCCATTGTGAAGCAGACAAGATAAAGGTTCCCCAAAGAGGCAAACTTTACTTAGGATAACATGTGGGGCTGAACATGAGATTCCTGTCTATTCCTGCGACTGAAGAAAAGTGGACCTTTTTTAAAGAAAATATTTCCCCATATTATTCTGGACTTGATGAACACCCACAAACATGACCACACACAAAGATGTACCAGAAAAGAGGATTGTATATGAAACTGAAAATCTTTATTACAATACAGCATATGTATTTTTAAAACCATAAAATAAATTCAACATGTGTTTTAAAGCTGTCCTCTGTGTCTTCCTTTCTATTTCCTTCTGTTCTCTTCACTGTGCTTAAAACAAATGCTTTAATAACACTGTTTTTTATTCTTATTTGTTGGCAGCATTTCCACTGGCCCCTCTGGTTTCTAGGTCTCTAAGTTCCAACTTAAGAAAGCAAAACCAAAAACTTCTATTGTAACAGATATGCAGAGTCATCAAAAACAAATCCACATAATGACCATGTCCAAAAATCTATGGTTCGTGATGCACCTCTAGTCCACAACCTCTAGGTAGGTAGGTAGTAAGCTTCTTTATTGCAGTCACTGTGGGTCACTGAATTGGCCAGAGTTCTTAAGTCTTTACAATGTTGTATAAATTATTCTTTTCACTCTGCACTGTTTCACACAAGTTTTTCCAAATTCCTCTGAAACCACATTTTTCATCATTCTTATGGCATAATAATATTCCACTATATTCATGTACCATACTCAGTTCATTCATCCTCCAACTGATAGGCACAACCTTAGTTTCCAGTTCTTTGCTGCAAAAAAGTTCTTTGGTTCTAGGAATATTTTTGTACTTTTGGATCCTTTCTCTCTTTATCTTCTTGGTTACACACATAGACGTACATACACATATATGTATTTCTTCATATACCTATGTATATATAGAATAATAATAGCTAGGACCTCTGTAGTGCTTTAAGGTTTGCCAAGCATTTTGCAAATAAAGATTATACATAATTCGGGCATAGTTCCAAATTGCTTTTCAGCATGATCAGATCAATTCGTAGCTCCACTATCGGTATCTTAATATGATTGTCCTACTCCACTCCAGTCAGCAACTGTCATTTTTCTTTTTCTTTTTGCCAGATTTGACCATTTGATGTGTACAAAGTGAAACCTCGATGTTGTTTTAAATTGAATTTCTCTTATTAATAGTGATTTAGAACACTTTTTTCTTATGATTGTTGATATCCTGGATTTTGTTCTGAATCTATCATACTGTAGTAGGAAGGCTGAATTTATGATCTCAAAGAGAATCATATATACGTCTGAATGGTTCAGAATCGCAGGATATAAGGAATTCTCTAAGTAGAAGGCAGAAGGATTAAAACATTTATTTAGGCTCCAAAGTAACAGACCCACGAACCAGCCTCCCCATTTCGATGCTTTGATCACAAGCTTCCAGGCCCAATAAGTCCGCCTCACAAGAGTAACCAGGAGGCCACAGAAAAGCATGATGGTATTAAACCAAATCATATTCATGCTTCCCTTCTCCGGTAAGAAAATTACCCACCGCCCTCAAGTCCTTGCTTGGCACTCCTCGGTCCACACACAGGTCGGCTCTACTTCCGGGTTGGCTCTGCTTCCTCAGCTCCTGCTTCAGCTTCGGCTGTAGCTGTCTCTGCTGCCATCGCCGCCACTTCTGCCACACTCTCCAAGCTGTGTCCCAGCTAGCTGACTGCTTCCTCTCTCCTTCAGCTCTTAATTGCTGTCACCAACTGCCTCACCAACTGCCTCTCTACTGCCTCTTAGCTCTGCTCCAACTGTTCAGCAAGCTACTCCCGCCACAGGCTTCTATTGGCTCCAGTCCTAACCACTCCCCCCAGGATCCTGGGAGGCTCACATCCACATAGGTTTCACACCCAATGGGGCTCTGGGCCTGGGGCCCAGCATCTAGCAAGGCTCAACGAAATACACTGAGTTACTCAAAGAAAACAAAGACCATTTTGCTTACCAACACACATACCTCTAAACCAAAGATGTTCGAGATCTGCAGAATGAAGAAGAGATTGCTGAGCTTTGGAAACCTTGGATCTTCTTGACTTCTCCCTCAGATTGTATGCTGATGGTGCACCAGATATTTATTCATGCCATCTGTGAGCCACATCTATATATTTAGACAACTTTCGGTTCCCCTACCCTCATATATTTTACATTTCAGCTATGTCTCCTTGACCTCTTCTCTAGGTCATTTTAAAAATAATAAATGCCTTATATTTTCTTCTGTCTTTTCAATCTTTTAATTTTGTTTTTAATATTTACTATTATTTCATAAGGTCATTGAGTTCTATTTGCTCTATTTCAATTTTCAGGGAGTCTGCTTCTTGCATATGGTATTTTGTCTTATGTTCTAGGGTATTTATTCTCCTTTCAATTCTTTTTTCAAGAACTCATTTCATTTATAATTTCATTTTAAGAAATCTCCTACTTCTTTTCTTCTATGTACCCTTTTAGTCCTTTGGCCAAGACATTTTTTTTCTGAGTCCTTTTTGGTCCTGCCCTTGATTGCTTGGGCTTCTGTCATTGATCTCATATGGTTTGATGTGCCTGTGCTCAGTGTGCTGGCAAATTTCAGGCTACTGGGTATTGTTTGGATTTAGAATGCTGTGGTCTTCAGAGCCCTCTGGAGTGTCTCAGGTCAGGTGGCTGTAGATTTCTGGCCCTTCAGGTCATCTTATTCAGAATGCTGCCTGCTTCTAGCCTCACATCCATCATCAAAATTGTAATAGTAGTTGTATCATGGTAGGTAACTGACTCTCCTGGGATCTCTTTGTCCAAGCACTCTGGGCTTCCTGTACTTGGTCCTGCTTTACAAATATTTCCTCACAGAAACCCTGAGAGTAGGTGCTATTGTTATTACCATTTTAGTTGAGAAACATGAGGCTAAAGGAGGTTAAGTGACTCGCTCAGGATCACACCACTAGGAAATATCAGAGGTCATGTTTGAACTCAGATCTTCTCTCTCTTAGCCCAGCGTTCTATCAACCCATTGTTCCATGTATCTGCCTCTAGAAAATACACAATCTGCAATATCCTTTTTTCTACTATCTTGTTATTTATTTTATTAAATATCACCAAATTACATGTAACTTTTAAAAAATTCATTAAAAATTTTGAGTTCCAAATTCTCTTTTTTTCTCTCCCCCCTCCTTGAGAAAACAAGCAATTTGATATTGATTATACATTTATGGTCCTGCAAAACATATTTATATATTAGTCATATTGCAAAAGAAAACAGACAAAAATCTACAAGAAAAATAATCGAAGTAAAAAAAAACCATGCTTTGATGTGGATTCAGATTCCACCAGTTCTTTCTCTGGAGGTGGAAAGCACTTTTCATCATAGGTCCTTCGGAATTGTCTCGGATCATTTCCTTGATCAGAGTAGCTGAATCTTTCAGAGCTGATCATTGTACAATCTTGCTGTTATTATGTACAATGTTCTTCATTGTACAATATTGCTGTTGCTATATACGATGTCCTTCTGGTTCTGCTCCCTTCACTTTGCATGAATTCATATAAATCTTCCCATGTTTTTCTGAAACCATCATGCTCATCATTTCTTATAGCACAATAATAGTATTCCATCACAATCATATGCCACAACTTATTTAGCCATTCCCCAGTTGATGGGCATCCCCTTGGTTTCCAATTCTTTGGCACCAGAAAAAGAGTGGCCATAAATATTTTCGTACAAATTAGTCTTTTACTTTTTTCTCTCATCTCTTTGGGATGCAGGTCTAGTATTGTTATTGTTGGGTCAAAGGGCATGTACAATTCTAAAGCCTTTTGAACATAGTTCCAAATTGTAGTCCAGAATAGTTGGACCACTTTACAACTCCACCAACAGTGCATTAGTGTCAAAATTTTTCCCCATCCCCTCCTGAATTTGTCCTTTTCATAATTTTATCGTGTTATCCAATCTGATAGGTTTGAGATGGTGTCTCAAGGTTGCTTTAATTTGCATTTTTCTAATCAGTAGTGCTTGAGAGCATTTTTCATGTGATTGTTGATAGCGTTGATTTATTCTGAAAACTGCTTCACACTTTGCAATATCTGCAGCTCAGTTCAGATATACCAGTACCTATTCAATGTGCTACACCTGTTGTTACTAGGACAACCCGTTAGAAGGGATTACACGACACAATATTGTGTCTTCAAAATCTCAATGTACAAAACCCCTACAAATTTACAACAAAATTTAAGATGCTTTATTTTTAAAAAAAATTACATTTTTTTTTGAAATGATGCAAATTAAAAAAAAACATTAAAGGGTTAAAAAAGTAGATTTCCATGGGGTGCTGAGTAATATTATTTTTGAAAAGTGGGCAGTCAGCCAAATAAGTTTGGGAGCCTCTGCCCCAGGCCCTGGTCCTCTAAACATTACCTTCTTCCCAGAGTCTTTCTCCTCTTCCAGGAAAGCCTGAAACTACTTGTACACTTTCTTCAAGCTGGAAGCCAGAAGCTGAGTGGAAGATGGATGAAAACAGGGCAAGACATTAGGAAGGTAGAATTACAAACAGGTAATATGGTTTTCCATCACCTAAAATCCATTTCAAAATACTCTGGATTCTAAAGACATTACATGTAACTAAAAAAAAAGTCCAAATCTGACTCTTCTCCACCAGTTCTAGTCTTCCAAGGGATCCCATCAGGAGTGCCCCCTAGGACTTATGCCTTGTCTTGTGTGAGACTTGAATTGAAGAGTTTTTAAGAGTTGAAAAACAAAAACATCCTCATAAACTTTCTAGTCCAACTCTTTTTTTTTATGTAACAACTTTACTGAATAAAGAATTACAGATTGTATGAACCAGTAGGTCAATAGCATATAATATGGTAATTTAAAAAGAAGCAGCAGACTAATAGAAAGTCAATCAATCAGCAACCAGTGTATATGAGTAAATGATTTCCAGTCTTCCTGATTACTGGAAAACTCCACTAATATGGCTTATTTTTGGAGGAAAATTACTACCTATAGCTTTTGGAAGTATCAATGTTTATAGTCCATAAAACAACATATTAGTCAGAAGGATAGACTTGGATTATAAATTACAAAATGCAACAAAGTACCATTCATATTTATGAATGTAGCCCTGAACCCCTAGGTAAGACATAAATGAAAAAAGAAGAGATATCTTGATCTTTATCTAAGAAATGCTGTACATTTCCCCAGGAAGCTAACTTGAGTTTTTATGTGGATATAAAGAATTAAGGATGGTCCATAATGTCCTACTACACAAATAGGTATATTTGCAAATATTGCATGAGTCAATTTCTTCCTAAAGAAAATAAATATGTAGAACAGAAGAAGAAGCTAAACTTTCTAATTCTCAGGCTCAATTATTCTTTCCCTGTTTAAAACACACACACACATAAAGAACTATTTCCTTCAATGTTCATAGCATATTATACGGAGAATAGATCAAATACAAAAACTTCATTTCTGTCATTAAACAAAAACATCAGTATACAGATAATGGGATGTTTATGCTATTTGTATAAATTTCTCAAGCCAGTTTAGCCAATTCTCCATCATGATGAATGCTGTTTCATAGTACTCATTTATGCTTAACTATTTTTTACCTCCCCACTGCAAATTTTGGTTTGGTATAAATTAAAAATAGCTCAAAATATTTATTTTTCTTTTTAAATTAGAAAATGACTTTATCCTAAAATTGAAGTTTTTAGAAACTATAAGTTGTTGAAAAAAATACATTTCCAATGCAAAAACAACATCAGGCATATTGCTGGTGCTGCAATAGTTTTTTGTATGTTCAAATTTTTATTTTCATATAAAAAAACCCAAATTTTGACACCATGACTAAAACTTTTTTACATGGTTAAAAATAACCATAAGACATTAATGAGCTGTATCATGCATGGACAAAAAAGAGAGAGAGAAAAGAATGATCAAACACTATTTGCTTGCAATTGTTCTAGTTTTCTTTTTAGTAGATTGTAATTTTCCTTGGTCCCTGGTGCCAGAGGGTCAAGCTTCAAAGAGACTTCATAGTATTTCTTGGCTAAGTCAAAGTTTGCCCAACGGTGGTAAAGCACAGCTAAATTGCTATGGTAACTTGCAGCATTTGGATTGGCCTTAATTAATTGCCTTGAGGAATAAAGCTTCAAATTCCTTGTATTTTTGGGATTTTCCCAGTACGTTTGCCAATGAGAACATAATAGAGTGATCATTGGGTATTAATTCCAATGCCTCCCTTCCAACGGCTTCAGCTTGGGCTAAGTTACCTGTATTATCAAGCAGTATGATCATGTTGTTCCAAGCCAAAGTGTGTTCTGGTTTCAGAAAAGTAGCATTCAATGCATCTAGAGGACTATTTAAGTCTGCATACAAACGTCCTAAGTTGTAGTAACAGTTTGGATATTTTCTCCTGTATTTAATTGCTGTCCAGTAGCTTTGCTCAGCTTCTCCAAACCTCCGCAGGCTGTTCTGCACTATGCCTAAATTCATCCATGCTGCAGCAAAGTCTGGTTGTATTTGTACAGCAAGAGACAATAGCTCCTCTGCTTCCCGTAGTTCATTCCTTTCTTTCAAGATATTTCCAAGATTATTCATGGCATGAACATATTTAGGATTCAATCTTACAGCTTCCCTGTAATATCTGATGGCAGCAATCTGGTCGCCTTTGTCAGCCAGGTTTTTGCCAACGTTGTAGTGAACTTTAGCATTGAGAGGACACACAGACAGAACACTCGTGAAAAGCAGGTCTTCATTTCTCCACCGGCTACAGCGGGTAATACAACGCACCATATTTATGAGTAAAATCCCTAGTACAGTAGCAGCAATGAGTTTCTTTTTCTTAGTATGTTTGCTTAGTATTCCAAAGCCATATGTTAGAAGCACGCCGTATCCAACACTAGGGAGGTAGATGACTCTTTCAGCAACAACAAATCCTACTCTGAAGAACAGGTTACTTGCAGGAAGAAATGGAATAATGAGAAATCCCAATCCCAAAGTGAGTATTCTTCTCTTATGGCTGTCTTCAGAGCATAGAGCTTGGCATATTAGGCCAATTAGGCAGAACCAAACTGCCGCTAGCGCAATTATTCTCCAGTCACTGACTGACTTAATAAGGGGTATGCAGCCCATTGACCAATCAAAACACAGCCACCAGGGACACAGCAGCAACCATGCATTCAATGAATAGTAGTAATTATAGTTTATAGCTCTGACAAATATGCTCTCTGCGAAGGAGGCTGGATTGTCAAGTTCAGTAAAGGCTGGTGGCCCAGTGCCCATAATTCTCCAGCGTATATAAAGTATTGTTGCCCCTCCAGAGAACAAGAGAGTCATTCTGAAGAGAAGGCCCCCATTCTTAAGGCATCCAATATTCTCTAATGATTTGTCTTTCTGTCGTACCTTTTGAACAATTTCTAAAACATTTAATTTGCTTATCACCAGGGCATCAAACACAGCGTTTAAACCCAGTACCGTGATCCCTTGCTCTTTGCACAGCATAGCAATGGCACTCAAAAGAATACTCAGAAGCACCCAGAACGTAGAAAACTGAGTTCCTTCCTTGTTACTTTCTCTAAATGCTTGACAGTAGCCAAGGAAAGATAACAAGAAGAAGAGGGCACCCAGGAGGTCAGCTCTACCGACGATACCAGCAACACACTCTGTATGCACTGGATGTACGGCAAAAAATAATGCGGCTAAAAGGGATGATTTGGGAGCCAGCTTTAATCTCCTTCCTTTACTAGTATATTGTAGACCACCAAGTAATATTGAGAAGACATCAGTCATTAGGACGGAAATGCTACAATGCAGGAGGATGTTGACAATATGAAAACTCTCTGGGTAGAAACCTCCAGATAAATAGTAGTTAATCCTGAAAGTCAGGACAGTGAGCGGCGGATAAGACTTGTGACTAGCGTTGCTGCTTAGTTTCCTACCCCAGAAGTCACGATGCCAAAGGTCACCAATTGGAGTTTCTGCTCGGAGGTCCTTATTGTTGACAATGGCTTCTGAGTCATCAAAGACAAAGTCTCCACCGTAACTATGGGCAAAGCACACAAACGAAACAAATGCCACTAGAAGTTTTGCACAGTAAGTGGGAATAATGGTTATTGGTATGACATAATCCAAATTAACATCCACCTCAGCCATTTTGAAAAATGTTGGTTCCAAGGTTGATGCTCCAGCATTATGTTGATTAGAAATCTGCAACAAGCCAGAGCCAGGGCGGCATCTCCCTGCCGGGTGCGAAAACTCCCGGCTGTTCTCAGCGCCCCGGAGCTGGGTAGGGGGGAGGGGCCGCTCGCTAGCCATCCCGCGCGCCGCTTCCCTCCCCCCGCCCCCTGACGCCCGCTGCCGCCGCGAGTCCCTTCTAGTCCGACTCTTTCATCTAACAGATGATGAGGTTGAGGTTCCATGTAAACTACATACTCTAGGTCACTCTGAGCTGGCCTGAGAGGCAGGAAGCCCTGGGTTCAAGTTCTGCATCTGACACATACTAGCTGTTTGACTCTAAGCAAGTCACTTTATCTCTGTAGGCCTTAATTTTCTCAGCTGTAAAACAGGAATAAAAACAGAACCTACCTCCCAGTGCTGTTGTGAAGATAAATTGAGATAAGAGTTGAAGAAATGTTTGCTTCCTTCCTGATCTGAATTGGTAGAGAATTTTATTTTAAAAAGCAAAAGCAAAATCCCAAACCAAAGTTATACAGCTTTGAGAGTTATATAGGTAAGAGAGCCAGGACATGAAGGCAGGTCTTTCGATTTCTCAAACAGAATGCTTTTTGTGATACCATTATGGCCCCAGCTTCTTGACTTCTTTCACTCTCTTCCCCTACCTCTCCTTCCAGATTGTCCTTCACTCCAGTGTTCTTGTATTCCCTCACTTAAATCCAATTCACTTGCAAGTTGTGGCTTCACCTTCATGACGTCATGGTCCTCTTTGAGAATGAAGGACAAACAACAACTTGTACTCCAAATTTGTTTTTCTCTTTCACTCTCATTGGTGCTTAAGTTATTCTATTCTGCTAAGTATTTTTGCTATGCAGGCCACATATTCTGACACATGTTCCCTTCTAACTTCTCTTAACCTTTTAATTTGTTTTTTTTTAAACTATTCTTGTGTATTTTACCTTTGTTCTATGCTCTCTTAGTATTCTGTAAGATTCTGTGTTTCATCAAACATTGGCTCAATTTTCATTTTCTAGTATTATTTATTTAGAGAAGGTTGCAATCTTTTAGATGCTTTAGTATTCATCCTTCCTTCTAATGTTAATATCTTCTCTGCTGATTTGATTTCTTCTAGCTCTCATTGCTCTGACCTATTCATGCCAAAAGATTTTAGGTACATGTCCATATTCCCATCATGAAAAAGCATTAGTTCCAGATTATTTTTCTTTTGTGGAGAGTTTCTTTTCTTTACTTTTTGTCTTTTTGAGAGTGAGCATAATTTATATGTATAAACTAGCAAAAGCCAGCAAAGAAAGTTTAATGTGATTATTTTTTCCCCTGGAATACATATTCTATCTCCTGCCTGGGATGCTGAATCTGTGCCTTTATCTGGATAGGGGTTGACTGTTACCAGCTGATGACTCAATCAAACAAATTTTTTTCCTTTTGGTAGGGGGAGGATAAATTATGAGATCTACACTAATAAGTATAAATAAATTAAAAAGTGTAGCAGGAGCTATTATACCACTCTTTCTCACTGGTCCATCACTCTACTAGATGGAATGTATGGTATCCTTCATTTTCCTTTCCCTAGGAATTTTAGCAAGCCCTTCTAAGTCATCTGAATAATGCTGCCCAGCTGCTCACCTTAAAATTCTCTTCAATATATTACTATTAGCCATTTAATATAAGTGTTGTTGATCAGAGAGTCCCTAACCAATCTGATGAATTCCACAGTCATCCTGACATTATCTAACAGGATGTCAGCTTTTGTTTGCAAACACTTTGACTGACACTTCTCCTTGGAGTATAGGTATGGCCAATGGCGCCTCCTGAGAGGACACAGGGTCCTCTTATGTTGCTGGGCAAGACTCAGGAGGATGGACACTTGTCAGAGTTGCTGCTCTCTTGTGCAGTCAGTAAAAGTGGGCTGACAGAACAGCTTGCTCTCTTGGTCTTTTAAAGACTAGATCATCGGGTCGCAGAGTGGACCCAAGTTCAGGATGGGTGTGTGTGGCAGGAGGAAAGAGAGATCTGTGCTTATGTACGGTATCCTCCATTGAGGAACTAGAATGGCTGCTTTGGGAGTAGGTGTACATGGTGGTTCCTTGTTTTTGTCGTTATCTTCTGAGCTCATATCATAGACTAAAATTTCTGGGAAGAGGCTTTCCCAGCTCAAGAGATGGCAGCAGTCAGGGAAACGAGATTTCAGCCAGAAGCACATGGTAGAAGATATGTGTACTTACTTAGCTGAAGTTTCAGAATCTGGGGATTAAAGCATATATTTTTTCTTCAGGAATGCTACAAATGCCTTTCTTTTATTGAATATCTATCTTTCATTCATTGATAATGGGCTCATGTTTGCGGGATATGTCATTTTGGTTTGCATCTCGAGCTCCTTTGCTTTTAGTAATATGTTATTACCTTCCCTTCTCCATTTTCTAGTGGGTGCAGAATAGTCACGTGATATTTAAATTTCCTTTCCTTTATATTTAAAGATCTTTCCCTTGGACACCTGTAAAGTTTGGTTGTTTTGCTATTTGAATTATTAAAGTTAATTACTATGTTTCTCAGAGTTTGAGGAATAGGATTATTTTTAGAGGTAATATGTGGACTCTTTCACGTAATCCTTTTGTTTTGTGTTCAGAAGTTCTGAGTAGTTTTCTCATATTATTTTTGGCATTATTGTATTCTGATTTTCCTGTTTGCTGTGTTTTTCCTTGGAGACATATGATCCTTAAATTGTCTTTGTGCATTGTGTCTTTGAGATCAATGACTTCTGCTTATAGCAGAAATCATGAGTTCTGTTAGCATTATTTCTTTTTGCACTTCTTCTTCTGGTTAGTCCTTCACTTCACTGTACTTGTATTTCCTCACTTAAATCCAATTTGCTTGCAAGTTGTGGCTTCGCTTTCCTGATGTCATAGTCCTCTTGGAGAATGAAGGACAAATAACTTGTATTCCAAATCTGTTTTTCTCTTTGTTAATCTATTCTGCTAGGTATATTTTGCTGTGCAGGCCATATATTTTGGCATGCATTTCTTTCTAACTTCTCTTAACATTTTAGTTTCTTTTTTGAACTATTGTGAAATGTTTTGCTTTCATTCTATATTCTCATAATAATCTGTAGGATTCTGTGTTTCATCAAACATTGGCTCAAGTTACTTTTCCTAGAATTATTTATTTAGAGGAGGTTGTAGTTGTTTAGATGTTTTAGTATTCATCCTTCCTTCTAATGTTAATATCCTCTCTGTTGATTAGTCTGTTTACATTCTCGGTTTTTGATGGAATTTTCTTTATTGAGCTTTTGGGTGGTTATAGTTTTTTTCTTACATTATTTTCTCACCCAGTTTCTGACTCTTCTGCTTTTCACCTACTTCTGACTGCTTTTAGGTTCGGGGAAGTCAACATTGCTCTCAGCTGGATCCTAATACTTTTTCCTTCAGACCCAGTATAGTCATTTATTCTGTCCTTTTGCCCCAGTTCTTTAGATTCTTTGGTTCTCTGACTGTCCTTAATGAACATCTTCAATTTTTTGTAGGGTTAGGGGAGGGTGAGGTGGTGTTCTACCCCACCTTTATGGAAGCTCATCTCTGACTTTTCCTTTTCCTTCCCCTTCACTTCACATCCTTGGGCAGAGTCAAAGTCTACTGCTTGTTACAGCAGGATAGTGGAAGAAATAGAGGGTTTGTTAAACATGTCAGTAAGCCTTTATTAAGTGCTTGCTATATGCCAGACACAGTGATAATTGCCAAGAATATAAATACATATAATATAAATATGTTATATATGATATATAAATGTATATTTACATATTATTTAATTATAATATATAAATATATGTATATAATATAAATATAAGCAACTGCTCTCAAGGAACTTCATTCTAATGGGGGAATGCAACAGATAAGGCTAAATAGGGGTTTGGAAGGAACGTGGCCATGTTGGGGCATGTTGGACAGAATTACAGAGTCTCAGTAGAGGATTTCCATAGAGGAATGAAGGAGTGAACATGATTGTATAGGGAAGAGTAATCCTTCAGGGTAAGAAAGCTATTGGGTTATGGTATAAAAAGGAGCCTGGAGAGTTAAAGGGACATCTAGAGAAGAATATGCCTGTAGACTCCCTGTAGCAGGAGGGAAATTCAAAGCATAAGCTCACGGGTCAGTTTGTGCTGATGTGGATTGTTGACCCTGCAGTAGAGTGAACACTGGTGGTGGAGGGGTATTGAATGAACGTGATGAGGCTTAGCATTTTCCACCATTAATTCAGAAGGCTGTTACTCATTGGGCATCTTGCTTCAGTTCTCCCATGTATTCAGCTGTAATTGCTGTAGCTCTGGCAAAATTTTTTCCCCTGAGAGTTAGTAGAGAGTGTAGAAAATGTATAGTCCTCCATTTTTTTCTCCAAGTGACTCAGAAGTCCCTGAGATCAGACCTTTTGAGAAGAGGATCTCCTGATGCAGCATGGCTCTTGGAAAAAGAAGAGTATTTTCTAAGTAGTTTGCCTAGCATCTTTCAAGTCCAGTAAATGAATTATTGAGACATTACAAGTCCAGTGGGAAAGAGATTGTTAGCTTTAGTAGCTCTGTGTGTATGTTTATGTGTCTCTGTGTGTGTGTGCGTGCGTATGTGTGTGTGTGTGTGTGTGTGTGTGTGTGTATTGTTTTTCCTAGGAACATGCTAAATTACCAGGTGGTACTTTAAGTTTTGATGTGGGAGGCATTATAATGTAGGACTCTGGGAGGAAGAAGACTCTCTGGAATGTGAAAAGGTTGCCCCAAAAGTCACTCCCTATTCACTGAAGGGAGCTTATAGGTTATTTGAGAGTTTTTTTGTGTCTGTTTGTAGGGTTTTAAATTTGTTTACGAACTCCTATGAGTGCTTTGTGTGGTCTGCATTTTCTGTGGGGTGAAATAAAGTTTCAAGACATTGCTGCCTTGAGTACATATACAGAGGCCAGGGACTACTTTTATTCCTGTTTGGAGAAACTTAGAAACCAGGTATATGGTGAGCATGCCAGGAGAATTTCATCCCATTTCAGGTGGGAGCAAGAAGTCCAAGAGAGAAACAAATGATCTTATTGGGGTCAACCTCCAGGATCGTATCTGTTCTATATGAGCCCCAGCTTCCTGGTGACCTGGTATTACCATGGGATAAACATACTGTACTATCTACCTCCCAGCATTGATCTGATAAAGCCACTTTGCAAATCACTAAATAATTAAGAGATAGTATAAGCATTATTATCCCCTTCTCTCCCCACCCCTCCAAGCCACACTGGCCACGTCCTCTTCAAACCTCCCTTTATGGCTCTGCAGCTTTCCAAATATCTGATATAAGGAAATCTGATTACAGCTGACAGTCTATTTTAAAGACATTAGTCTTTGATCACTGGTCACCCTATCACTAATATTGTCCAAATATGAGAACTCGACAATAAACTCTGCTCTGAAAGGGAAAAAGCCTTGTCCTCTACCAATATATTTAATCTATATCTACATATGTATGTTACATATATAGTTACATATATATATATATATGTACCCACATGCATACCCACAGATATTATTTAACACATTGGAATGATTGGATAACAAACACAACCTTTTGAAAGAAAATTCAGATTTTATTGAATTTCTTAGAAATATTTAAAAAGTTACTCTATGTAAAGAAAAATTTATGGGCATCATTTTATATATGCATATATATGTATATATATACATATATATATATATATATATACTGGTAAATAATTATAATAATAATAGCAACCAGAATTTCTGTAGCACTTTAAGGTTTGCAAAGAGCTTTAAACATATTTTCTCTTTTTATTCTCATAACAACTCTGTGAGGTAGGTACCTATATTATCATCTCCTTTTTACAGATTAGGAAAATGAGTCAGGGAGATTTTAAATAGCTTGCCCAGGGTCACGCAGCTAGTAAATGTCTGAGGCAGAATATGAACTCAGGTCTTCCTGACTCTAGGTCCAATGCTCCCCCTTCTATGCCATCTAGCTACCTAGAACAGGCGAATTTTCAAAGCCTTGCAGAGACTACACTGCTCTTCCCATCCCACTTGGTACTAGTGGGTAAAGGATCCCCTGCCCCCACCTTGCATGCAGCCCTTCTTCAACCACAGCAGCCTCAGGAATGCCTCTCTCAGGTTTTTGTTTTGTTGAATGAGGATAAATGAGTGTACAGAGGGATAGACAGGGGCAGCCAACAATGTAATCATTATTATCACCTTGGCATCTTTCCGGAAAGTGCTTGCTGTTCCGATGAAGATAAACACAAAATTAAAGACAAAGAGTAGGAGGAAGGAAAACATTACAATGGTGGCTCTCACATGGGCCTTAGTGCTCACATCTCTGGTTGCATCGACCTGGTGCCCCATCATCCTGGTATGCCTCCTCAGAGAGAGGATGAGTAAGAGACAAGAGAACAGGGATAAAATGAATGGTATCACTGCCAACGGGAGACTAAGACGGTGCAAGACAAAAAATTCTCTTTCCTTTCTTCTGATGTTTTCAGTGTCGTTGGCAATGAGTCTCATTTTTAGGAGGTCAGAATATATATTGAATTTTTGGATCAGTAACACTGTACTGATGAAAAAGAAGAACACACAGGTCAGCAGAATGCAGGTAACCACCCGGGAAATCCTCCACTTTAGCCAGAGGAAGGCAGGGTGGGGGAAAGTGGCAATCTTGAGGCAGTAGAAGACACTGAGGCAGGTGGACAGCCAGATGCTTAAATGGTTACCTAGAGTCCAGCCAGTTTCACGAATCTGACCTAATGTCACTCCATCATAGAAATCATGATAGAACACCAAGGTAGTGGCATCAAACGCAATCACACATTGCAGGAAGATCCTGGAGAAGGCTAGATTCATAACGACGAAGTCAGATAAGGAAATCTTGCTTTTCTTGATCCAGGGGATGCAATTGACAAGCCCAAGAAAGCCATTCCCCCAAATCCCCAGAATGAACTGACTGAAAGACACGAACAAAAAGAAGATTTGGAATGAGTTCGGCATGACTGCAGATGTATTTCCCCACCTTCGTAATCTCTCTGCTATCTGCAGCCTTAGTACTACACTACAGCTTCTCTGCCCTGAGGTAAGGAAGCACATACAGGTACCTGCTTTTCCACAGTGTCACTAGGACTTTTTGTGCTTCACTGACTTGCTTGTGCTCCTGTCTCTGCTCAAAGTGCTCGGGAAGTCTTGATGGTCAGTCTTGCATTTTCTCCTTCCAAACGGGTCTGCTATTGTTCCCTAGTACAGACCCCAGACTCGGAGTTTTCTCCGTTCCTTAGGAAATAAATGTCATTTAGTGGATGAAATACCAATAGCTTTGTGCTGAGATGCAAATAATTGCAGGATTTAGTATCACACAGAGAAGGGAGGGGTCAGAGTCAGAGAAAATGGAGGCTTGAGTTCCACACAGATAATGTTTCTATGTCACATAAAGAGAATGAAATTACTGTATTTCCCCATGTATAAGATGCACCTTAATTTTGGGTCCCAAAATTTGAAAAAAAATGCATTACATAAAGTTATTGAACTCAAGTTTTATTCATCATAAAATTCATACTATAATACGATGAAATTCAAGGACCTTCTGCTCATAGGCATCTTTTGGGCAAGTGTGGTGCGTGTATGCATGCTTAGTCCATTCCTTTTCATGAACCTGAAGCACCAATTGTGTCCTCCTTTGAAATCAGTAACTTCTTTTTCCTCAGCAATTCTTCTTGCCTCAGGCTGAATCATTTTTGTGGGTGCAGGAATTCCAATTGCCCTTTGCTCTTCAATCCATATCTTCAATTCCCTCTCTAAATCAGGCCATTTTGCTGACTTGCCTCTCATGGCCTTCTTCTGCTGTGGCGTTTTCAGCAGGGTTTCTTCTTCCTGTAGCCAGTCTCGGATTGTTTTCTCAATTGGAGGAGGACCAAACTTATGTCCAGCAGCACGATTTCCATTCACTTTTCCAAACTGGATCACTTTGAACTTGAATTCGGCGCTGTACGAAAATCTTTTCTGAGCCATTTCTGGGCAGATTGGGCTAAAACGTAACCTAATATACTGGTATAACAAATGCGAAATGATATGGACGCAAAGACTACAAGCACAAAAAAGCAGGAACTGCAAGTAAAAAAAATTCTGCAATCACTGTATAAGATGCACCCAGTTTTTAGACCCCAAATTTTTCAAAAAGGGGTATGCCTTATAAATGGGGAAATATGGTAGTCCTTGATGCCTCAGAAAGTACAGTCTACTGGAGGGATATCTGGAACTGGTGAAGGGTGAAGGGATTCAATCGAAGAGGTATTTTGGAGAATGACTTTTCCCAAACCATAAAAATACATGTGTTTGTGTGTGTATGTTTGTGTTTATCTATACTCATGTATCTTTTTAATTATATATTTCCTTTTTCATTTCCCCACACCTCTCCAGTGGATTGTACTTTCTGGTACACCAAGGACTGATTCTGTGGTCTTTGTGTGACGTTAAAACTCATCATCTGTGTGGAATTCAACCCTCCATTCTCTGGCATGTATGTGTGTGTGTATGTGTGTGTGTATGTGTGTGTGTGTGTCATATATGTAACTAATTCAGTGTAGTTGATTTTCTTTATCACATTAGTTAGAAGGGCCTCTCCATCCATTTATCTTGTGCAGAAGCTTATAAAGGATGCACTGCTGATAGGGCACACAGAGACTCTGGGCATTTCAACACTTGAAGGGCATTTGTACTTTAGCCACTTTCAGTCTATGTCTTTGGCCTGAGCCTAATGAAAGTAAGCCTGTGGGCCAACAACTTATGTAGTCCTTTAAGGTTTGCAAAGCATTTTGCAAATAAAGATTATACATAATTTAATGACTTTGATTATAGTTCAAAATTGCTTTTCAACACAATCTGATCAATTCTTAGCTCCACTAACAGTATATTAGCATGATTGTTCTTCCCTGCTCCAATCAGCAACTTTCATTTTTCTTTTCTTTTTGTTTTCTTTTTTTTGTTGCCACATTTGAGAATCTGAATCTGATGTGCATAAAGTGAAACCACAGTGTTTTAAATTGAATTTCTCTTATTACTAGTGATTTAAAACACTTTTTTCATTATTGTTGATATCCTGGATTTTGTTCTACATCTATCATAACTGTAAACTAGAGATATTTGAGACATGGAGAATGGAGATTGCTGAGCCTTGGCAGTCTTGGATCTTTTTGACTCTTCTCTCAGATGGAATGCTGATGGTATATGAGATGTCTATTCATGCCATCTGTGAGCCACATCTATATATTTAGACAACTCTTACTTTCTCTACCCTCATATATTTCACACTTCAGCTACCTCTCCTTGACCTGTTTTCTACATGATTTTAAAAAATAATAAATATCTTACATTTTCTTCTATTTTTGAATCTTTTAATTTTGCTTTAATATTTCCTATTATTTTGTAGGGTCATTAAGTTCTATTTGCTCCATTCCCATTTCCAGGGAGTCTGCTACATGGATATGATATCTTGCTTTATGTCCAAGGGTATCTATTCTCCTTCCAAATCTATTTTTTTCAAGAACTTTTATTTCATTTATAATCTCATTTTAAAGAAATCTCCTAATTCTTTTCTTCCATGTACCCTTTTAGTCCTTGTGGCCAAGACATTTTTTCTGAGTCCATTCTTTTAATCATTATGTGTGTTCTCTCTTTTTCTAGGTGCATCTCTTGGGTATCTATTGATCTAAAATCTTTGTTGTTTGTTTGTTATTTTCTTCTGTTGACTCATATCTGAAGCATCAGTTCTTGATTTGGGTCTTTACACTAGGGTTAGATTCTGAGTCCTCTTGCAATGTTAAGTGGGATGGTCAAGTCCTGTTTAGTCCTGTCCTTGATTGCCTGGGATCCTGTCATTGATTCAATGTGGTTTGGTGCGTCTGTGTTCAGAGTGCTGGCAGATTTCAAACTACTGGGTATTGTTTGGATTTAGAATGCTATAGTCTTCAGAGCCTTCTGGAGTGTCTCAGGTCAGGTGGCCGTAGATTTCTGGCCCTTCAAGTCATCTTATTCAGAATGCTTCCTGCTTCTAGCCTCACATCCACAGTCAAAACTGTCATAGAAATTTTATCATGATAGGTAACTGACTCTTCTGGGATCTTTTTGTCAAAGCACTGTGGACTTCCCGTATCTTGGTACTGCTTTACAAATATTTTCTCACAGGAACCCTGGGAGGTAGTGCCATTATTATTGCTATTTTAATTGAGATAACAGAGGGTGAAGGAGGTAAGTGCCTTGTTCTGGGTCACACCACTAGGAAATATCAGAGGTCCTATTTGACCTCAGATCTTCTTTACTCTCATCCTGGTGGTCTAGTAATGCACTGCTAGACCTCTCTGCCTCTAGGGTTAAGAGAACTTAGGAAATACACACTCTGCAGTATCTTTTTTTCTAATATCTTTTAATTTATTTTGTTAAACATTTCCAAATTACATGAAAATTTTTATTATTCATTAAATAAATTTTGAGTTCCAAATTCCCTCCCTTTTTTCCTTTCCCTCCTACTTGAAAAGAAAAGCAATTTGATATTGATTATACATGCACAGTCATGCAACACATAGCTCCATATTAGACATGGATTTGGATTCTATTAGTTCTTTCTCTGGAGGTGGAGAGCATTTTTCATTATAGGTCCTTTGGCATTTTCTTGGATCATTGTCTTGATCAGAGTAGCTGAGTCTTTCACAGTTGATCATTGGGCATTACTGCTGTTAATATGTACAATGTTCTTCTGGTTCTGTTTCCATCACTTTACATCAATTCATATAAATCTTCCCGGGTTTTTCAGAAACCACCCTGCTCATCATTTCTTATAGTACAATAACAGTATTCCATTGCAATCATATGCCACAACTTGTTTAGCCATTCCCCAATTGATGGGCATTCCTTTGATTTCCAATTCTTTGTTGCCACAAAAACAACTGCTATAAATATTTTTGTACCAATCAATCTTTTACCTTTTGCTTTAATCTCTTTGGGATGCAGATCTAGTATTGGTATTGCTGTGTTCAAGGATATTTACAATTCTAAAGCCTTTTGAACATAGTTCCAAATTGTGGGCGAGAATGGTTGGACCACTTCACAACTCCACCAACAGTGCATTAGTGTCCCAATTTTTCTACATTCCCTCCAGAATTTGTCATTTTCATTTTTTTTTCTGTCATGTTACCCAATCTGATAGGTATGGGGTGAGAGTGAGGGGACAGAAGGGAGGGCTGACTTCGTAATGCAGCAATCAGAATATATACCATCTTGGAGAGGGAAATAGGGAGAAAATAGTGGTGAGTAGAAATAGGGAGAAAATTTGTAATTCAAACGCTTGTGAAAATTTAAGCAGAAAACTAAAACTATTAAATAAATAAATAATAATTAAAAAAAGATGCAAATAGATTTACTGTCACTTTGAGATAGGAGAGATCAGAGTCATGTGACAGAAAATATTTTGTGTCCTAAAGAAAGGAGCATCTAGTTCCACATAAATGTATTAAATGCATTTCACTCTCACCTGAGCCTGGCAAATCTGAAGAGTGTGGAAATCTAGCAAAGTATGGAAAAGTAAGTTTAACTGATTCTGGGAAAATCCCAGAACATCTTACTAACAAGATGTATGGTAAAAAATTTAAAAAAGGAGCACATATCACAAAGAGCCATCATGCTTTTACCATGAGCAAGTCAAAAAAGACTTAGTTTCTTTTCTGGCTATTGTCATTAGACTAGTAGGGAGGGGAAAGTTGTAGATACAGTATTAGTCTTTTTTTTTAATCAATTCATTTAACAAGTCTCATACTATTTTTTTACACAAGAGAACACAAAAGAGGATTATATAAAATCTGTGAATATCCATTTCATACCACTTGCTTTTTAAAAAAGTACATAATAATTTCTACACATTCTTTTCAAAACTTCCCTGCTTAAATCAACTTGATTCTGAACTTCTATCCCCTTCTTTGTAATTAAAAAAATTGTTTCAATAACTCTCATTTTTTCAACATCAATATTGCTAAACTTCCTTTCCTCCTCCAACCCTCTCAATTAAAAACAGAGAAAAAGAAATCCCAGGTCTTCTCTACCTACTCTAGTCTTCCAAGGGACCCTGTCAGAATTGCCTCCTAGGACTTAAGCTTCCTCTAATATGAGCCTTGAACTGAAGGATTTTTTTGAGCTGAAAAACAAAAAAAAAATCCTCATAAACTTTCTAGACCAACTCTTTCATTTAACTGATGAAAGTGAAGTTCCATGTAAACCACATACTCTGGGTCACCCTGAGCTGGCTTCAAGAAGACCTAGGTTCAAGTCCTGCTTCTGACACATATTGACTCTGTGACCCTGAGCAAATACTTAAGTTCTCAGTGTCCATTGGGCTTGGAGTCAGATAAACCCAAGGTCAAATTCAGTCCCAGTCACTTCCTAGCTATATGATCATAGCCAAGCCACTTTATCTCTGTAGGCCTGTTTTCTCAGTTGTAAAATGGAAATGATAATAGCACCTACCTCCCACTGTTGTTGTGAAAATAAATTGAGACAATTTAACAAATGCTTGCCTCCTTTCTCATCTGACTTGGTAGAGATTTTTTTTAAAAGCAAAAGCAAAATCCCAAACCAGTCATACAGGTAGTTGTAGGAGAGCTAGGACATGAAGGCAGGTCTTCTGATTTTTCAAACAGAACTCTTTTTGTAATAAAATTATTCCCCCAGTTTCTTGGTTCACTTCACCCTCTTCCCCTACCTCTCACTTCTCTGGCCTATTTGTGCCAAAAGATTTTAGGTACCTGTCTATATTCCCATCATGAAAAACCATAAGTTCCAAATTAATTCCCGTTATGGGTAACTCTTTTTCTTTTCTTTTTTCTTTTTAAGAATGAGCATATCTTATATGTATAAACTAGCAAAAGCCAGCACTGGGAGTTTATTATTATTATGATGAATATTATTATCATTATTCCTTGGAATAAACATTCTATCTCCTGCCTGGAATCCTTGATCTGTGTCTTCATCTAGATATGTGGCTAACTGTTAGCAGCTGATAACACAATCAAACAATTTTTTTCTTTTTGGCAGAGGGAGGATGAATTGTGAGATATACACTACTGAGCATAATATAAATTAAAAAGTGTAGCAAGAGCTATACATCTGTTCCTCACTGGTGCATCACAGTGCCCGATAGCATGTAGGGCACCCTCCATCCTCCTTTCCCTAGGAATTTTAGCAAGCCCTTTTAAATCATCTGAACAACATTTCCCAGCTGCTCACTTTTAAATGTTTTCTGTATGTTATTAACCATTTAATATAAGAATTGCTGATCAGGGAGTCCCTAATCACTCTGAGGAATTCCACAGTCATCATGATGCAATCTTAAAGGTTTTCAGTTTTTGTTTGCAAACACTTGGCTGACAGCTCTCCTTGGAGTGTAGGTATGGCCAATGGTGCCTCCTGAGAGGACACAGGGTCCTCTTATATTGCTGGGCAAGACTCAGGAGGATGGACACTTGTCAGAGTTACTGCTCTCTTCTGCAGTCAATAAAAGTGGGCTGACAGAACAGCTTGCTCTCTTGGTCTTTAAAAGACTAGATCATCAGGTAGCTGAGTGGACCTAAGTTGAGGATGGGTGTGTGTGGCAGGGGGAAAGAGAGACCTGTGCTTATGTACAGTGTCCTACATTAGGGAAGTAGAATAGCTGCTTTGGGAGTAGGCATACATGATGGTTCCTTGTTTTTGCCCCTATCTTCTGAGCTCATATCATAGACTAAAATTCCTGGGAAGAAGTTTTCCCAGCTCAAGATGGCAGCAGTCAGAGAAACATGAGATTTCCTCCAGAAGCTCATGGCAGAAGATATGTGTGCTTACTAAGCTGAAGTTTCAGAATCTGGGCATCAGATCATATTTTGTTTCAGGAATGCTACAAATTCCTTTCTTTTATTGAATAACTATCTTTTTTTCTTTGATAATTGGGCTCATGTTTACAGGATATGTCATTTTGGTTCGCATCTCAAGTTCCTTTCCTCTTTGGAATATATTATTACCTTAACTTCTCTACTTTCTAGTGCATACTGAATAGTTATGTGATATTTAAATTTAATTTCCTTTATATTTGAAGATCTTTCCCTTGGACATCTGAAAAATTTGTGTTTTTTTAAATTTTGGGTGTTTTTTACATTCTCATATTTTATTATTTAATATTTTAGTTTTCAACATTGATTTCCACAAGATTTTGAGTTACCAATTATTTTCCCCATTTCTCCCCTCACCCCCACACCAAGATGGCATATATTGTGATTCCCTCATTCCCCAGTCAGCCCTCCCTTCTGTCACCCCACTCCCCCCCCATCCTGTTTACCCTTACTTTCTTGTAGGTCAGGATATATTTCTTTGCAATATTCCCTATATATCTTATTTCCCAGTTGCAAGAAAAACTCCTTTTTTGAGCCTCTGCTTTTAAAACTTTGAGTTCCAAATTCTCTCTTCTCTTCCCTTCCCACCCACCCTACCTAAGCAGGCAAGCAATTCAACATAGGCCACACACATATCATTATGTAAAACACTTCCATAATAATCAGGTTGTGAAAGACTAACTATGCTTCCCTCCATCCTATCCTGTCCCCCTTTATTCAATTTTCTCCCTTGACTCTGTCTCTTTTCAAAAATATTTGCTTTTGATTACCTCCTCCCTCTATCCACCCTCCATTCTATCATCTCCACTTTTTATCCTCTTCCCTCTACTTTCCTATGGGGTAAGATACTCAATTGAGTGTGTATGTTATTCCCTCCTTAGGTCAAATCCAATGAGAGCAAGATTCACTCATTCCCCCTCACCTGCCCCCTCTTCCTTTCCAACAGAACTGCTTTTTCTTGCCACTTTTATGTGAGATAATTTACCCCATTCTATCTCTCCCTTTCTCCCTCTCTCAATATATTCCTCTCTCACTCCTTAATTTTATTTCATTTTTTTAGATATCATCCCTTCATAATCAGCTCACTCAGGGTCCTCTGTCTAGATATATGTATATTCCCTTTAACTACCCTAATATTGAGAAAGGTCTCATGAATGATGCACATCATCTTTCCATGTAGGAATGTAAACAAAACAGTTCAACTTTAGTAAGTCCTTTATGATTTCTTTTTCTTGTTTACCTTTTCATGCTTCTCTTGATTCTTGTGTTTGAAAGTCAAATTTTCTATTCATCTCTGGTCTTTTCATTGAGAAAGCTTGAAAGTCCTCTATTTTATTGAAAATCTATTTTTTTGCCTTGGAGCATGATACTCAGTTTTGCTGGGTAGGTGATTCTTGGTTTTAATCTTAGCTCCTTTGACCTCCGGAATATCATATTCCAAGCCCTTTGATCCCTTAATGTAGAAGCTGCTAGATCTTGGGTTATTCTGATTGTGTTTCCACAATACTCAAATTGT
>CM053623.1:82587903-82606821 GCA_028646595.1 Phalanger gymnotis | reverse complement strand
CACTTTTCCAAATCCTTAGGATCTCCTCTCTGTAGTCTTGGTTCCCAGTTTTCACAGGGTCCAGCTATTTTAGCCAATTCCTTTGCTAGGGAGGAATAAAATGGGTCCTCCCACCCTGGGACATTCATCTCTTGCTCTGAAGTTCTTCTGCTTCTAAGTAGAGATCTTATACCTAGCAACCCCATCAATCTCGTCGCCAAATGTAGTAGGAAGGCCAAATTTATAATCTCAAATATAATCATGTATATGTTTGAATGGTTCGAAATCACAAGGTATGAGAGATTCTCTAAGTAGAAAGCAACAAAACATTTATTTAGACCCCACCACAGCAGATCTGCGAACTAGCCTCCCCATTCCGACATCTTGACAAAAAGACTTCAGGCCCAGAAAGCCCGCCTCACAAGAGCAACCAGGAGGCCACAGAAAAACAAGATAGTATTTAGCCAAATCATATTTACTGGCCTCAAGTCCTTGCTCGCACTCCTGGGTCTACACACAGGTCAGCTCTGCTTCCACAGCTTCCTGCTTCCGCTGTAGTTGTCTCTTGGCTCGCCTTTCCTCACAGCCCATCCTCTGGCATTCTCAAGCCCCATCTCAACAACCAGAGACCATTGGTTCCCCAGTTGGCCCCTCGCAAGTCATTAATCTATACCCAGACAGGTTTCACACCTGATAGGGCTTTGGGCCTGGGGCTTAGCACTTAACAGCTTAAAGTACTTTCACTCAAAGTAAACAAAAGCCAAACTCCTGACCAGCCCACGTTTTGCCTTACCAACACAGTCCCTAACTCCTCTTGCACTCAGCTTCCTCTCCCGTTTCTTTGTTTATCTGGTCATCTCCTAATTCAATCAAGACTTCCTTGTAAACAGTGACCCATTTCTAATTCATGATATGAAACTCAAAAAATATTTCTTTTAGGTGTGACTCCAATAATTTTATGCAATCATTTTATAGGTCCCCAATAGTTATTTGATGTACAGTTTTATAGCTATCTCCTTTGAAATTATGAAAACAATAATATGTAAATGATCTTATGAACCAAATGCACTGCAGTCATCTTTAACTCAGTGCTCTGACTTGAAACAGGTCCTTTCAGTATACTCTTCCTCTCCCCTCCCATTTTCCCTCCATGTCTCTTTCATTCTTCTCCTCTAATTCTATTTTCTTCTTCCTCTCCCTCTTTCCCCCTTTCCTGCCTGTACTTCAAATCTGCAAGGGTCTTCCAGTGCTTCCCCACAATAAAAGCATTATTTAACCTCACTAAGGGTTCCCAGACTGGCTGCCCCTGCCAGATTTCAATTATTCTGGGTCTCTAAGTAGTATTTTCTGGCTTTGGGGAGCTGCAGGTTCCTATAAAATGACCAACCAGTGGAATGTGGTGGGGTAGTAGTTTCTCCAGTGGCAAAGTACAAATACTAAATGACTGAGCAATTCATAGAACTTTTAGGGGGAAAATCATTGATTTTTCAGGACATAGCAGAGTTCATGAGAATACATCGATCTATGTGACACTTAGAGAGAAGGTCTTTTCAACTTTTTTTTTATCTCCAGAACTTTGCATGGTGCTTCTCACATACTGGGAGCTGACTAAAAGTTTGATGAATTGAAGCCAATCGAATTGTATTGAACATAGTGCCAAAAAACTTAGGTGAAGGATGTGAAATCAGAAAAAATAAAAATTTCTTCATTAAAATAATGAAGAAAACTGCAAGAAATGAGCAGAAGATTGGTCTGGATGCCCAGATTAAGTTTTCTTCATGAAATTCCACCATCTGTTGCACAACAGAACATTCTTCACTCTCTCTTTTAGCTCAAGATATATTAGAATAATGAGGATAATATAGCCTGGAAAATAATCAAAAGTGATGATTACACAGATACTATGGATTCAATAACTCACTGAAGGGAGACGGATAATCAGTTGGGCAATAGAATAAGGAACACAGAGGACTAAGAAGAGATTAGGAGAGAACAGGAAACCACACTGATTATGAACTGGAGGAGGTTTGAGCCCAGGACAACAGAAAGCACCAAAAAGAAGATGCCACTACTAGTGCTAACTATGATGCCATTCCTCACATGCTCCTGAGTGGAACTGATGGAGGTAAGGCTTTCAGCAAGCAAAAAAAATACAAGATTTGTAAAGAAAAGAATTAAAAGACATACTAGAAACAGCCAGAATGTCTTCAAGGACAAATTCCACTTTTGTCACAGAAACTATGGATAATAGAAGTTGGCTATCTTCATACTGTAAAAAATGTTGAGCAAGGTCACAATCCAGAGGCTGCAGGAATCCAAGAACATCTAAGAGCACAAAATTATTTTTGGATAGAAACTCAAACCACTTCCTTTTCTGGAAGAAGAAAGATAGACATTAAGTTCAGGAACATTAGACTCAGATGGAAAGTCTAGACAGTATCCTATCAAAGAAAGAAAGTTTTATTTTTTTTAAATTTTTGATCCAGGTCCCACAATCGCCCACAATGATCAATAAGTTTCCAATGATCCCTATGAGTAACTGAGTTGGTGAAAATAATTTGAAGGATATCTCAAAGAAAACAGAAAAGGACAGAAGCATCTCCCTGTGCCCAGGATTCCCCACTTGATCTTAAGGGAGAAATATTGGAGTTAATCAGGTCTATACTTGTATCCAAACAGGACAGAGCTAATCTTACCTCTTTTTTCCCCCAGACCCCCAAATGAGATTGGTGCATCATTTTAAGAGCCAGTTGCTGTTTTCTGGGATGCCAATCTTCCTAGAATCACATTACTGTTTCTTCATGTATACTCTTTCTGTTTTCCTTAGGGACGCATAATTATAACAAACCAGAAGCAATCTAGCATGCCACCAGGAACAAGAAGCTTCAGCGGAAGTAGTACCAGAGCTGATGTTGATACATCATTTCTTATACAATGTCTCTCTGTTTTCCCACATCATATCTGACTTTGCCCTTCCTAAGGTTGAGGGGGAGAAGCTGAGTCGATGAAGTTGGAGTTAACTCATACCCACCTTACTGCAGAGGACAGAGAATATTGGTTGCAAAACAAGCTGTACCTCCCTTGGTCAAGAAAGTGTTTTCTCTGACCAACCCCCCCACCCCAAAACAGTTTTCTTACATAAGCAAAACTTATTCAGCACACCTCCCCACTAAGAATACCTCCATCCCAACCATAGAAAATTCTAGAGTCCTAAGGTCCCTCATCAGTAAAGAATCCAGCTATGTTTTGCAACTATAGGTGAAGATATCTTGAACTGGCATTATTAGTCCAGGTCAAGGTTATCATCTAGTGAGTTGAAAACTTTAGCGCAGATAAGGGTGAACAAAAGCTAATTGGTTTTCATGAGAAAATAGAAGCCTTATTTGGGACCATTTGAAAAGGCAATTGTGCTCAAGTATTGTGAGAGAAGAGGGAAAAGGAGAGACACAGAGACAGAGAGAATGTATTGACCAATCAATGTAGCTGTAGTAGAGAAGGAGGATGGAATAAGAACTCAAGACTCCAAGGAACTATTTAGAGAAAGTTGGAGGCAGGGGGAAATGAAAATGAAGACAGTGTAGATGGATTCTAAGGACATAAAAGGAAACAGTTCCAATGACAAGGAAAATGGGACTTCTCTGAAGAGATTTATATAGTTGCAGAGGAAAGTTGCTGACCAATTTAGATTTTTAAAAGAAATGTACAGAAAATGATTGAAGCACCTTCCAATTCTGATAATCACTAATATGAATGCCAAAAATAATAAGGCTAAGAACTTGGACCTGTGATTTCATTGGTACATGAAGCTCCTGAACAAGGAATAGCCCTCTGCCTATGTAGGTCAGCATCTTTTCTGAAATTTAAAGAAAGTAATCTAGAGAACTGAAACGTCAGGGGTCACACAACCTGGATGTTTCAAATGCAACATCTAGATCCAGGTCTTCCTAGGTCTGAAACCAGCTCTCTCTTCTTTTTACCACATTGCCCTTTGGTTGATAACAATCAAAGTGCAATGTAGAGGCTCCTGAAATGTACCTAGTGTTTATGTGTCTTTAAATTTTGTCCTAAATTGTATAATACATTATAAGTCGAAATTAGAAACTAACCAATATTCATCCTACTATATTGGTATTTTCATGGGTAGTCCACTCTGTGTAATATTTACCTTTCTACTCTGTGTATGACACTGTCTTCTTTCTTCTCTTTATGGCACTTACCTATCTCTCCTATGGAATACTTCTCCACTGGAAAAGGAAATGGCAAACCACTCTAGTATCTCCTCCAAGAAACCCCATGGACAGTATGGTCCACGGAGGTCACAAAGATTTGGACACATCTGTATGACCGAACAACAATGACAATAACTTATGGAATGCTAGAATTCACTCTTCTTTTTCTTCTTTTATTTAGAATATTTTATTTTTCCCAATTACATGTAAAAACAATTTTTAACATTTGTTCTTTAAAATTTTGAGTTCAAATTCTCTCTCTCCCTCTTCTCCCCTCTCCCTGAGAGGATTAGCAGTTTGATATAGGTTATACATGTGTTCAGCCGTTTCAATCATATCTGACTCTTTGTGACATCATTTGAAGTTTCCTTGATAAAGATACTGGAGTGGTTTGACATTTTTTTCCTCAAGCTCATTTTACAGATAAGGAAACTGAGGCAAACAGGGTTAAGTGACTTTCCCAAGGTTACATAGCTAGTAAGTATCTGAGACCAGATTTTGAACTCAGAAAGATGAGTTTTCCTAATTCCAGACCTGGAGCTCTATCCACTGAGCCATCTAGCTAACAGGTTAAATCTGTGCAATCATGCAAAACATTTCTGCATTAATCATGTTATGAAAGAAAACACAGACCAATATATAAATAAATAGATAAATAAATAAAATAAATAAAGTGAAATACAGTGAGAGAAATAAAGTGAAAAACAGTATCCTTCGATCTGCGTTCAGACTCCATCAGTTCTTTTTCTACAGGTGGATAGCATTTTTTCATCACCAGTCTTTTGAAATTGTCTTAGATTACTGTATTGCTAAGAATAGCTGAGTCCTTCCCAGTTGATCATAGTACAATATTGCTGTTATTGTGTACAATAGAACTCACTCTTCTTAATGATTCTGTGTTCTCCCTTCAATGCGACTCTTCCACGCCTTGAAACAACGACTCCTCACCTCTGAATGGCTCTAAGGAAATAGTACAATTTCATGCAGTGGTCTAAGGTTTGCAAAGCTTTTTGGTGCTGTTGTTCTCAAAATCAATATCCTCGGCACCATCAAAATGGTTCCATATCAGAAACACATAAGGTTTCACTCCTAGAAATGACACTAAAGATGTATTATGAGCTGCCTTGCTTGCAACCCGAAGGATCACTGGGCTTTTCATTCCATCTGACTTATAGCTGAAACCTATGTGCTTTATCTCTCCCTATTGGAATATACTCTCCTTGAGAATAAGACTATCTCGTCTTTCTACTTGTATCTCCAGCACTCACATACTAAGTGCTTTTTCATTCATTCATACCTACATCATCTCACTTGATACTTACAACGACCCTATAGAGTAAGTGTAATTATTATCCCGAGACTCAGAGAGGTTGAATGACTTGCACTTGTCACATTGATCTGAAGTAGAATTTGAATTCAGCTCTTCCTAATCCCAAGTGCAGCACTCTATCCCTTGGTCAAGCTGCTTCTCCCTAGGGATAGGTAACATGAAACTCTAACCCCTGTGTGGAACTGTGACCTTTTGGCTTTCAAGCACTAAACACCTTCTTCCTGGTAACTCTGACTCCTCCCTTCTCCATGTGACGCTGTACCAATTTGCATCTCAATAAAGTGCTGCTCAGTCTTTTCCCTGACTAATTGCATCTGGGGTCTGGACTCCAAAACCACCAGTAGGCTTTCTTGAGAAAAATCAGGATACTTGCTGTAGGGCTGGTCACATGGATTTCTGAGCCCTTTCTGGCCAGTGATAGAAGGCTCCAAGGCTGAGAAAAGAAAAACACTACTAGTGTAGAGGAGCAAGTATTTCTGTCTTCCTGAGCCCAGTCAGAGAAGATACAGAACAGTAAGGAAGCCGTGCAAGGAGAACCAGTCGAGGATCGCTGCCCTTCTGCAGATATGCTGACTTTAAGCCAAAAAGTGGTTTTCTTTGTGGCCCTCAGTGAGTTCTTTCTGGGGACTTGGATAAATGGCTTCCTTGGACTGCTGCTCTGTCTCACTTGGGTCAAGAGCAGGAAAATTTCTTTGTCAGACTTCATCATCCTGAACCTGACTCTCTCCAGGATCATCCTTCAGGGGATACTAATGTTCGATATTGTTTTAACCATATTCTATCCCCATTTACAGGATGTAGGCAAACTCGTGCAAATTATGGATATTTTATGGACATTTATCAATAACTTAAGCATCTGCCTGATGACCTGCCTCAGTGTCCTATACTGCCTAAAGATTGCCAATTTCTCTCACTATGTCTTCCTCTGGCTCAAGCGGAGGGTTTCGCGTGTGGTCATCTGGATTCTTCTGGGTTCTGTTTTCTACTCCTTCTTCAGCACAGTGGCACTAATCCTGAAATTCAGTGATTATTCTGACCTCTGTCAAATGAAACTCTCAGAAAACTGCACTGAAGATGACAAAAGAAGGAAAATCGAGTATTATGTCATACATATGCTTGGTGCTCTCTGGTCAGTTATTCCCTTCTCTGTGTCCCTGACCTCCTCTGTCCTCCTCATCCTCTCCCTCATAAGACATATCCAGCAGATGCAGCATCATGACACTGGCATGAGGGACCTGAGCACCAGGGCCCATGTGAAAGCCACCAAAGTCATCCTCTCTTCTCTTTTCCTCTTCATTGGATACATTCTTATCCTCTTTTTTACTGTGTCTAGTCATTTCTTTCCAAACTCCAAGCTGCCAGGGTTAGCTGCGGCACTGATTTTCATTGCTTATGCCTCTATTCAAACCTTTGTTCTAATTCTAGAGAACCAGAAGCTAAAGCAGGCATTCCTTGGGATGTTCCACATCAAAAAATGGAGGCTGAAATGTTAGGCCTTGGGAACCTCCACCCACGTCTTAAGAAAAGAGCCTCACTGTCTTTCAATTTGTCTCAGGACCGGTTATTTCACCATTTTCCTCCTCTGTCTCTTCCTCTCCCATAACCCTTTCTGCTTGGCAAAAATTAAGGAGGTAGTGTGATGTAATGAAAAGAACCCTGGATTTGGATCCAGAAGACCTGCATTTCTGGTTCTGCTTGCTTTTGTGAACTTGGACAAGTTATTTTCTACCTCTTGGCCTTTATTTCATTATTGACAAAAAGACAGTCTTGGACAAGATCATATCTATAGTGCCTTTGCATCTTTGAAATCCAGTTAGTGTAAGACACCAATTCAACCTGTTTCCTGTTCTCTCTTCCCTCTCCCTCCAGCGAATCTAACCTTGGTGAAGTCCAAACTTACCACTGACTCCGTATGGACCTCAGTGTCCATGAAAACACAAACTCCCATTCCCTGGAAGAAGTCCTTGACATCAGCAAAACTTCTGATTCTCTGCCCATTGCCTTTAGTCACATGTGAATAAAATCATATTTAAATGAAAACCATTGCAATTTGGCCATACTGAGACTATTTACAAACTCCAATACGAAAGTCATAAGAGTCAACTTCTGCTTTGGCTGAGAGAGGGTTGATAAACCTACAGCTCAAAGGCACTTTAAAGGACAACTAGACCAACACCCTCATTTAATAAAAAGGAAAATAGGAGCCAAGTTGCTGTTCAAGATCACACAGGTATTAAGTATCAAAGGAAGCACTTGAATTCAGTCCTCTGACTATGGAGCTATGGACTATGAAGATTCTTCTGTACCTCACTGAGCTCTGCCGTTAGTCATCCACTTTAATTGTATTGTAGATAAGGCACAGGGCTGTTATGCATTATGAATTGATAGTCATAGCACCCACTAGAGATGAGATGAATAATTAACAGAGATTATTGAAAGCTTTAGGTGAATTTCATAATCCCACCCAAGTGCTTAAGGAAAATAAAAAGAGGAAAAGTAGGATGCTTAGTCCTTTCTCAATACCTGGATGGGAGGGGGGCAGTGTAGTCTCTTACAAGAGGGATTCTCAACCACAGTAGGAAAGCCATAAATGATTTTTTCCAACACCCAATTCTCTATTTCTCCTTCTTTCCCATTGAATTTAGATACAAAAATGGATTTCTAGAGAAGAAGATGAATTCTAACAGAGTCTGTATGCATGAAAAAGATAAAATTCAAGAAAAAAGAATCCTTGATCTGACTCTAGGGCAAAGTGGCATCTTCTGGTTCTAAAATTCTGCTATCCCTAGAGTCAGTGAGAGCCATCACCCCCAGACAAAGAACAATGTTCTTAATGTCCTCCTACTCCCCCCATCTCAGCACCATAGATACCCAGACAAAGCAATAAATCCCCTGATGGCTCAGAAAGGACATGAAGATTCACCAACTAGAAACAAAACAAAGCCGCACCTGATAACCAAACTATGCAAAGCAGTTTGCCTCTGAAAACAGCCCAGCAATGGTGTCAGTTGAGAAAGCAGAGAACAGCAGGTTGGCTCATCTAAAATTCCAATATAAAAAAGAATCATCACACTAAGATTTTAATACTTATTGTGGGACTTTGTGGAATTTGGCATCGCTATTATGTTTATAGATATTTCTCCAATACGTCTTGCTTTTTAATAAAACTTTTTTTGCATACTTTCAGAAGCACTGAGGCTTTTCACTAACCAAAGCACCAAATGCACTCAGATTTTGCTGCTTATTGGCTACGTATAATTAGTCCTGTATAATGAGCAATGGTTTTGAATGAACTGATGATTCACAGAATATCTGAAACTTAGAGTAGCTACATAAATATCTTGCTATGGAATATATGTAGTCAAACAGATGTAAATATTTAAAGTCATTTTTTCTCATTAGGTTCTATGTGTATTAGAAAGTTATTCTCTATTCCCTACAGAATCAGAGTTAGCATTCATATATAGAATCCAAGGGGAAAACCCATAAAAATTTCCTTAAGGCTTTAGATACTGTAAATGCAACTTTGCTAACTTTGAGCAATCATGAAATATTCCAATCTCATTGGAATCTCAACTTTCATTCCCTTCAACCAATTACTGAGCTCAAAGATCCCAAAGCTTCAATTTAGAAGAAGAGGAAGCAGATAACACCTTGCTCCCCCATAGCATCCTGGAACACTACAAAAGAAGAAGCATTTCTAACAGTTGGAGATGGGACTTATTCTATAAAAAAAAGGAAAGCTGAGAAGTCATCTTTGGAACTGCTATATCACCACCCCAATAAGGGAACTGCCACACCATCATCCCACTTTGGGCACAGATTGGCAGCATCCCACTCCCATCTCCAGAATACAATATTCTTTTTATATTGGATAATTCTTTTAATAAATATCTTTGGGACGCATAACTCTTGTGTATGGTTTTCTTTTTCTCCTCTTTAATGGGGAGGGTGGGTGATCACATAATCAGTATTTGAGGAGGTATTTGTCCCCAAAAGAAGAAATTGAAATGAGTAGGAGAAATTGATTGAGTTTCTTTCTCATTTGAAAATCAGAGAGTCCTTATTCCAATTGCTGCAGAGAGTGGGCCCAATTAACTACAGATATATAACAAGTCATTTAATTTTTCTATGCCTTTTTTTATTCATCTGCAAAACCAAGGGTTTGAACCACATAATTTCAAGTGTTTCTTCTACCTCTAAAATTCCATGATTCTAAATAAAGTCTTATCTATTGGTATTCGATGCATTTAACAAACATGTTGTCTGTGCGGTAAGGCATTTAGACCTAGTCACTTTTTAAAATACCTATGTGATATTAAATATTCTAAACATGATTTGAATTGAATTCTTAAATGTGCTCCTGATTTGAAAGTTGATGTTATCTAAGTGAAAAATCATTCATTCCTACTCAGGATACCTAGAGACATTGAAGTTGCAAAATAGGAGGAGAAAAAAAAAGAGCTAAAAAAATTATGAGATCGTTCTGGAGACCCCATCTGCTAATTCCAATAGTTTCTTAGTTAATTAATCTCTTTGTGCAAAAGGCAAAAGATTCAAGAAGGTGAGTAGGAAAAGATTCTGACCAGTTTTACAGATATTTAATGTGGCAGTAGAACAAGGATTCTTAACGTTTTTTCTGGGGTCACAGACCCCTTTGGCAATCTAGTGAAGCCTGCATACTCCTTCTGAGAATTAATTTTTAATAAAATAAAATATACAGGATTACAAAGGGAGTCAATCATATTAAAAAATACAATTGTCAACATACATTTTTTTAATTCACAAAACACAGGTCAAGAATCCCTGTATTTGAGACAGAAGAGACAGATATTTGTATTCCAATTATTAATGAAGCCACTAAAATTCTTCTCTGCCAGAATAAAGTCATAGAAAAATAAATTCTCCCAAGTAGTAGCTAGGGATCAGAAAGGCAACTTTCCATCTGAAATGTGACAGGTTTTCTGGTTCTGAGTATCCTTAAAATATAAAGGTGCATTTCCTCACCTCTGGCATTGAAGAACAAATGGAGATGAATTCATAGAGACAATATATCATTGAAAATTAAAGTGGCCTTAACTCACACATGTAATGTTTGGATAAAGAATGTGTCCTTTTGGCACAGATAAGAAGACTATAAACAAAGGATAGGTATGCATTGATTTTCATCTTTTTCAGATTAGAGAATGTGTATGTCACCTTGGGACCGAGATATCTCACTCAACTGGGTGCCACAGATCTTAAGCCTCTTGTATTGAGATTCCAATGAATTATAGAATCCATCCAGAACATACTTTAAACTCTCAGAGTGTCAGTCCCCTCAGCTATAAAATGAAGCACTGGATTAAATGATGTCTAAGATTGCTTTCTTGATTCCTCTTCTTCTTTCTTCTCTTTGCATTCTCTCTCTCTGCGATACATCAGCTCCTTTGGATTCAATTATCATCTCCCTATACAGATAACTCCCAAACCTACATATCCAGCCTCATTTCCCCTGAATTCCAAACCTGCAACTCCAAATGCTTGTTGGGTTTCTCATTTGTTTGTTCCATAAGCATCTCAAACTCAGTGTGTACAAAATTGAACTTAACATCTTCCTCCCTCTAACCATTCATCTTCCTATTTCTGCCAAGGGTGCCACTGTTTTCCCAGTCATTTGGGTTTGCCACCTAGGAGTCATCCCCAGCTCTTCAATCTTTTCCACTCTTCCACCTAACACAATGAATGGCATAGAATATGCACTTAATAAATGTTGATGGATTTATCACTTTCATCCTCCATTCGATGACTATATTCATTCATTCCATATTCATTCATCCACCAAACATCAATACAGAATGTTCAGTGTGCACAGCTGTATGTCATGTGCTAAGTTCTAGAGGGAATACAAAGTTTAGATTAAGACTCAGTCTGTGCTCTTATAGAACTTGCAGGCAAGTGAGAGAGAAGACACAAACACAGATAACTATAATACACAACATTAAACAATAAATATGTGTGTCTGAAGGTTATAAAGCAAAGTATGAGGTATGAGAAGGTTGGTTTTTTAATTGAGAAGAATCACAAGAGATTTCATGGTGAAAGTAGCATTTTAATTGTATATGAAAGGATAGGTAGGGACCCAAAAAGTGAAAAGGAGGAGAGGCATTCCAGGCATTAGGAGCACCATGAGCAAAGGAAAAAAGAAAGAAGGGTCCGTGACACACCTAGGGGACAGAAAGCTGACCACTATGACTTGATCATACTATGCCTTGAGGGTAACAAGATGAGATAAATGAGGAAAGGTAAGATAGTGCCAGAATGTGGAGAGTCTTGGATGCAAGCCAAAGAAGTCCAGACTTTATTCATGAGACAAAAGAGTACTACTAAAGACTTCTAAGACTATGAATGATATGGCCAGACTGAAACATAAGAAAACTTTTTCTGTCAGTGGTATGAGAGACTAAAAAGTGGAGAGAGTAGTGACAGAAGTGCTTGTTAAGAGGCTATTTCAAGGATCTAAACAGGTAGTACTGAGAATTATACTAGAATGACAGCAAGCAGTATAGAAAGGAGTACCTAAGAGGTGAGAGAAATGAAAAGGTAAAACTGTCAGGACTTAATGGCTAGATATGAAACATGAGATTAAAGAAGAGTCAAAGATAATGCTAAGATCATAAACGTGGGAAACAGGGGAAATGCCAAGCCAGAAATAGTAAGGTTGTGAGGAAGAGCAGGTTAAAGGGAAAGATAAGGGTAGAAAAGAGGGTTCTGGATAGATTCTGTAATTCACTGTAATTCCAATGGAAGAAGCCTCAGCATTCTTCATGCTAAGATGGAGTTGCCAAAGAGATAGACAAATAAAGATGTCCTATAGAAAATTAGCAATGCACATCTGGAGCTAAGAAGAGAAGTCGAGCCTTGAGCTATACATTCACGAGTTAAGTACATAGAGATAGGACTCAGAGCTGTGAGTAAGATTGATAGCAGAGAGCATACAGAAAAAGAAAAGGGTCAATGAAGAACACTCTCATGATGTCATGAAGAAGACAAGAAGCCCACTGAAGGAAAGAGAATGATCATTCGTAAGGTATGCTATCCATGACAGAGAACTGATGGATTTAGGGTGCAAAATTACATATAAATACACATATCTATATCTATATCTATATCTATATCTATATCTATATCTATATCTATCTATACACATGTGTGTATGTAAATTATATGTGTATAGGCACTATACAGATGCTTATTTCTTTCTCATTCCCCTTCCCATTCCCCTTCCTCCCTCCCTTTCTCTTTCCATTCAGTGGTCATTGCTTTTCATAGAAGAGAGGAAACCAGTGCTCACTTCCTCCTCAACTTAGGCATCACAAGTAGAGAACTAATTAGGGTCTAGTAAGGATCTAGACTCCATCTTTGACTTTATAAACAGGGAACAGTTTCTGATAAGTTAATATAAATTGCTGAAGGAAGTGATTTCAAAGGAATATGGTTTCCAGGGCATAGTAGGGAATGAAAAGGGGAATACAGGGGGCCTTTACCATCTTGTAGCATTCTGTTACCAAGAATGGTACATTTCTATCTTTGATGAATATTGTGGCAACAGACCAATTCAGATGAAGCAAGTGATTGCTACCTTAGAAGTACCTCATGAAAATAGCTTATAAAAAGTTGACAGGTTCTAGTTGCCACCAGTCTTTTGGAGAAATAGTAATTGGCTGCTCTTCCCTTTAGATACCATGGAACAAATCACCACTAGACATTGGATTAGCAGCACATCCACTCAGAATGCCCTTCCCTTGGTCCTCTCAATTTCTCCCTTCTGCTAGGTTGTCCTAGTTACAATGCTAGCAGATACTAGCACATTGAGAAGGTGCTCATCTAACTGAATTGAACTGTAGATATTGCTGAGTGTGAAGCAGTTTTCAGAGGAAGAAATTAAAGCTATCAATAGCCACATAAAAAAATGCTATCGATAGTCACAATGAAAAAATGATTAGAGAAATGCCAATTAAAGCAACTTTGAGACACTATCTCACACCTATCAGATAGGATAACATGACAGAAAAAATTAAAAGGATAAGTTCTGAGGGGAATGTAAAACAATTGAAACACTAATAATGCACTGTTGGTGGAGTTGTAAACTGGTCCAATCATTCTGGAGAACAATTGAGAACTATGTTCAAAAGGCTTTAGAATTGTACATGCTCTTTGACCTTGCAACACCAGTACTAGATCTGCACCCCAAAAGAAAAAGGTAAAAGACTGATTTGTACAAAAATATTTATAGCACCTCTTTTTGTGGGGGCAAAGAACTGGAAGTAAAGGGGATGCCCATCAATTAGGGAAATGCTAAACAAGCAGTGGCATATGATTGTGATGGAATACTATTATTGTGCTATAAGAAAAGACCAGCAGGATGGTTTCTGAAAAACCTGGGAAGGTTTCTCTGAATTCATGCAAAGTGAAGGGAGCAGAACCAGAACAACACTGTACATAGTAACAGCAATATTATACAATGATCAACTATGAAAGACTCAGCTACTCTGATCAAGACAATGATAGAAGATAATTCCAAAGGACCTTTGATGAAAATTGCCACCTACCTCCAGAAAAAGAACTAATGGAATCTGAATGCAAATCAAAGCATATATTTTTTATTTTCTTCATTTTTCTTGAAGTTTTTTGTTTGTTTTATTTTGCAGCATGGCTAATATGGAAATATGTGTTGCATAACCATACATGTATAATAATCTTCTCAAGGAGGGGGGATAGAGGAAGAGGAAGAGAATCTGGAAATCAAAAAATTTTAATGAATGTTTAAAAAACTTTACATGTAATTTGTTACATTTAACAAAATAAATAAAAGTATAATTTAAAAAATTATATCGCAGAATGTATATTTCCTAGCAGCAGCTACATGGAGCAGTGGCTTGATAGAACATTGGGCTAAGCATAAGGAAGATATGAGTTCAAATATGACCTCAGATACTTTCTAGTGGTGTGACCCTGAGCAAGTCACTAAACCTCCTTCAGCCTCAGTTTTCTCAACTAAAATGGCAATAGCAATAGCACTTACCTCCCAGGGTTCCGATGAGAAACTATTCGTAAAGCAGGACCAAGTACAGGAATCCCAGAGTGCTTGGACAAAGAGATCCCAGGAGAGTCAGTTACCTACCATGACATAACTTCTGTGACAGTTTGTGGTGCTAATCGTGATTAAAGATCCTCCCCCTGCCCATTCAACAGGCCTCAGGTGGAGCTAGTTAAGGGAAACTTGATTAGGCTAGGATTGTTTGTAGGCAGGCCTACACCATTTTGCTATTAGGTGCTAAGCTGCAGGCCTGGACTCTTGCCTAAGTAGGTGCTAAGCACCAAGGACTCCAAACAAGGTATAATAAATTACCCTGTGCATAGCCCTTAAGCTCAGAGCAGAGAGAGCTGTAAAGAGAGAACTTCAAGAGAAGAGAGAACTGGAAGAGACAGAGAGATGGAGAGACAGAGAGAGAACTGGAAAGGCTCTGAGAACTGCAAGGGCTTTCAGAATTTCAAGAGAAGAGGACACAGGGAGGCACAGAGCTGGGATTTGTGACTGAGGGTTTATGGGAAGGCCCCAGCAGAAGTGAAGGTTACAGGATGGCTTGGCTCTTTGCTATGATACTGTGTTTTAATCTCCTTGCTGTCACATTGAGGTGTACTCACTGCTTTTGGAATACAATTAGTGCTATGTTGAACTGGGGTTATTGGTTCTAGGATTTGATCCTCTGCTGTCTGAATAAATGTTTGACTTCTGCTTGCTATACAGAGAGTCTCTTATACTTTGTGATTCCAAATTATAAAGGCATTTTCATGGTCACCATCGATATCATGAATCTTGCCTTACTGATACATAGTTTTGACTGTGGATATGGGGCTAGAAGCAGGCACCATTCTAAACAAGATGACCTAAGGGGCCAGAAATCTACAGCAACCTAGCCTTAGACACTCCAGAGGGCCCTGAAAACTACAGTATTCTAAATCCAAACAATATCCAGTAGCTTGAAATCTGCCAGCACACTGAGCACAGACACACCAAACCACCTTGAATCAATGACAGGAGCCCAGGAAATCAAGGCCAGGACCAAACAGGACCTGACCATCCCATCTAACATTGCAAGAAGATTCAGAATCTAGCCCAAGTGTAAAAACCCAAATCAGGAACAGATACTGGAGATATGAGTCAACAGAAGAAAAAACAAATAAACAACACAGATTATAGGTCAATAGATACCCAAGAGATGCACCTAGAAAAAGAGAGAAACCACATAATGTAATCAAGTATGGACACAGAGGAAAAATATCTTGGCCACAAGGACTAAAAGAGTATATGGGAAAAAAGAAGTAGGAGATTTTTAAAAATGAAAGTATAAATGAAATAAGAGTTCTTGAAAAACTAATTAGAAGAATAGATACCCTAGAACATAAAGCAAAATACCATATCCAAGTAGCAGACTCCCTGGTAATTGGAATGGAGCAAATAGAACTCAATGACCCCGTGAAATAAAAGGAAACATTAAAAGAAAATTAAAAGACTGAAGACAGAAGAAAATGCAGAGCATTATTGTTTTTTTTAAATGACCTAGAAAACAGCTCAAGAAGTCAAAGTGTAAAATATATTGGGGTGGGGGAAGTAAGAGTTGTCTAAATATATAGATGTGGCTCACAGATGGCATAGACAGACATCTGATGTACCATAAGCATGCCATCTGAGGGAAGGGTCCAGAAGATCCAAGACTGCCAAGGCTTGGCAACCTCTGCTCCATTCTCCATGCCTCAAATATCTCTAGTTTAGAGGTATGATAGATTCAGAACAAAATCCAGGATATCAACAATCATAAAAAAGTATTCTAAATTACTAATAATAAGAGACATTCAATTTAAAACACAGAGGTTTCACTTAACATACATCAAATTCTAAAATTTGGCAAAAAAAAAAGGAAAAATGAGAGTTGCTGACTGGAATGGAGGAGGACAGTGATACTAATCTACAGTTAGTGGGGCTATGAATTGATCAGATTGTGCCGAAAAGCAATTTGGAACCATACTCAAAGTCATTAAATTATGTATAATCATTTGCAAAATGCTTTGCAAACCTTAAAGCACTACATAAGTTGGCCCACAGGCTTACCTTCATAAGGCTCAGGCCAAAGACGTAGATTCCAAATAGCCAAAGTGCCAAAGCCCTTCAAGTGTTGAGATGCCCAAAGTCTCTGTGTGCCCTATCAGCAGTGCCTTCATCCTTTATAGGCTTCTGCACAAGAGAAATGGATAGACAGGCTCTTGTAACTAATCTGTTAAAGAAAATCAACTATATTGAAATAAAGTTACATATATTATACACACACAAACACATATGTAATGAAGAATGGAGGGTTGAATTCCACACAGATGATGAGTTTCTATGTCACATAAAGACAGTGGAATCAGCCCTTGGTATTCTAGAAAGTACAATCCACTGAAGAGATATGGGGAAATGAAAAAGAAAATATAGAGTTAAATAGATAGATATAGACATACACAAACTATTTTTATGGTTTTGGGAGAGTCATTCTTCAAAATTCCTCCTCCATTCAGTCTCTTCACCCTTCACCAGTTCCAGATACCTCCTTACTTTCTGGTGTGTCAAGAACTAATTTAATTCCCTTTGTGTGACATAGAAACTTATTATCTGTGTGAAATTGAACCCTGTATTTTCTCTGACTCTGACCTCTCCCTTCTCTGTTTGATACTAAATTCTGCAGCTATTTGCATCTTGGCAAAAAGCTATTCAGCTTTCATCCACTAAATGATATTTATAACACAGGAAATTGAGAAAATTCCAAGCCTGGTATCTGAACTAGGGAACAATAGCAGGTCAGTTTGGAAAGAGCAAATGCAAGACTGACCATCAAGACTTTCTGAGCACTCTGGACAGAGACAGGAGCACAAGCAAGTCAGAGAAGGGCAAAAGGTACTAGTGACACTGTGGAAAAGCGGGTACCTGCGTGCACTTGCTTACCTCGAATCGGAGGAGCTGTACAACAGTAGCAAGGCTGAAGATAAGCAGAGAGATTACAAAGGTGGGGAAATCCATCTGCAGACATGCTGAACTCATTCCAAATCTTCTTTTTGTTCGTGGCCCCCATTCAGTTCATTCTGGGGATTTTGGGGAATGGTTTTCTTGGGTTTGTCAATTGCATCCACTGGATCAGGAGGAGGAAGATTTCCTTATCTGACTTCATCATTATGAATCTAGCCTTCTCCAGGATCTTCCTGCAGTGTGTGGTCATTTTTCATGTCACTACCTTGGTGTTCTATCCTGATCCCTATTATACAGCGACATTAAGTTAAATTCGTGAAACTATCTGGAACCTTAGTAACAATTTAAGCATCTGGCTGTCCACCTGCCTCAGCGTTTTCTACTGCCTGAAGATTGCCATGTTCTCCCACCCTGCCTTCCTCTGGCTAAAGTGGAGGATTTCCCGGGTGGTTGCCTGCATTCTGCTGGCCTGTGTCCTCTTCCTTTTCATCAGTATATTGCTATTGATCCGAAAATTCAATATGTATTCTGACTTCGTAAAAATGACACTCATTACCAACGACACTGAAAATGTCAGAAGAAAGGAAAGAGAATTTCATGTCTTCCACATTCTTAGTCTCTTGTGGACACTGACACCATTCAGTATATGCCTGTTCTCCTGTCTCCTGCTCATCCTCTCCCTAAGGAGGCATACCAGGGTGATGGGGCACCAGGTCACTGCTCTCAGAGACTCGAGCACTAAGGCCCATGTGAGAGCCACCATTGTAATATTTTCCTTCCTCTTCCTCTTTGTCTTTTATTTGGTCCTTCTCTTCATGGGGACAGCAAGCGCTTTCCTGAAAAATGGCAAGGTGATAATAATGATTATGTTGTTGGCTGCCCCTATCTATCCCTCTGTACACTCATTTCTCCTCATTCAGCAAAACAGAGATCTGAAGCAGGCATTCTTGAGGCTGCTGTGCTGGAAGAAGGGCTGCATGAAGAGTGGGGGCAGTGGATCCTTTACCCACTAGTGCGAGGGGAGAGGAGAATGGCAATGTAGGCTCTGCAAAGCTTTGAAAATTCTACTATTCTCGGTAGCAAGGTGTCATAGAAAGGAGAGCACTGAACCTAGGGTCAGGAAGTCAAATTCTGCCTCAGACACTCAATAGATGGGCAAGTCATTTAACCTCTCTCTAACTCATTTTTCTCATCTATAAAGTAGAGATGATAATATAGGCACCTACCTCACAGTGAGGTTCTGAGAATAGAAGGAGAAAATATGTTTAAAGTTCTTTCCAAACCTTACAGTACTGCATAAATGCTGCCTACTATTGTAACTATTTACTACTATATAT
>CM053623.1:82565597-82587403 GCA_028646595.1 Phalanger gymnotis | reverse complement strand
AATTTCAGCAGGAAGAAGCTATGGAAAATGAGACCCTCGCCCCTTACCCCAAGATTTTGAGCCCCAATCGTTCGAGTGGGGGTGAATGATGATACTGTCCTACTTATTTTGTATTATCCTGGCTGTATTGTTTTTATTATTATGGTATTATTGACACCCCTTTCTTATGCAATGGCTACAAAGATCTAGGGGTGGACATTGAATTGTTAACAAGTATTTTGGGAATGATTGATTTGAAGAGATTATCTTGCTGGGACCTAGGGGTGGGTCATGTTTGTATTGTAAACAAATATTTGAGATATTCTCTATATAATGTCACTGAATGATATGTTTTGCTTTGTTGTGAATGATATGTTTTAGTTTCTTGTGTAATTAGATCACAGTTGGTCAATGTATGTTCTACGATACATGACTGATTAAATTATGTATCCTAGAACATAGGGGTGGAGTGTGTCGATAAGGCAAAATGGGCTCCTTAGCATGTCAGGAGTTTGGCTTTTGTTTACTTTGAGTGAAAGTACTTTCAGCTGTTAAGTGCTAAGCCCCAGGCCCAAAGCCCTATCAGGTGTGAAACCTGTGTGAGTGTAGATTGATGACTTAAGAGGGGCTAACTTGGGAACCAATGGTCTCTGGTTGTTGAGGTGGGGCTTGAGAATGCCAGAGGATGGGCTGCGAGGAAAGACGAGCCTAGAGACAACTACAGTGGAAGCAGAAGCCGAAGCAGGAAGCTGCGGAAGCAGAGCTGACCCGAGTGTAGGCCCAGGAGTGCAAGCAAGGACTTGAGGCCAGTAAATATGATTTGGCTAAATACTATCTTTTTTTTCTGTTGCCTCCTGGTTACTCTTGTGAGGCGGGCTTTCTGGGCCTGAAGTCTTTTTGTCAAGATGTCCGAACGAGGAGCCTGGTTCGCAGATCTGCTGCGGTGGGGCCTAAATAAATGTTTTGTTGCTTTCTACTTAGAGAATCTCTCATACCTTGCGATTTCGAACCATTCAAACATATACATGATTATATTTGAGATTATAAATTCGGCCTTCCTACTACAGGGACAGAAGACCTATAATGCAGTGTGAGAAAGTGCTTACAGAAGATAGTAAACAGAAACTAATAGGAGCTGAATTGACAAGTAGAAAAAACATCTACAGATATTTTTTCTGGAAGGTTCACTATTTGGGAGGGGTATTGCTTTGCTGAGAGAGGATTGATTGCACAAAGGCTCAGTCTACAGAAAGTTGGTTGAAGCTAGATAGTCTCTGTAGCTACTGGAATCTGATTTGAAAAAAAAGCAAAATTATCTGCTTTTTGAAGATTTATCTGGGCTTATTGACTTTTAGCATCATCTACAGCTTGAGTGGAAACCTCTCAGGGCTATCTCTCTTGTCCTAGATTGACTTCTATAGCTTAAGAAAGGGGAAAGGAGAAGGAAAAATATAGTCTTTGAAATTTCTTTAGACTATGATGATATATTTTGTCAAAAGAACTCAACACTTTCTCAGCACCCTGCCAAGGGTGGCTGTGTACTTTAAGGGCTTGACGGTGCTTTAGCTGCCTAAGTTTAGCAAAGAAGTAACTTTATATAGCAGAAGTGCTGTGAGGAGGAGAAGGGGCCATATAGCAAAGAAGTGGTTTTGACTAGCAGGCGATAAATGAATCAATGGATAAAAAAGCTTTTATGAAGTGCTTATTTTGTGCAAAGCACTATGCTAAATATTAGGAATACAGTTAGAACAGTAAGATAATTTCATTTTTCAAGGACCTCATGTTTTAGGAGGCAATGACAACCTATCTAGGAAGTTTTAGCTCCAGCTCCTTAGGGTGCAGCAGCAAAACAGTAATACCTTGTTTTTAATGTCATTTCCACTGATAAAATCATATAATTTTCTGATGTTGAAACATTTGACAGTCAAGGTCTTGGTGGCTAGAAATTTCTTTTTTGGTTCTTCATTAGCTTGTAGCTATAGTACTCACAGATATAATTTGCAGATCTCATCTTCAAAGTATTTGTTTCCTGAGATGATAGCAGTGGGGTTTGAAATAGAATTAGGATCAATAATTTGGGGGTGTGCTGCTGTTTCTGGGACTCTTGGGCTTAACTGCTGGTTGGTGGCAGTTGTTCAGTAATTGGTGTTGTTGTTAAGAAAAATGGTCTTTTTATCCAGAATGAGGGCTTCCCTCAATGCTTGATGTAAGATCTGGGATGGAAGTAGGGCCAGCCTTCTGGGAGATACTGCTATTCCCAAGGCTTTGGGGTTCAGGGTCTTAGACAGCTTCTATCCAGGTCTGAGAGGGAGTGGTAGTGGTTTAATTTGCATGGTGTATGCTGTTTTTTGCCTCTCTGAGTTTTAAGTGCTTCTGCTAGGCTGTCTTGCTTACTTCCTAGGTAGTAATTGAATATTAGTTAGTGGGGATGTTTGTCTCCTTGTTCACAGGAATTGCTTTCTGGAATGATGCAAATGAAACTGAGGATGTCCCTCAAGATGCAGCCATCCAGCATCATGAGGGATCCCAGGAACATGGATTTCCTTACTTATGCACCTTCCTGCTAGGTTTCTGTAAGTGTAGGCCCACTCTTCCCTCACAGATCCTAGGTTTATGGGTGAACTGTAATATTTTTGTATTCTCACAATTGCCTTCTATTGAGTAGATGCTTTGATTCTTTCTGCTTTTGCCCTCTTGTTTAGTAAATGTTTCATATTTAAAACTTGCAATGAAGAGAATTGAGGAAAGTTCAGAAGACAACACAACTAGGTGGTGCAGTGGATAAAGCACTGGCCTTGGAGTCAGGAGGACCTGAGTTCAAATGTGGCCTCAGACACTTGATACTTACTAGCTATGTGACTCTGGGCAAGTCACTTAACCTTAATTGCCTCACAAAACAAACAGAAGGAAGGCAACACAGGGAAGCAGCACAATTTTGAAAGTAACATGTTGAATTTATTATATACTTTTAAAATAAAGACAATCAAGCTGTATATAATATTTACATTTCCACATATAATTCTTTTTCTGTCCTACTTTACATAAATAAATATTCTCATTTGCTGTTTGCTAAATTCATAATTAAAAATAAAATTGAGTCAATGTGTTATTGTGATTGTTTTGTGTAAATGGGAAGCATACTGGTAGAGTCTCAGAGCTACAGTGTCAAGTAGTAGATATGTGTCTTCTCCATACCAGGGCTACCCCTAGGACTCTGAGAGAATTTAGTCATATACTAATGGCTACTCCTTTGGGGACAGTACTCCAAACTGGCAGAAGAGGGTACAGGTGGGGTGAATGACTCAGCCCCATCTTAGGGAGAGAGAGAGCCTAAGAAGAGTGAGAGGCTAGTGCTATGCCCTTTATATGTGCCACTTTTGGAATTCACTTTCTCTTTACTTCTGCTTCTGGTTTCCTTCAAGTTTCAAGTACAAGCTCTTATACAAGGCCTTTCTTGTTACCTCCAGTTGATAGTGCCCTATATCCCATTGCTAGGTTAAAATTACTTAGTACTTTTTTCCATTTTTGTATTTACCTATGTACTCATTATTTCCTCTAAATACATTGTAAATTTATTAAGGGCAGGATCTATTTTGTTTTTGTCTTTGTGTTCCTTTGCGTCCTCTTCTCTGATGGTGGTTTCCCTGGGGGCTGGATCTCAAAGTATCTCTGCCTCCACCCATTCTGGGCAATTTGTGGCTCACCAGCCTAGATATCTGCCCCAGGTGACTTTTGTGGGGACAGAACTGGCCCCAGGTAGATGTGAGGCTCTTTCCTTCAAGATTAGTGGGGTGCCACTCCTTCTCACACACGTATGTGGTGTCCTGTCCCAATGTCCTGTCCTATTCCTTTTGTTCCTCCATTTCCAATTTAGACCACTGTCACACTTATGCCACTACAGATGGGTCCGATTTCTATCATTGGGAGTTTAGATCTCTGAGGCTCTGGGAGGAGGGTGCTTTGGGATATGGAGTTGAATTCAGTTGCAATCCCAGACATGTGTCCTTCCCCTTTTCCTCATTTTATCTTCTTTCTTGCAGAGATCTTATACATCAGAGAATGTTTCCTCTTCGGTGTTGTTGGAGGTCCCAGCAAGCTTCCCAGGCAAACTTCTACAGCCTGGAGCTGGGATCTCCACCGCACTGGAAAGACAGAAGGGAGACTACGGTGAAAGTTTGGGTTTTATTGCAAGCCCATGTGTTGGGTCTGTGGGTTAGTTAGTTCAGTTTTGCCTCCAGTAGTGGGAGAGGTAGAAAAGGATACTCAGTGAGTATAGCATAAGCATCAGTTCATGTGGTTTTTCAAATTTTCTTTTGGATTCTGGGTGTCCTAGACCATAGAGACAGCTAAGGTTACTTTATCTTTGACACACAATTTTTTTGGTTTGGTTTGGAGAAGTTTGAAAGGTAGTAGGGATCAGAAAAAATTTCTAGTCCTCATTTGTCATGTGACCTGGAAGTCTGGCACTAGATATTCAAAATTGTGCTCACTAGAATTTAACAGCTATTAGTAGTCTAACTCCACGAGGAAGGCCTGCTGGTGTTTTACATGCAGTAGGCACTCAATTACGTATTTGTTAAATGAATGGAGAAACTTATAAGAGAAAAATGTTCATGAATGGAATTGATTATCTTATGCCATTTTGATAGAGTTAGTCAAATGGTTTAAATCTAGGCTTCCTCTTCAGAGAAGGCTTCATGGATCTAGTTAAACTGCCAGTGATGTTGTACGAAAGGTCACTTTTAAATGTATGAATGACCTCTGAGCCTCTCAGTTCACTGAAGATCTACTCCTTTTTCAGTATGGTTGTGGCTGCTGGGTGGAGCAGTGGATAGAGTCCAAGACTAGGAGTCAAAACCTGAGTTTGAATCCTGCCTCTGACACTTACTAGTTATGTGACGTTGGGTAAGTCACTCAACCTGTTGTGCCTCAGTTTTTTCATCTGTACGACAACGGGGCTGTATAGCTGATGGTTTATAACACCTCTTTCAACTCCAAAATCTAGGAAACTATTAACTTAAGATAGAGTGCAATAGGTAGAGAAATTCCTCCATAAAATATGGACAACAGTTTGCAAATCTGATGAAAATCCTGCATCCTTGGATATTTGAGAGATGCTACACTCTGGAATGGTGTCTGTTTTTAATGATCTATCCATAGTCCACATGGAGACAAAATGCAGTCAAGATACTCAAACTATTGTCAGTTGAATTCACATTTCTATCTTGAAGTATAGTTGGGTCTAGAGAACCAAATATATGTGTTCCTTCTCTTCATCTTTTGAATTTCTGCCTATTATTTTAATCCCCAAACAAAAGCCACTTTCCCTGATCTTCTTTGTAGGTAACTTCTTTTCCTCTTCATGTAGCCCTTAAAAATTACCTCTCTGATGTACTTACTATGTGATACTGAGTATCAGAGTCATCAGTACTTGTGTCTTATGTTCCTGCTAGATAGCAAGCTCTCAGGAAAGCACGAGATCTATTTTATTTATATTCAGCATTTCCCTCAGGGTCTTTTCACAGGGCTTCGCCTATATCGGGTGCCTAACAAATGTCTAATAACTTATTTTCCAGGATTACTGGATAACAACAATAATAAGAAATTGTTATAATGCTGAGTGGGTGGAGCAGAACCAGGAGAACATTACACAACCACAGATATATTGATTCTGTGATGACAAACCTTAATAGACTTCACTCTTCTCAGCAATATAAGGTTCAAAGACAACTCCAAATGACTCATGATGGAGAGAGCTACCTACATCTAGACAAAGAACTATGGAGTCTGAATGCAGATTGAGGCAAACTTTTTGCTCTCTTTTTTTCTTTTTTTTTTTGGTTTTGTTTCTTCTTTCTCATGATTCATTCCATTGGTCATAATTCTTCTTTACAACTTGACTATTGTGTAAATAAGTTTAATGTGAAGTTATATGTAGAAGATATATCTGATTCCATGCCATCCTGGGGAGAGAGAGAGGTGGGGGAAGAAAATCTGGAACTCAAAGTCATGTGGAACCGAGTGTTGTAAACTAAAAATAAAAAATATTAATTTAAAATAAAAAGTAGAATTTCCCCCAATCCCATGCATTTTCCTTATCACTTTAATAAAGTTCTTTTTGCTACTGCATTGTAGCTCTTATTGTTTTAGTGGTCTGAAATTCCCAAATCTAGAACATTCATGCTCAACAGAGGTAACCCTGAATGCATCACTTGGGTGTAGGTAAGAAAGGAATTTGGGGTATCCCCGTTGCATGAGAATTGGCAATTACTTCACTGTAGACAGATTCATCTTCATCATGTATGGTTTAAAATAATCTGAAACATCCTTGAGGGCAGATTGCAGCTCTTATTGTTTTAGTGGTCTGAAATTCCCAAATCTAGAACATTCATGCTCAACAGAGGTAACCCTGAATGCATCACTTGGGTGTAGGTAAGAAAGGAATTTGGGGTATCCCAGTTGCATGAGAATTGGCAATTACTTCACTGTAGACAGATTCATCTTCATCATGTATGGTTTAAAATAATCTGAAACATCCTTGAGGGCAGATTGCCTGTCACCCCAAGGTAATGGAGGATAAATAGACAAGAGATAAGGCATCACCATTAGGTAATAGAAAGAAAACTGGACTCATTTAGGAGACTTCAGATCCTCCCCTTTGCCCTGAATATATCTTATATATACGTAGTTGTTTGCCTGTTGTCTCCTCTGTCTGAAATGTGAGTTCCTTGAGGGTAAAGACAATATTTTTGCCTTTCTTTGTATCCCCCAGTACTTAGCACCATACCACACACTCAAGAAAAGTCTTGGCTCTGCTGCTAAATGGCTAAATGACTTTTAGAAAATAACTTTATCTCCCTGTTTCTCTGGTTCCTTCCAGATCAAATTCTATTTTCCATGAGAAAATGAGGCTGGATCACTCTAAATCTATCATTCCTATTAGAAAAAAAATTATATAATGCTTACCTTACTAGTGGTTGATTAGTGGTGTTATTGTCACACACACACACACACACACACACACACACACACACACACACACACACACTATGTAAATTCAAGATCCCAAAGTGATTGAGAACTGAGGTGACCAAGCCACATTTGTTGCAATATGTAGCTACCTAGGTGATCTTAAAGTACCTTTACGAGGTAGATGACCAACTGAGGATACACAATGGCCTTGTTAGGCAGCTAGTAACTCAGTAGATAGAATGGATAGAGTACTGGACTTAGAGCCAGGAAGACCCGAGTTCCCATCAAGGATGGGGATATAAGTGGGGATTCCTGTTCAGGTACAGGTTGAAATAAATGACTTCTGAGATCCTTTCCAAGCATAAGATTCAGAATCTGTGAGCTATAAAATGAGTGGATTTGACTAGCTGATCCTCAATATCCAGCAACTCAAACCTATCTAAGAAGTAAGGTTTTATGCTAGGTGCTAGAGATACAAAGACAAAACAAAGGAGTGTCCCTGCTCTCAATAGCTTTCATTCTTCTCTCTCTCTCTCTCTCTCTCTCTCTCTCTCTCTCTCTCTCTCACGCACGCACGCACGCACGCACGCACACACACACACACACGCACCCCTGACATTTTGTACTCTGTACTTTCTTTAGGAGTATCATTTGTTCATTAATTCAGCAAACATTCACTGAGTTTCTAAACTGCATTCAGTACCATATTAGAGGAGCTAGTTTGCAGGAGGAAGTTTTTAGTGAAGGGAGCTTAATAGAAGGTAGAGACATGGTCTCTATCTGTGAGAATTCCATGACTTCTGACATGGGCTATCCCAAGACCATAGGGTAAAGCCCACAAGCTGTGGTCAAGGATGTAGCTATCACTGGTTTTATAGCATGGTTCTCATCACTTGACCATTTCATATTCTCCATGCCCAACATTTTAGGGCGCAGCTTAGGGACACAAGCCTTTGTTAGGAATCTGCTTCACTGCCACCCTTATCAAATATCTTGATTATCTATTTCTGCATCATTATTTAAGGGTACCTTTGCTAACTCTCAAGTCTAAGCTTGGAATGCAGGAAGTATTATGCTTTTTAGGGGAAGGAGCTAAGGAGCAGGCATGGGGACAGGTGATATAACTAGATTGGAATCGGAAGGCAGTATTGTCTTGGCTATTTTCTTTTTTCTGTTTTTCTCTTCTCCTGGAGCACAGCCAGTAGGGAACAATTCCACTACTCTTTAGGCTTCTGTGTATATGAATGTGGAGGGGAGGAGAAGGAAAGGGAGCAGCATGCTCCTTGGAGTCTCAGCAGCAGATAAGAATGACTGCTTTTCAATTTCTGTTTGTGTCCTTCCTGGCAGGAAGAGTGGTCAGCAGTCTGTCTGCTTCCCTCTTTTACTGCTATGATTTGAAAAGTCACTGTAGCCACCTCATGCCATGGTAGACCCAGTTGGATCCAGGAGAGGTGATACGTTTTCATTGTATCCTCAGGAGTGCTTGAGTGTCTTGTAGCTTTCTTTATAAGATCCATACCTGTGATTTCACTAATATAGGGAACTCACTGTGGCAAAATTTATTCCAACATTGCAGAGTGGCAACCGTCAAGTGATTTACTGTCTTAGGGAGTTGCCTGGGACACTGAGAGTTTAACTGACTTGCCTAGGGTAATACAACCAGTAAGTATCAGAGTTAGTATTTGAATTCAGGGCTTCTTGTTTCCAAGGCAGGATCTCTTCCCACTATGCTTTACTACTTTTCTTATATCTTTAGAGTTTTTGTTTGGGAGCTGAGGGTGGTGTTGGACCTGTGATTTCATTAAATGTGATACTGGGGGAAGAAGACACTGGGGAGGGACAAAACCCATCCCACTGATACAGATGATCAAATTTATTGTTTTAGTTTAGAGAGTTACATGGCCCAGGGTTACATGGTGAGTATGACTCATAGGTAGGACTTGAACCCGTATTTTACTGATTTTAAGATAGACATTTTACTTCCTATACCACAGTACTTCTCAAAGTACAAATAAGAATTACAATTAAAATTTATAAAAGCTAGGAGACACAGATTAGTCTACCTCAAATATTTTCTTTCCTCTGCAATGAGGAAGAGTTGTGTTTATCCCAGATATTTGGACCAATCTTTTACCCATAGGAGGAAAGAAGCTAGGTACAGGGTGAGAGTTTGAAGGTACAATGTTAAAGGAAGAAAGGCATTAACACTAACTCTGACACTCCTCCACCTGACATGCCCCCTCCTTCATGCCAAGCTGTTCCTGGTTTGATATAATTATGTTCCCCTAAGGAAAACAGAGAGGATGTGAATGAAGTAGCAGTAATGTAATCCTTGGAAGATTTGCATCCCAGAGAAAGCAGCTGGTATTTAGATGATGCACTAATCTCATTTACATTTCTGGAAAAAAAGAACAGTTTTGCCACAAGGGCAGATCTAAACAATACTGGAATTTCTACTTTAACATCACAGCAAGTGGGGAATCCTGGACACACAAAGATGCTTGTGCCTACTTATTTTTTCTTTCATATTTTTTTCACAATTTTCTGTCTAACTCAGCTGCTAACAGGGATTGTTGGAAACTTATTGATCGTGACAGTTAATTGTAGGATCTGGATCAAAAGTAAAAACCTCTCCTCCTTTGATATGATCCTGTCTAGTCTCTCCATGGCTAGATGCATATGTCTGAGTCTAATGGGCCTGTACTTCTTGTTGACCTTAATTTTTCTAGAGAGTGAGCTCCCTCAGCTTATGTCCACTATAATTTTGAAAACTTGGCTATTCTTGGATTCCTGCAGCCTCTGGATTGTGACTTTGCTCAACATCTTTTATTGTGTGAAGATTACCAACTTCAACCATTCTTTGTTTCTCTGGCTAAAGCGAAATCTATCCTCGAAGACACCTTGGCTGTTGCTAGCATGTCTACTGGTTCCTGTCTCTTTACATTTTCTGTTTATCTTGCTCAGCAAAATCCCTAACTCAGTTGGTTCCTCTAAGGACAATATGAGGAACAGCACCATGGTCAGCACCAGTGGCTTCTTCTTCATTGTGATGGTCCCTTTAGGATTGGGCTTCAGCCTCCAGTTTGTCATCAATTTGGGTTCCTGTTCCCTGTTAATCTCTTCCCTGAGGAGGCATATGCAGGAGATGCAGAAAAATGCCAGCAGCTTTTGGAACCCCCAGACTGAAGCTCATGTAGGTGCTATGAAAGTTACAATTTATTTTCTCATTCTCTATGTTCCTTACTCCATTGCTCAACTGATGTCTTTTTTCCCTTACTTTCGGATGATAAATATTTGGATCAAAGACATAATGGCAATGATCTACTGTACTTACTCTCCAGGACATACTATCCTCATTATTCTATTGCACCCTAAACTCAAAGCAAGAATAAAGAACATTCTATGGTGCACTTGAAGATAGCATTTTGTAAAGAAATGTAGACTGCAGCGAGCCTCCTCTAACCTGAGGATCTAGGCCAGCCTTCCATTCCATTCCAGTTCTTTGTAACCTGGCCCCTTCTATCTTTCCATTCTCCTTCCATCTTATTCTCCCCAATCCCTCACTTACTTTGTAATTTAGTGACACTGGCCTCCTTGCTATTCACTGAACAAGACTCTCCATCTCCAGACCCTGGGCATTTTTACTGGCTGTCCTCCATGATTGTAATCCCTCTTCACTGCATCCTGGCTGTCCTGGGTTCCTTCAAGTCCCAGCTAAAATCCTACCTTCATCAAGAAGACTTTCCTAGTTCTCCTTAATGCCAGTGCCTTCCTTTCATTGACTATCTTCAATTTATCCTACATTTATCTTTGTACATAGTTGTTTACATGATGTCTCTCCCATTAGAGCTCCCTGAGATCAGAAACTGGGTTTTTTTATGTTTTTCTTTGTATCCGTGGAATTTAACGCAATGTCTTCCACAAACTACGTACTTAATAAATATTTGTTGTCTTGACTTATCTCCAGAACAGCTTTGTTCTTCATCTTTTGAAATTATTTTTGTTGTTTCTGATTTCGCATATTTTGTTTTAACCTTTCTGCATCTATACTCAATTTAATCTGATTTAATTCATTATGGGAAACATTTACTTAGCACTTAGTATGTGCAAAATGCTATGTATGTTCTGGGGATATTAAAATTGAAACAACAAAAACCCTGATCTAAAGGAGCTTACAATATTCCACAGAGTTCTGAATAATGAATAAATTGGCTATATTCTTTTTAACTGTGCTACTGATAGGTCTGAAATTCATTCTAGGAAATAGAAATGGACAGATGAAGAGGACACGGAAGTGAAAGAAGAGAAAGGAAGGAAGCAAGGATACATACAGGGAAAGAAAGAAAGAGAAAAAAGTATACGTAATAGAGATATAGATAAACTTCATTTAGGTGCCCTGAGTACCCTAAACTTCGGTTCCCAGATTATTGATTAGAAAGATGGAAGGTCCAAAAAAAGAAAAAAGAAAGATGGAAGGAAGGGCAAAGTTGAAAGGTAGAAGAAAATTGGAATATCTTCTTTAAATAGGATGATTCTTAGGACTTTAGTAGTCCACAGATTTTGATTTAGATTAGAAATAAATGTCAAATAATAAAACTAATATACAGAGTTAACGGAAGTTCATTTAAAACAAAAAATATATTTTCTGAAGAAGTAATAGGATACCATAGATGGCAAGTGTGAGCATTTGCCCTCTGGTGCCATTGTTGTCATAGCTGTCATTGTTACTGTGTGTCATGCTCATCATGAATGCCTGTAGTGATGTATGAATTATGCACATACTATGCCTCCTTCTAGAAGATTGGGGCAGATCTCAGGTATGGGGCGACACTTCTTTTGGATGTAGAAGGGAAAGTAGTTTGGGGCAAGGATCAGAGGTTGGGAAAGAGATATGGAAGGGTAGGCAAGAGGACAATATACAAGAATGGGGCAGTGTCACACAGACTTCCCTTTGAGGGAGACAATCCTGGGCAAGATGCACCCCGCCTAAAAGGATGTATTTGACATGGCCAAAGAAAGGCTACGTGTTGAGTGAAAACTGTTTTCTAGAAGGAGAGACTGATCTAGAAGTTGTAGTATATCCAGGGCAGGTGGGATGGAGAGAGGGGACACTTAAGGAGTGGATGTGGGGGTCCCTGTGTTTGGTGGGTGAGGAGCAGGTATGAAAGAGATGAGGATCCTGTCATATGAGACATATTTCTGGGCACAAAATATTTTCCCCCCAGTCCAGCCCATTCCTTAACAATTTCCCTCCCCATTCCCTCTCCATCATCACCATTCTAGGTAGGCAGCACCTAGAGTCAGGAAGACATGAGTTCAAATACAGCCATACATGCATACTTAGTAGCTTTGTGACTCTGGGCAAATCACTAAACCTCTCTTTCAGTTTACTTAACTATCAAATGGGAATAAAAACAGCACCTACCTCCCAGGGTTGTTGTAAGGATCAGATGAGATAACATTTGTAAAGTGCTCGAGCATGGTGCCTGGCATAGAATAAGTTCTTAATAAGTGTTTGTTTCCTCCTTCTCTCCCTCCCTCCCCCCCCCCTTCTTATCCTAATACTGGTGGCTTCTGTCACTGCTTTACACTGTTATACTATATGACTTCACAAACATTCGTTAAGCACCTCCTGTGGGCAGAACCATGTGCACGTTACCGGGGAGGATGGAAAGTTTGCCTTAGATATGAACCTTTCCTTCAAGGAGCTTCCAGTTCAGTAGAGGGATATGACACCAAAAACAGGTAGTTGTAATATGCAGCATCAAATGTTAAGTGCGTTATTTATAACAATACGAAGCATTTATATTGTGCTTTAAGGTTTACTAAGTGGTTTCCATAGGTTATCTTATTTGATCCTATTATAATCCCCATTTTACAGATGTGTAAACTGAGGCTGAGAGAAGTTATGTGACTTGCCTAGGGTTATATAACTAATAAGTGCCTGAGACAGGATTTGAACTGAAGTCTCCCTGGCTCCAAGTACAAGACTTTATTCACTTTGTCACTTAGGTGCTGTGTGAAGGCCATGAAGGAAAGTTGTTATTAGATGGACATGGAGGTGAGGGGGGAATGGGATGTCTTGTTGATTTTCCCTCCCTCACATCTCTCGTATCTATCTCCATTCTACTCACACAGTCACTGTCCTTCTAAACTTCTAACCTGGACTATTGCAATAGGCTCCTTTTTGGTTTCTCTGTCTCTAGGTTTTCAACTTGTCAATCCATGCCTTGTGCAGCCACAAAAACTTAGGGATTGTGTAACAGTCAGCACATTAATACACATAGCGGAGCTATGAGTTGGTTCAAATAGGGCAGAAAACAATTTATAACTCTGCCCCCAAATCACTAGACCGTACGTATTCTTTGATCTAGTGATGCTACTATTAGGCATGAACACCAGGGAGAGAGAGAAAGGACTCATACATACAAGAACATTGATACCAGCACTTTTTTTGTTGGAGCAAAGAACTAGAAACAAAATAGATGTCTATCAGCTGGAGAATGGCTGAACAAATTGTGCTTAAGGGTGGGAGTGTGTGTGATTCAGTCAGCCAATAAACCACCCCACCTCACTTAAACTAGATGAGAAAACATTTATTGAGTCAATCAACCAAAGACTAGATGTGCAAAGTCCTTGAAAGCCATTTGGTGAGATGAAGCAATGCTCCACAGTAGGTGTATTGAGATTGCCTGAGGGAATGGTTATATCCTCTAGGTTTTCTGTGAAATAGCCAGCCGGTTCAGAATCCAAGAATTATAATGGAATTTTATTGTTTCCATAAGAAATAAATGAAAGGGATGGATTTTCAGAAACCCGGGAAGACTTGTGTGAATTAATGGATACAGAGAAATGAACAGAACTTTATAACTACAATATTGTAAAGAAAAACAACTTTGAAAGACTTAGAACCTCGGATCAATGCAATATCTGGTTACAATTCCAAAGGGCTGGTGATGAAGTATATTACTCATTTCTTGACAAAGAAGTGATAGACTAGAATGAAACATACATCTTTGGACATAGCCCATGTCTATATTTGTTTTGTTTGACTCTTCAAACTTGTTAAAAGAGAGAGAATTTTTTTGAGGAAGGAAGAATTTGGAGGGGGGAGAGAAATTGATGCTAAATAAAGGAAGAAAGAAAAGAGTATTAGTGAAACATTTAATGAAACTGCACAGAAGAGTTTGGAAGACAATTCAGAAGGCAGCATAGATGAGTGAGACAGCTTTGGAACTAATGTGCAGAACTGAGTACGTATACAAAAATACATACATACAAACATATGTATATATATACATATATATATTACAAATTCTAACCTGTATGTAATAAGATACATGGTTTCATATACAATTCTCTTTTTTGTCCTTTGTATTATGGAAACTTTTGTGTTTGTTGATATTTGTCAAATTCAGATTGAAAAAAATTAAAATAAAACAATTATTGCACTTTAAGAAATGATGAAAGGGACAGATTCAAAGAAAGCGAGAAAGACATATGAACTGTTGCAGATTGAAGTGAGCAGAGCTAGGGCAAGACTTTATACAATGATTACAATATAGTACACTAAAACAACTTTGAAAGACTTAAGAACTCTGACCAGCGCAATGACTAATTATGGATTCCCCTCTCCTGAAAGAGATGATATACTGTAGGAGCAGAGTGAGACTGAAATTTTCAGACACAACTGATGTGTGAATTATTATTATTATTTTCTAGACTCTATTTATTACAAGCAAAGGCTTTCACTTTTTCTTGAGGGGAAGGGGAGCCAGGAGAGTTGAGGGAGAAAGTGATAATGATTCCAAAAATAAGAAGAAAAGAAAGAAAAGAGTGTCAGTGTCAAGGAAACATTGAAAAAATTTATAGAAGAGAGCAGAAGGATGTTCAGAAAGAGACGTAGACAGACAAGGCAGTATGGGTATTATTGTGTTAAATTTAATATATGTTTTAAAAAACAAAGCTGTATGTAATAGAGAGTCCCAGTTTAACACACGGCCCTTTCTTTTCTTCTTTGTAAAGGGAAATATTCATGTTTATGTTTGTCAATTTCATAATACACACACACACATGTATAGCATTTTTTTCTCTGATAATTGTAATTTTTTATGTCATGAGTTCTCTTACTCATGACAGTTCAGGGTCTTGTCAATGTATTAACATGACATTAACGATTAACATTTCTGGGATACCTAGTTTCAATTTGTTGCTATCTTTGAGGCTAAGATTGTGACTCTGTTTCATAGAAGGCCGCGAGGGAGTCTACATATCATGTGGATGCAAATCAAGGAGAGATTGTTATCTCAGACAACACTTTCACTGGTTACAGCTTTGTGATCTTTCTGAGATAACAGCATCTGGCTTGACTCATAGCCTCATCCAGGCTTAATGAAAGGGAAAATTCTATCTTAATGGACCAATATCATTCCAAGGGGTCCTGGAATCTTAGTTGGAAGCCTACATTCCTATTTCTAGAGCATCATTCTTGAAGGACACCTCTTAGCTGGGGACAGTTAAGAAAGTTGCTTTCCCTCCACTCCAACTATGTTGACTGTAACACAGAGCTTGCTGCTGGCAGTGGCTGTGGCTGAATTTCTCCTTGGGGTTGTGGGGAATGGATTCCTTGTGGCTTGGAGTTCACACAATTGGTTCAAGTACTGTAAAACAACCCCTTACAGCCTCCTTGTTCTGGGATTGGCCATCTGCAGATTTCACCTCCAGTGGCTGATCCTGATAGATTTAATTTCCTTAACTTACTTCTTACCAAATCTCTGGATGTACTATCTCAATATCTGCTGGGCGTTTTTAAGCCAGGCAAACCTTTGCTTGGCAGCTTGCCTTAGCGTCTTCTATTGCATAAAGATCACAAACTTTGTTCATCCCGCTTTCATGTGGCTGAAACAGAGGGCCATGGAGTTTGGATTCTGTTTCCTTCTGGGTTCACTCCTGGCCACCCTGCTTCTTGTACCCATTCTGGAATGTAATAGCATTCCAAGAAACATAAGCACCCCATACCTCCTCATTGGCCAGCATTATATCCGTATGTTCTGGCTCAGCATGGGAAGCTTCGTCCCTTTCATTGTGTTTCTCCTTTCCTCCGGCATGCTGATCATCAGTTTGAGCAGACACCACAGAAGAATGTTGCATCACATGGAGGGTAGAAAGGATGCTCAGACAAAGGCTCATGTTGCTGCCCTAAAGTCTCTCATCTCCTTTCTTCTCCTTTATGTTATGTACTTCCTGGCTACTCCTTTGTCTATCGTTTCCAAATTTCCTCCTGTTAAGCTCACTGAAGTGCTGATTTCTGAGATATTCATGGCTGCTTACCCTTCCTTTCATTCTGCCATTTTGATTGTGGGGAATCCTAAGATGAAACAGCAATTTCAGAGACTTATGTGGAAGATAGTGTGTCTTTGGAGATTCCAGCAAATGTGATTTGGGAAGAAAGACTTGTTCAAAGAGGATCATTCTCTGGACAACTGTCAGCAGTAAAGTAAATTTTATATCCAATACTTCTCCATTCTCTGATTCTATATGAATTATGGGGGGGGGGAAGTGGAAGGAAGACTAGAAGTCAATGTCAAGTACATTCTTCAATTAATTTTGGAGATCATGGCTGGATCAAGATCCTAAATGGAAAGCACTTGATGTTCTTGAATTACAGCAGATAATACTATTAACTTTTCTAGAATAGACACAGGTTTTATCTTCTCATATGAAGAAAATGGTTGAATTGGGCTAATTATAGAGACATCAATTTTTAAAATATCAAGCTACACTCTTATCAACTTCAGGTATTGCAAGAAAACATGTTTAATCTGAATTTTGTTCATCTTAATATAATTTCTCTACTTTTTGTCTATGTAACTGTTGCCTTGATTTCCTATGTCAATAGCAAGGGGTGTGTTGGCAAATTTTTGAAAACTGCCTCTCTGAAAAAGAATACATACAACACACTTTTACTTTAATTTACATTGTCAACTTTTTCTTCATCACTTTATTAAGTCTGGAAACCAATGAAACAATAATCAGTTCCTAATTTGTAACATTTGCCAATTTTTGAGGTGTAAATGTATACACTGAAAATTTAACAATCAACTTTCAGAAGCTGGTTAGAGCTGGCTCCAGCACATTCCTGTGGTCCAGTGGCCGAATTCTTCCTTTTCTGCTGTATAAGATCATAGACTTAGAACTAAAAGGCACCATAGAGTTCATCGAATCCAACCCCTTCATTTTTACTAATGAGGAGACCAAAGCTGGCAGAGACTTAAAGTGACTTACCCAGGCCTGCACAACTAGCATGAAGTGGAATTTGCCTTTGGTGTTTTCTGATGCTTATATCCAGGATTCTATCCACTATACCACACTGCCTCTCAAATGTAACATGCAATAGATAATGTAGTAAGATCTATGATTCAGATCCCAATTTATTCATGACTGCTACCTCTGTCTTGCCAAAAATGAAAAAGAGGGGTGGGGCTCTCAATGTAACATGCAATTCACTGCCCCCTGAACTTGTGAAGTCATAAATTTATTTTGTGGGTGAGGGTGATATCAGTATGCTGGTGGTAGGGGGGAATTTTCTCAGTGCCATCTGCACAGATGTTGCAATGGGAGCCATTGATCAGGGCTGGTTACTGGTCTTGAAAGGCAGTTGAAGAAGTGGGGAGGTGGGGAGCTTGCACAGCAGTGGGGGGAGGGAACAGACTAGGGAAATTTTGGGCAGTTTTGGGTACAGGGTAGATGTGGTTCAGGATATTACTTTGAGTCACAAATATATTCTATAGGAGGCAAAACAAGATACTGCTGTGCTCTGAATGTAGGACCAATATCTAGTCCTTGGTGTCCCAAGAGGGAAGAAGCCTGAGGCCTAAACAAGGAAAGGCAATGGGGAGATATCCCGGATCCTGTCTCCAGCAGCTTGGAAGGTTCTACCACCAGTGTAATAGCCTTAGAGAAGCTGCTAGCTTCCTATGGGGTCAAGATCTTGGCTATATCTTTACCTAATGGTAAAAAATAAAACCATAGGATTTGCAGCTGGAGGAGGCTTTGGACTGGGGCCTAGTCTAAACTCTTTATTTTACAGATGAAGAACCTATGGTCCAGAGACCTTAAGCCACTTGCCAAGGTCACTTACATAGGACAGTAGGAGCAGAATGAAGTTTAATCTCCCAGGAATTTGACTATGGATTCCATTTTCTTTCTACTACACTGAGCTCTATGTCCAAAGAACAAAAAATGAGGCACTTCTGCTTTTTCTGATATCTGGGATAATCTTCCCATAGCTAGGCATTCAGATATTCCCTTCTCTTGGCATTACTTCCCTAATGTAACCACCGAGGTAAGAGATACTACAAACGAGATTGGATAATTAGCCATGCAGTGAAATTTCATTCCAGTGAAGACATTGTCTGAGTGCGAGTGTATATAGTATCTCACTTTTGGCTCTACTTTGTGAAGAGCAGAAAAGGCTTGGGTTGGGGCATGACTGCTCTCTGCAGGTATTTGAGAGTCTGTCATATGGAAGAGAGATTAGACTGATTCTGCCTGCCCTCAGAGGGCAGAACCAGGAGGACCATGAGTAGAATATACAGATTGGGGATATCTAAGGCTACATTTAAGAAAAAATGACATAGTAGTGATAGGTCTTTAGAAGAAAGGGCTGCATTTTGAGATAGTGAATTCCCTGTATATTTTAGATATGAGGCGGTTATCAGAGACACTGGTTGTAAAGATTCTTTCCTAATTTTCTGATTCCCTCCTAATCTTTGTTGCATTGGCTTTGTTTGTACAAAACCTTTTCAATTTAACATAATCAAAATTATCCATTTTGCATTTTGTAATGCTCTCTGTCTCTTGTTAGGTCGTGAACTCTTCCCTTCTCCATAAATCTGACAGGTAAACTATTCCTTGCTCTCCCAAATTGCTTATAGTATCAGCCTTTATTCCTAAATCATGAACCCATTTTGACTTTATTTTGGTATACAGTGTAAGATATTGGTCTATGCCCACTTTTTGCCATACCATTTTCCAATTTCCCCAGCAGTTTTTGTGAAATAGTGAATTCTTAGCCCAGAAGCTGGATTCTTTGGGTTTATCAAAGAGCAGATTGCTATAGTTGTTGACTACTGAGCCTTGTGTGCCTAACCTATTCCACTGATCCACCACTCTGTTTCTTAGCCAGTACCAGGTAGTTTTGATGACTGCTGCTTTATAGTACAGTTTAATATCTGTTACGGCTAGGCCACCTTCTCTAGCATTTCTTTTCATTAATTCCATTGATATTCTGGACCTTTTGTTCTTCCAGATGAATTTTGTTGTTATTTTATCCAGCTCTTCTTATAGTTGGCAAAGTACTTACACACATATTATATATGTGTATATATATATATATACATATATACATATATATATATATATATTCACACATGCTACCACCTCCCCTAACAAAAAGGAAGCATCTAAGCTATTTGAGGGTAGGCATTATTTCATCTTGTCTTTATATCTTCAGCACCTAGCACACTGTCTGGTACGTGGTAGGGGCTTAAGAAATGCTTGTTGATTGATTCCTCACAACCGCAAAATAGTTGATGCAAAGTTTATTATCCCTGTTTTATTGATGAGAAAAATGAGGCTTGCAGAGGTGGATGTACCTAGGATGAAATGTCACTAAGTGGCAGAGCTTGATACTCAAACCCACAAATTGTTTGCTTTTTAAATTAAATCCAATGCTTTTCAATAAGTTTCTGAACCTAGTCTGAGAACCTGACCCTGACTATGATTTATTCTACCATATCTCAAGTTTTTAAGAAAAACAGGCTTGGAGTATAGGATAAAGCCGGAGTTTGGGGGTTACTCAATAAAGTTCTGGATGGGGCAAAACTGGACTTGCCATGTTGATAAGGAGCTTCTACTAGAAAGACTTCTCATCCCCTCTCTTCTCACTATGAAAGCCATTGGGGAAAGTAAGGCCTACAAGAACAAGGGACATCCCTATTACCCCATAACCTCCCTGGACTGAACAGAGGCTCTCATACCTATGGCAAGAATCCTTAGAGTTTTGTTTTTGAATTTTTATGTTCACTTTTAATGTCCATCCTTAATTATTTTAACAAAAAGCTTTATTTTATCAATATTGTACAACGATCGACTGTGAATGACTTAGCTATTCTCAGCAATATCCAAGACACCTCCGAAGGACCTATGATGAAAATGCTATCCACCTCCAGAGAAAGAACTGATGGAGTCTGAATGCAGATTGAAATATACTTTTTACTTTCTTTCTTACTCTTGATTTTTTTGTTCTGTGTTTCCTTTTGTAACATGGCTAATATGGAAATGTTTTGCATGACTGCACATGTATAATCTTTATCAAATTGCTTGCTTTTTCAAAGAGGAAGAAGTGAGAGAAAGAATATAAAACTCAAATTAAAAAAATGCTAGAAATTTTTGTTTACATGTAATTGAGAAAAAATTAATTTAATTTAAGAATTTTAAATAAAAAGTTTTCTTATCAATAATAAAAAAGATAGCGAATTCCTCATCAGTGCTGTTCTTCAAGTGAAGACTGGATAATATTTGGAGATGTTAGAGAAGAGATTCCAGGTCAGTTACTGGTTAGGCTTCATGACTTGTAATTCTGAGTTCTGTTATATACAAAGAGAATGCTATTGGTCTGCTATTAGTAATATATGAGTTCTGAATTGTATTGTGCAATCTTCATCTTGACAAGTTAGCCATCAATACAACTAGCCAGGACCCAGAGTGCAACCCCCTGAGCTAACAAGTGTTGGAAAAGTGTGAACTGACTAGGAAAAGAACTGCAGCCTCATGTTTCTCTGGGCTTGGAATGCTCCCAATCCTTCTCTAGGGAACTGATTTCACTCTGAACCTGACCACAGTTTAGGTTGGTATAGTTGGTACAAGACTGCTATGTTTTTAGCATGGGAGAGTGATATTGTTGTCTCTTAGGCATGCAGCAGGCAAATCTGTATTTCTGAAAGGGTATATTGGTAACCAAATTTGGACTGGTTTGCATCCACTAGAGTAAAAATCCCAGGCTCCTTTGAGGGAGGCAAGAATCAATGAATTTGAGAATTGAAAGAAACCTCAATTAGTCATCTAGTTCAGGGGTTGGCAAATAATGACCTGAGGATCAAATCTTGCCAACCATCAGTTTTTGAATACCTGAGTGAAAAAATGGTTTTTATACTTTAAAATACAGCAAAATTTTATTTTAAAATGTTAAAAAATAAAACTATTCTTACTTCGCAGATTGTACAAAAATGGGTGGGTTGAATCCATAACCATGATTTGCCAACCCTGATCTAGTCCAACCCAAAGCTGAAGAAATCTCAATTATAACAAACAGGATAAGTGGTCATTCAACTTCTACTTGAAGACCTCAAAGGAGGGGGACCCCATCTCTTTTTGAGGTAGTCCATTATACTTTTAGATGGAGTTTTTTCTGACATTAAGTCAAAATTTGCCTCTTACTTCCATCCATAGTTCCTGATTCTACCTTCTGGGGCTATGTGAAACAATTCTAACCCCTCTTCCAAATAAATGGTGGCCCTTCAGATTCTGGAAAACAGTGAGCACATCTGAGTCTTCTCTTCTCCAGGCTAGACATACTCAGTTCCTTCTTCTGATCTTTGAATGCCATGATCAGAATGATCTCAACCCACATTACTGGTACTATTTCTAACAAGTTTTCTTTTTTTTTTTTTTACTTTTGAACATCTGTTTTACTAAAACCTTGAGTTCCAAATTCTCTCCCCTCTTCCCTTCCCCTCCACTCTCCCTAGGAAGTCAAGCAATTCAACATAAGCCACATGTGTATCCTTATGTAT
>CM053623.1:82552642-82565097 GCA_028646595.1 Phalanger gymnotis | reverse complement strand
GACCATCCAGGCAGACCTGGGCTGGAGTCCTGCTTCCCTCTGCCCCTTTGTGGGTTCTGTATTTCTAGAACTGGTTCAGAGCCATTTTTTCATAGGTTTTTGGAGGGACTTCGTGGGGAGCTCACGCCAGTTACTGCTTTCCAGTAGCCATCTTGGCTCCGCCCCTCCTAACACGTTTTCTTCCCCCACATCCCTCCACTTTAGTTTTCCTTTGTGATAATATGCTATCTCATCTGATCCTTACAACATTCCTGTGAAGTAGGCGCTATTGTTATCCCCAATTTACAGATGGGAAACTGAGGCTGAGAAGACTGGGCACTCAGAAGCAAACCTGCCAAGGATGATACAGTTAATATATGCTGATGCAGGATTGGAACTTAGCTCTTATTGACTCCAAGTCTAGTATTCTACCCACTGTGCCACCGAGAGGCTTCTTTTATCAGGGAGCTACAACCATTACTGCCTGGGATCTATGAAGGCGAGTATGAGTGATCCTATTGGATGCAATGAAATATTTTCCTTCAGATAACCTAGCCTGCTTATCCTTTTTGAGGATAGGAAGGAAGCAGCAGCTTTTGAATCACTGAACAATGCCCAATAGCTTGTCATCCTGAGATATATATATATAACAGCTCTAGATTGTTGCACTCTTGTCGAAAGGAGACCTATTTTCTTGTAGTGGGACTTTTTAGGTATGGGTTCACAGGGTCATGGAATCTCAGAGTTGGAATAGGCTTCGGAGGTCATCTAATTCTAATCCAACAGTCACCTGAACAAGAATTCCTTTGGAGCATCCCCAATAAATGACTCTCCTGGTTGCATCTGATGGCTTCCAGTGATGGGGAATGTGTATATCATATTCATGTGATATTCATACACATGGGGAATATACATATTATGTTTATGTGTGATAGTTTCATGATTTTATCTTTGAATCCTAAATGCTTTCAAAGGACTCAGTGGTGTTGCCAACACTGCCTTTTCCACATCTAGCCAGATTGGGTTGTGGGGCCTCTCATTCTCTCTGAAAAATAATTCCTGATTTCTTAGGGCAATTAACTGGACTCTCTAAGGGAAACAAACTGGGATTTGAAAAACCAGTGATTTGTATACTTACCCATGTGTATATGCAAACCTGCACTCACTAAAGAAAGAGAGAAAAAGGATCCCTACCCAATTTACATGTCATTTGATGCCCTGCAGTTCCTCTAAAGGAAAATCAGCCCAAAGATCATTTAACCCCAGTTGAAGACCAGCTGGTGCTTCAGGGATAGTGTTCAGACTTGGATCTCTGGGCACTCTGAGACCGCTTATTGGAGTCAGCTCTGTTATTGACTACTTTGTGCAATTCTGTCTCACTTAAGTCCAATTCATATGAAAGTCAAGACATCACCCCATGATGTCATCGGTCTTCTTTGAAAATGAAGGACCAACAATGATGACAACAATGACCAACCGTGTAAATGACAAAAACCAGCAAGGAAGAAAAATAATCTTGTCTTTTCAAATCTGATATCTAGGGCCCTAGGGAATAACTGAGACCCCAAGGGATAAAGCCAATTAGTCAGTAGGCATTTATTAAGAACCTACTATATGTCATATACTATAGCATGAATTAGGGACACAACAAAAAGCAAAAAGAATCCTTGCTCTCACGGACCCTACATTTTTCTAAAAAAATAAATTTTATTGATGTCTTTTATTGTCTAAATTTCTCTCAATATCCCTCCTCTCTCATCTTATATTATAAACAATACTTTTAAACAATAAAAAGAAAAATAGAAAGAGAAAAAAATCAACAAAACTAAACACTAAATCAAAAAAGTGAAAATATATGCAATGTTCCACACCCATGAACTTCTTACCTCTGAAAAGGAGTGGGGAGAATTATCTTCTTATATGTCATTTTTTTTAAAATGTATTTTTAGTTTTCAGCATTCATTTCCACGAGATTTTGAGTTACAAATTTTCTCCCCATCTCTACCAACCCCCCACACTGAAATGGCATGTATTCCAATTGCTGCTTTCCCCAGTCTGCCTTTCCTTCTATCACTCCACTCCCCCACCATCCCTTTTTCCCTTTCTTGTAGGGCGAGATAGGTTTCTATACCCCATTGCCTGTATTTCTTATTTTCCAGCTGCATGTAAAAGCAATTTTTTTAACATTTGTTTTTAGAACTTTGAGGTCCAGATTCTCTCCCTTCTTCCCTCCCCACCCACCCTCCTTGAGAAGGCAAGCAATTGAATACAGGTTATACATGTATCATTATGAAAAACACTTCCCTAATAGTCATCTCATATGTCATCTTGAGGGGCATGCTTGTTCTTTGTAATTCTGTAACATTCCCTTTCAATTGTTTTATGATGTTACTCTTTCTGCTTACATTATTATAGTGATTATTTGTATTGTTTTTTTGTTTCTGCATCAGTTCATGTCTTTCCATGCTTCTTTGTATTTGCCACATCCATCATTTATTACAACAGTGTAATATTCCATTACATTCATATACCACAATCTGTTTAGCTATTCTCCAATCAATGGACATGTATTTTGTAAGGAGCTTGCATTCTAAATGACCTGTCAGTGTATACAGGTAGCAAGTGGCTGAGGCAGAATCATCACCCAGGTTTTCTGACTCTGAATTCAGGGCTTTTCCCACAACTCCAAGGCGACTCTGCAAGTTAACTCCATTGCTGTACATCATAAGGTTTAAAGCTGAGAAAAACCTTAGATGTCATTCCATCCAACCCCCCTCATTTTACAAACTTGAAAAGTGAGACCTAGACATTTAGCTCATTTCAATAACAATTTATTTATATTACCACTATGCTAAGCACGGTACAGGGAAACAAAATAGGCATAAAATATGATGTCTGCCCTTAGAGAATTTCCAACCTCATTGACTACATAAAGCTGACACAATCAGATATAATTTAGCACATCTGAGGCAGTCAGATGTCAATAAGAGAAGAGCAGGTAGCTAAGGAAGGCAGCTTTTTCTATCAACTTCACTAACCCCTCTCTTTCCCCCTGTCATAGACTATCAGGTATAGCCTGACTTAGAGTTTAGGTACTCACCGAATGTTTGTTAAACGAACAAATTACACTTCTAAAGGACAAAAACAACAATAGCGACACTATATAACATGCTAGAACTTGAAAGGATCTTAAAGATTGTGGAGTCCAATCTCATGTTGTAGATGAAGAAACCTAGGCTCACAGAGAAGATATGTCTTGCCCTATGTCACACAGGTGGTCAGTGGCATCGTAAGTAGACACTGACTCTCACACCTGTGAAATTTTCACTGAATATTCAGTGTTCTACCTAGAGAATCCTAAAGGGCTCTGTAGAACCTCAACGGGAAGAGGAATAGGAGAATAATTCTGAGCACTTAGGGAGTTGTTTATTAGTGACAGGAAAAGTCCCAGGATATCTAAAGTTGTTTGTTGAAATACTAGCCATGCTCTACATTTCAGCCAAGCAGTCCCCCAGACACAAAGTTCCATTTTCCATCTCTGTAGCTTGGTATATGCTCTCCTTCCTTGCCTTTGCTATAGTTAGATTTCTATACCCCAGAGAATCCCTGAATTCCTTCCCCATTGACCCCCTAGGGAACCAGTTCAACTCTATACTGTTTCCTTCTCTCAAGCCTTCTTCTACTATTACCAATCTTCCCTTGCCAAGCCTCAGCCTTGGATTACTCCCACAATTTGCTGCCTTTGCTTGGATTCACATACTACTGAAAGGGGCTAGAGAAAATCCTGAAACTATGCCGACTGGATAAATATATTTTACATAATCTCAGTTATTTTTCTTATGAGATGTTTCACATTCTGTTCTATTTTTTTGTTCTTTATATTTTGTTTTTTATTTCTCAATGTAATAACTTCACTGGCTTCCCTTGCCCAATTCTGATTTTCAATGCGGCATTTTCTTCCTTAAGATTCTGGATCTCCTTTTCTAATTGGTTGACTTTCTTTTCATAACTCTTTTCATAATCTCATTTTTCTTTTTAGTTTTTCCTCAATTTCTCTCATTTGATTTTCAAAGTCTTTTTTAAGTTCTTCAATGAATTGTTTCTGGGTAGGTGACCATTTGACATTACTCTTTGGGATAGGAGAGGGTTTCTTTGCTTTGGTGTCCTTCTCTAAAGATGAACCCCGGTTATCTCTGTTCCCATAGTAGGACTCCATGGTTGAATGCTTTCTCCTTGGCCTGTGCTTTTTTTAAGTAATAGTTTAGTTTTTATAACCACCTCTAGTCCTGGGGCATGGGGGATGGTGCCTCTGGCTTCAAATCCTCTTCAGTTTTCCCCTCAGACCTTGAACTCAAACCAAGACTTCTAGCCTCTGGCAAGTGCCCACAGCCTGCAGCGTCTCACCTCACTGCTTCTGCACTCCCTAGGCATGTGTTGGTTCCTTCTCATCCCCACCTCATCTCCAAAGCATAGCTGGATCTGGTGTTCCTTGTCAGCAGAGATTACCTAGATCTTCCCCAGGTCAGATGCCCAAGTCCCCTCACTGTCCTGCGGGTTAAAGTTCCTATGGCTGGGGCAACCCAGCTAACCCCAGAACTTGCAGCTTGTTGTTAAAGCAGACACTAGCCTGGAGGTGTTTACTCTTCACAGGGACCAAACCATGTCCTGGGATTTTTCTTCAGATCTTCTCAGATTGTCCAGGAGGATCCTGGTTCTGCCTCTACTCTTATTTATTTTTACTACTCTATGTTTGCCCTGAGGCACTATTTTAACTGTCTTGTGAAGGAAGATCTTGAGAGTGTGAAATTTTCTGACCTACTCCACCATCTTCCCAGAATCCTCTCTCAAAGAGATCTTTCTAAACCACAGGTCTGACCATGTTATCCCTCTCCACCCCCTGACACTACTCAATAAACTTGCATGGCTCCCTTTCACCTCTGTGATCACATATAAAGTTCTTTCTTTTGGTCTTCAAAGATCTTCATGCCCTGCCCTCCTCTTACCTTTCTATTCTTCTTACATCATCCTTACCCCCATGCATTCTGGGATCCAGTGACAGAAGTCTCCTTACTATTCTTTGAATAAGATAATCCAGGAGTTTTCAGTGGCTGTACCAGATGCCTGGGATTTTCTCCCTCCTTCTTTTTCCCTCTTGGTTTCCCTGGCTTCCTTTAGGTTCCTACTAAAATCCCTTCTTCTCCAAGAAGTCTTTTGTAATTCCCCTTAATCCTAGTGCCTTCCCTCTGTTGACTATCCAATTTATACTGTATGTAGCTTGTTTGTATATAATTGTTTTTATGTTGTCTCCCACTTTAGACTGGACTGTGAGCTCCGTGAGAGTGGGAACTGTCACTTGCCTTTCTTTGCCTCCCCAGCGCTTATTAGCATAATACTTGACAGATTGTACACTCTTAATAAATGTATATTGACTGATTAACTGGATAGAAAGCTGGTCTTTGTATTGGAAAGACCTGATTTGAAGTCTAATCTCTGCCTATGCTGTGTGACCTGGGCCAGACGCTTAATCTTTTGGTGCCTTGGCAACTTTCTAAGACTATTGTTTGCAGACAAAGTACCCTGATCAACATGGATAGAGGAAGTTCTTCATCCAGAATTCCTGCCCACAATTCAATCACCGGTCTAGTTAACTACCCCCTCTTCCTGTCTCCCCTCCACTGGTTTTAGTATCTAGCACAGAGTTGTCTTTAGATACTGAGTCAGAAGGTAACAAAGTCTCAAGCCATGTAACATGACCTTCAAGAATACCTCGCTGTCCCAATATGAACCCGAGTCTGTGAAGGTTAGTGCTGGCTGGTGTATGGTTCATTTAAGTCTAGTTTTGTTCTGAAATGGTCTTATGTATCTTGTCTCCCTTTCTAAATTGTAAGGTCCTGGTGTCAGAGAACATGTCAAATGCATTTTTTGTATTTTCCACAGCCCCCAGAACAAAGCTGGGTCTATAGTAACTACCTAATAATTGTTGACTTTTAACTTTCCTTCTCTCCATATCCCCCACACAGTGTAATGTGCCTTCGTATATCAGCAAATATCAAACTTTTATGTTTATATAGTCAAGTGTCTTTCTGTGAAAATCATCATTTTGATGGCGTGCACTCTCTTCTACTTGGCGGTTCAGGATAGTTCCGCTTGTGTTAATGTGTATTTGCTAGGGTAATGTAAGTCTGTGTGATGAGATCTACTGAACTGAATCCTCAGCCCTTTGAAAAAGACTAAGGCCTTGTTTTCTACTCCCAGAATGCAGGCTGGAGTCCATGTGGATACAATTCAAGGAGGGATTGTTATCTCTGAGGACACATTTCCTAAACATAGCTTTGTATTCTCTGTCAGAGGACTACATCAAGAGAAACCAGCTTTATGAAAAAGAAAATTCTACTCTGATGGACTAATGTCATCCCAATGGGACCTAGAATCTTAGTTCAGAGTTTTCCACATTCCTACTTCCAGAAATTTCATCATTTAAGGAGACTTGCTCCATGGAGCTGTGCGTCAGTTCTTAGAGGTCTTTTCAGTTTCCTCTGAAACAGTCCATTTTGTCATTTCCTATGTCACAATAATATTGGGTAATATTTGCATACTATAATTTGTTTTGTCATTCTCAAGTTGGTGGCCACCGGCTTAGGTTCCAATTTAGCCACTATAAATATTTTTGTAAATATAAATCCTTTTAATCTTTCTTTGATCTCTTTGGGGTATAGGTCTAGGAATGATATAGCTGGGTCAAAGGGTGTGCACAGTTTATTTTTGAGCATAGCTCAAAAATGCTTTCCAAAATAGCTGGACTAATTAGTCAACTAATAAACCTATATTAGGTGCTTATTATGTGCCAAGCATTGTGCAAAGCACTGGGAATACAATTTTCTGTTGTTGTTCAGCTGTTTCAGGCATTTCTGACTCTGTAACTAGGTGGCAGCTGGGTGGCATACTGGATAGAGTGCTGGACCTGGAGACAGGAGGACTCATCTTCCTGAGTTCAAATCTGTCCCTGGATTATGTGACTTATTAGCTATGTGACCCTGGACAAGTCACTTAACTTTGTCTCAGTTTCCTCATCTGTGTAATGAGCTGCAGAAGGAAATGGCAAACCATCCCAGTATCTTTGCCAGGAACACCCCAAATGGGGTCATGAAGAGTTGAACAACAACACAACAACAATAAAAGCTTGCTGACTGTGAACTGGCCCAGTCATTCTAGAAATTAATTTTGAATTATGCCCCAAAAGTTACTAAGCTGCGCATTACCCTTTGACCCAGCTATACTACTTCTAGGCCTATGCTTCAAATAGATCAAAGAAGTAGGAAAGGGGCCTATGTATACAACACTATTAATAGTAGTTCTTTTTTGTAGCAGCCAACATTTGTATACTTAAGACATGGCCATCAATTGTGGAATGACTAAAAGAACTATGGTACATGAATGTAGTGGAATGTTATTGTGCCATGAGAAAGGATGCAGTGGATTACTTCAGAGGAAACTGGGATGACCTCTCTGAACTGATGCAGAATGAAGTGATGAGAACTCGGAAAATAATTTTATACATTGACAACAATTACAGGGTGTTCCTAAAGTCTGGACACATAGGCAAAAATGTATATTTTTAAGATATGAAATTAATGAAATTTTCCTTGGAATATTAACAAATAACATCTTCAATATGATTTCCATCATTCGTGATGCAAAGGTTGATGCGCTTTGCAAGATTCACATGAACTTGATACAATAACTCCACATTGCAGTCAATTTTCCTATGTGTCCAGACTTTAGGGACACCCTGTATAATGAAAAATGTTTATAGAGCGATAGGAGAGGGGGCTGGTAAATGTTTAACTGAATCCCTAGGAAAAAATATGCATACACACACTTTTCAGTTTAATCTGTATTAATAAGACTTTCCATTCCTTTGATTTTTTTTTCCCCCAGGGATGTTGTGAAGGCTCAAATAATGTAATGGATGTAAAGTGTTTTGCAAATCTTAAAGCATTATACAAATGCCTCCAATCCGGTAATGACTTCCTTCTCTGAGCCTTCAACTGCTCTCCTGCTGAGCTCAAAGCTATGTTTATACAGCAATTACCAGAGTTTTAGCTCTGAGGAAAAATTGTATGGCCCACACACTTTTCAGTTTAATTTACATGAATACTCTCTTAAGTCTAGAAATCAACAAAACAATAAATCAAACCCTGAGTTGTAACTGATTGCTAATTTCTGAAGTGTAAATGATCACACTGAAAATTTAATAACGACTCTGCACATACCCCTAGGTTTTTCCTTCTCACTCTTCTCTGGGTCTCTTCCCATCTGGCCACATTCTTTAGAAAATATGATGAAAAAATTAGATCCAGTATACTATAATCAATACATTAGTGCCAAGAGCACTGGAAGGATGATTGCTGAGTCTTTGGATCTGTTAGTAGACCTTTTAATACAATCCTGTCTTTGTGGTGGCTTTTAAAAAAATTTCCCTCATAACATCTTGTGTCAGAAGGAGCAGAGAGACAGAATTCATCTTGTAGACATGATGTTCTGTATCCAAGGGACATAGTAGTAAATATTAGTGTAGACACCAATGTTGTGTCCTAGGAAATGCCCCACTTCTATCCCTTGAATTGTGTCTTGGCATATGACAGTAGCAACAGCAAGCTCCTAAAGGAAGAAAACATAAAGAGAGTGCTGACAGTCAATTCTCAGATTGAGAGTTATCCAGACCCTGGACTAGAGGAGAGACCAGCTTCCCTCTACCATTCCTAACCTCCAGTGGAAGTATAGAGTGGCATACCAGGAGTACTAGACTGATAGTTATAGGAGCTGCTGCTAACTAACTTTTGATTTAAGTTATGTTTTGTCATTCTAGGCCTTGTTTTCCTCATTGGTCCAATGCATGATTATGTGAGATGATTTCTTGAGGTTCTTTGTCCACTTTGAAATATTCTACAATTCTATGATACCCCAGAGCAAGAGTTCCAGGGATTGATACCACATTGTTTCTGTAGAGGAACCCAGTGATATGAGGGAGTCACAGTCAGACTGGCATTAGTTATCCACATTCATCCACAACTGGGCTCAATCTGAAACATAGCAAGAAATACTGAGAACAATACATGAATATTCCCTGCCCCCAGCTAGGGGACCCCAAACCCCAAATTCTACCGCTATCCAAGATATTGAGGATAGAAATATATACATGCAATATGTATGTTGTATAAATATATATATATGTCCATAATATCCATTTATATACACATGTAATACTATATGGTCACATATGTTTATATATAACATACATTTATATAGGAATACACATATACTTATACATTTGTGTTTACCTGTAAGTTTACATATATATACACACATACATATATATGTATACATATATATGTAAGTGTACATACATACATGTATACCTGGACCTGGGATTCTATTGGGGTATTAAATTCCTGGCATGAAAGCTCTTGCCCCACTGACAACATTGATGACTCATCTGTTTATAGTCTTAAAGAGTTGTTAGGTGACTTGCCCATAGTCAGAGATAGTCAATCAATTAATCTACAAAATTATTAAGCATCTGTATGCCCAGCAGCATGTGCTAGAACTTAAGGATCCCAAGAAAAAAGTGAAAACAATCCTTGTGGGGCAGCTAGGTGGCACAGTGAGTAGATAGAGCACAGGCCCTGGAGTCAGGAGGACCTGAGTACAAATCTGCACTCAGACACTTAATACACTTACTAGCTGTGTGACCTTGGGCAAGCCATTTAACCCCAACTGCCCTGCCTTACCCCCTCAAAAAAAGTCAAAAAAAACAGAAAAGAAAACAATCCTTGCTCTTGATGAGCTCCAAGTCTAGTTAAGGGAGTTATATCCAGGGGTGGGGAACTTGTGGCCTTGAGGCCACATGTGGCCCTCTAGGTCCTCAAGTGTGGTCCTTTGACTGAATCCAAACTTCACACAACAAATCCTTTTATTAAGGGGAGATCTACCTATATATCTATACGCATACATGCACATACACACACACACACACACAAATAGATACAAACCATACAATTGGGTGGGGGGAGGAAGCATTAAGTACAGCTGTGGGCATCAGGAAAGACTTCATGTACAATCTGGCACTTGAGCTGAGCAAGGCTTTTGAGAGATAAAGGCAGGACATCATTCTAGGCATGAGGGATAACCAGTGCAGGGGAGTGTGGGAAAAGGAGATCGAGTGCTATGTGAGGAAATGTAAGAGGAAGGTTTGACAGAATCGAAGTAGTGGTGTACATGGAGAGTGATATGCAATGAAGCTGGAAAGGTAGGTTGGGACCAGTTTGTGAAGGGAGCCACTAGAATTTACTGAGCAGAGGGAATAACATGTTGGACCTATGCTTCATGAGGGAAATTGCCTTGGCAGCTGAGTGGAGGGTATATTGCAATAAGGAAGAGACTTGAGGCAGGGATTGTCAATTATTGAGACTCATGAGACATGATGAGGGCCTGAACTTGGTTGGTAGTTGTATGAATAAATAGAGAAGGGGAGAGATTCTAGAGAGGCTTATGGCAAAGATGGCCACCATTTATATAATTGTCCTTTAGTGTTGGTGTCTCAGCAGACTGACCCACTGACTGGGTCAATCGAAGATTTAAGGACACTCAAGATGTGTTCAACAAGGGAAGGATGAAGTGCCTCTCATACCACACTGAACTTTTGAGTGTCCCTAATTCCAGTGCTCTCTGAACAACCAACCTTCTTTCCTAAACCTCTATACCTTCATTAAGGGAATATCTATGCCCTTAATTAAAATTAATTGCAGGCATTGTGGAAGTAGTATATTCAAGAAAGCCTGTGATATATTTTATTCTTTATGGTTACCTGTAGGGACTCTATTGTTCTTTGTACCTATGGGGCAAGGTAGGACTGTGATCGAAACATTTATAGTAGTTCACAACTCAATGCCATTTAGTGGATCAATGATGCCAATTATAGGAAGATAGGCAGCTAGGTGGTGTCACAGAAGTCAGGAAGACCCAGGTTCAAAATTTAGCTTCAGTACTTACTAGCTCTATTACCCTGGGCAAATCGCTTCAACCACCATCTGCCTCAGTTTGCTCATTTGTAAAATAAGGATGATAGTAATAGTACCCGTCTCCCAGGGTTGTTGTAAGGATAAAATGAGATAATATTTGTAAAGAGCTTTGCAAACCTTAAAGCACTATATAAATATAAATAGAGTTATTGTTTTTGTTTTTGTTGTTGCCATTGTTACCAGGCTAAATGAAGTTGGAATTTGAGCACACAATTTAATTCAGATTTTTAGTTCCAGGATATTCAAAGAGAAGACAGCATCTTGGGCACACTGATTGCTTAAGTTGGAAGAGACCTCAGAAGCCACCTCTTCTGACCTATACCAGACTAACAATCCCCTCCTACATTTCCAACAAGTGATTATCTTGGCTTTTCTTGAAGGTCTTTCATTTACAACCTACTTCTGGAGGCAGCCCGTTCCAAAAGTGTGACAGCTGTAAGGTTAGGAAATATTTTCTTATCTCAAGCCCGGCTCTCACCCACTGTTCCTAATTGTGCCTTTAAGGGGACCTATAGGACAATTCTCATTTTTCTTGCACATGCTGGTTATTCAAATACTGTAACACAACTATCATTTGCCCAGCCAACTGAGTCTTCCCTTTTCTAGGCTAAAACATCCTCAGTTCATTAGGTTCCTAATTTGAGTTAGAAGGGAATTTAGATTATTTGGTGTCCAACTCCTTCACTACATAGATGGGGAAATTAAGGCTCAGATTGCTGGGAGATCACACAGGTAATGTGTTGTGGGAAAACTATTTCTTTAATGTGTTAACATGATGACTTACCATTTTTTTTGCCAGATAGCAATTCATAGACTCAGAAGAGAAAACTTATTGAAATACAATCAGTCAGACCTTATTAATTTAGACTAAATGGGAGAAAAGGCATAGTCTTAGCTCAGTGAAAAGTTTGAATGATATAGTAAATATTGTTTATTGTTTTGTGCTACATGTGCTGATATGAAAAGAAATGGCTAAAAAGGTTTTTTTTCTTTTACCAGACATTCTTTCTATAAGGTGCATTTTAATGGATAAGGATAACTTGTAAGAAATACATTAATTAATGATATACAAATGAGTGCTGTTTGGTGTATAATTACTGCTCTCTTAAATAGGTTAAAAATTTCCTTAGCAATTGGTTTTCACACAGGTAATTTGCTTAGCAAATCCTTTCTTCACAGAGGGTGTGTAGGTTTAAACTTCAGACTTCCAGGGCCACATTCTTGCAAATTTGAAAGCTGTGGGAACTGGTTAATAAAACAGCTAGGTAGCACAGTGATAAGAGTGCTGGCCTAGTTAGGAAGATCTGAATTCAAATTCAGCCTCAGATATTTGCCAACTATGACTCTTGGCAAGTTACTTAACCTCTGCCTGCCACAAGTGCCTCAATTAGAAAA
>CM053623.1:82470626-82552542 GCA_028646595.1 Phalanger gymnotis | reverse complement strand
CCTTCCTTCCTTCCTTCCTTCCTTCCTTCCTTCCTTCCTTCCTTCCTTCCTTCCTCACTTCCTTCCTTCCTTCTTTCTTTCCTGTCTATGAATTTATATGGCAGAAACAGATAAAATGTAAGTCAAAAGAAAAAGAGAAAATTACCACAAAGAGTCTCTCAAATAACTTTGAAAACTTGACACATATCCCATGCTTGATGATTCTTCCTTGCCTGGTTTTCTTGCACTCCTTTTCAGAGATCAGAGGGGCTTTTATGTTCTGCCTCAGGTCTGGGTGGTTGCCTGAAGGGGAGAAGGAAAAAGATATCTGATATTTCCAATTTTGTTGCTGCTATCTGGACCAACTTTCCCTCTCTTTAATTTACCATGATTCTTTTAAAATGTTTTCTTTCCGTACAGAAGATATAAATTTATACCTTCTTATTACCATGATCAGAAAGGCCTAAGTCTAAGTAGATCTATGGAGACAAAGAGGCAGCAGCTGCTGCCAAAGGTTCTGAAGAGGGCACTGATGCCTTCCCTATGCTGAGACTATCTGTAAGAAGTATATAAAGAAATTTTCTTGATGGAATGCTTGTGCTTGGACCCTAATTCTAACATCACATTTCTCCTTAGCCCCTGCTTGGGTGCCTGTGCCTGGACCCCAATTCCAAAATCACATCTCTCCCTAGCTTCAAAGCATTGGCCCTAACAGTTTCTCTCCAGTTCAAGGGCAGCATGCCTTAGCAAAACACTTATCTCTGCTCCTGACACTGCAGCCAGCTTCACATATAGGATTTATTGGTCTGACTCTCTGTGTATTGCTAACTGGCTGTGCACTGGCACATAAAAATATTTACTACTTAGTTGACCTTCCTGATATGTATCCTAGACATAGTCAAATGTATACTCCCTTACATTCATCTTGTCTAACAAGACATTTGATGGAAGCAACCTGGATATCTTCAGCCAGCCCTGACTGATAGTTGACTTAGTGACATTTCACAGTCAAAACCACATCCCCAGGTGGCCCCCCCCTCCACCTTGGGCTATTTCCCAGTGAACTCTGGGTAAGATACCTGCGCAATAGATACAAAATGTGCATGTTCCTTTAAGAACCAACCACCCCTTAACCACTCCCTAATCCTACCCCAAAACACCTACTTGACACGTTTCACCCCCAAATCTTATATTTAAACTTTCCCTGAGCCCTTGTAAGATTGCAGATTCCCTAAGAGCTCTTGCCTACTGTAAAGTGTAATAAATCTTTGCCACCTTGACTTAAAGAATATTTGAGATCATGAGCTCATTCCGGAACCCCCTGGCCCTCTCCGGTACTCAGATCCTGGAGGGACACTCCCTCTCAATGACCCCATCTTGGGGGGACTTCAGTCTTGGGATTCCTGGACCTCGGCTCCCCCAACCCTCAACATTTTGGCTGAATTAGCATGTGTATGCACACACATATGCCCTGATATTCAGGCTGACCCCATCATGTTATAGTTGCAGTCCATCGAAAGAATTTAGGACAACAAGGGACTCATGTGAAATCTCTTCATGGCGAAGCAGTGTTGACTCTAGGTGGACGGCTGGCCCTCTTGGTGATTTTCCTTTGGAGTGTTTCATCTGTATTTCTCTGCGTTGTGCTAAATGCTCAGGCACTCACCGAGATTGTCCATGCTCCAGTCCAAGCCAGAGATTGTGCACTCGGTACCCTCTGGGAAGTTTCGAGTGGGCAGGTCTATGGGCTGGACCTTGGGGTTGAGGGTTACAGGCCGGTGCAGCTTGAGCAGCATGATATCATGCTCTTGATATTCATCACTTTCATTCCAGTAGCGAATAACTTCTATTGGCTTAAAAATCTGCTCCGTTTTATCCTTCGATCCGATCTTGGAACTCCCCAGCACCAATATGAGGTTTCTGCAAGGAATTGGGAGAGGGGTGGCAGGTGAGAGTGCTAGAAGGAAGATCACAAGGTCATTCTATTCCCTCATCAACATGCTTTAAAACTTCATTAATTCCATTGTTTTCAATCTACCACATAGACGTACAGAACAATATATGTGAGCATGTGTACACACACAAGTGTAACCAAAGAGACTCCTCTGGGGAGGTGTGAGAGACAATAGTTAATTTAATTGGGTCAAGGTGTGATCCTGCCCTGAGGGTAGAAATACAATAACCTCAAAATATCTGTTGCAATTATAAGACTCCAGAAAAAAAAAAAGTAGGTTGGTGACTGAGGCAGCATTATGTCTGGGCATGGAAGCGGAGAACAAAGGGGTTTAGGGGTGATTATTAATAGCTAACATTTAAATAGTGCCTTAAGGTTTTCAAAGCTCTTTAAAAATAGCTTCTCATTTGACCCTCACAGCAATTTTTAGAGATAAGTGCTATCATATTTTCCCTGTTTTACAGACAGAAAAAATTGAGGCAAGTGTAAGTTAAATGACTTGCCCAGGGTCATGTAGCTAGTTTATAAGCCTCTGGGATCACACAGCTTTGAACTCAGGTCTTCCTGAAACAATATCTAATGTTTTATCATATTATATCTAGTTGCCTTATTATCATTTTTAACCTTTAAGGACAGTTCTTTGCTTTACCAAATAAAACATTTTTAATAATCAATAAATGATAATCACTCATAATTTTGTACTCTCTATAACTTCTAGTAAATTACATGACTATAAAGATGTAGCCTGTTATAAAATATCATTGACAAAAGTATGGCCATTCCCCCCTTTATAATATTTTATTTTCTTCCAAATTATGTGTAAAAACAATTTTTAACATTCTTTTTTAAAAAAAAATTGAGTTCAAAATTCTATCCCTCCCTCTGTTCCCTCCCCCTTCCCTGATACAGTAAGCAATTTGATATAGGTTATACATGTTCAAACATGTAAAACATTTCCATATTAGTTATTTTATTCAAGGAAACTTGAACAAAAAGAAAAGGAAAGGAAGAAAAAAAGAAAGGAAAGAAAAAGAAAGGAAGGAAGTGAAAAACAATTTGTTTCAGTCTTTAATAATATCAGTGGATAGCATTTTTCATCATCAGTCCTTTGGGATTGTCTTGGATCATTGTATTTTTGAGAATAGCTAAGTCATTCACAATTCATCATGCAATATTGCTGTTATTGTGTACAATGTTTTCCTGCTTCTGCTCATTTCTCTTTGCTTCAGTTCATGTAAGTCTTCCCAGGTTTTTCTGAAATCATCCTACTTTGTCATTTCTTATAGCACAATAACATTCCATTGCAATCATATACCACATCTTGTTCAGCCATTTCCCAAATGACAGGCATTCTTTTGATTTCCAGTTCTTAGTTACCACAAAATAGCTGCTATAAATATTTTGTACAAATTGGCTTTTCAAAAAAAATCTCTTTGGGATACATACTTAGCAATCATATGGCTGGATCAAAGGGTATGTACAATTTTATTAGCTGCCTCATCATTATTAAGGGTCAGAATATATATCACTCACGGTAAGTAGCAGTGAGTAGCTGCCAACACCCATTGTTGATGAATGAGGACTCCCACACAGGGGTTCATATCAGACCTGAAGTAGACCAGGTAGGGGGCAGGATCTTCCTTCTGTTCATCTTTGTCATTAGAGGAAAATGCACCTGGGGAAAGAAGAGAGAAGGCAGCAGTTTATAGTAACAAAAATAAAATGTACCTTAGGAAAACCTTTGCTGGAATTGTGGAAATGGTTCCCATCACAGGAGGTCTTCAAATGGAGGCTAGATGACTTGTTCTAAAAGATATACCTATTCAGATATGGGCTAGACTAGATAGCCTCCGATGTTCTGCAATTCTGTGCTTCCTCTTACTTTATCCCAGTCTGTATCGTGTACCCTTCAGTCTAAGAAGTAAGGGAAAGAAATGGGGTAATGGAATAGAATGATTTCCCTTCTCCCTGCCCTGCCCCCACTCTCTCCTTGTAGGCAATCTCCAGAGTTCACTAGAATGGGTGGATAGGAAGGAGGAAGCAGTATTTGAACCCAGGTTCTCTGATCTCAAGTCCAGCATTCTTTCCACTGTGCCAAGTGGCACTATATTGTTAGACTCCTCTTGCCCCAATCTTCCCTCCCCCATCCCATACCCCAGTCAATCCTAGCCTGTTCTCATTTTTCCTGAATCTTAAAGATAAAATTACCAATGGATCACTCACCTGCAAAGAGAGCAAAGATAAAGATAATCTTTGTAGCCATGCCACAATTCTGCCCTCACCGCTGATGCTGAGGAGGGAAAGAGGGAGGGAAGCAGCAAAGTCTTAGCTTAGTCTTCTCCCTCACCGATGCTGGCGGAAGTATTAGATTGAGTTAGAGAGGGAGATCTGAATGTTAGAATGAAGCTTAGAACCTGAATTGGGGACTCCAAGACTCTGAGATTTTTCTTCCTCCAGAGAAGAGAGTTCCAGCGCCAAGAAACCTCCACCACTCCCAAGGTGACAGGGTCATGTTAGCCTTCTGCTTGCTAATACCCTTTGGTACCAGTAAGAGTTATTTATACCTTACCCTGGCCCATCTCCTCTTTGTGACAATGACCCCTTGTTATCATCATCACAACCATCATTTCCTCCACTACCAGTCCCATTATCATCCTCATCATTGTGACCCTAGACAAAGAGACTAGGCTAAAATTAGTATTACCCCTAAAAAAATTGCTTAGGGGTGTTGGAAATGGCTTACAGAGAAGTCAAACCAGCTCTCTTGTACATTGAATCAGACTTTTTCTAGAATTAGGGACCTCTTCTCTCTGGGTGGCAATATGAAGATGACATTTCTAGGTACCATTAAATTATTTATATTATAACTAGCAGATTTCTATTACAGTAATAAATCATTGGAACTGTATTATGATGATGAGTACATACCAATTTGGAATTATAAATAGCAAAAGGCTAATTTGTATCTCATAAAAGTTTACATGCTTCTGAAAACATGGTAATAGCTATCATCTCATTCCATTCTCATAAGCAGCATGGCATAGTAGAGAGAGCTGGCTGTAGGCCCAGAAAGATCTGATGTCAAATGTCACTTCTGACATCTACTAGTTACATGACCCTGGGCAAGTCACTTAACCTCTATGTTCTAGGCCAGTGGTATCCAACTCAAATAGAGACAGGGACCACTAACTTGTGCATCAGGATTTCTGGGGAGCTACAGATTAATTTAGTTTTAAAATGTAATTTTATCTATGGTATATTGTATGTTTTTATTTTGTCAAATATTTTCCAATTCCATTTTAATCTGGTTCTGGCCACGCTTAGGAATATTGCAGGCTACTCTGTGGTGTGTTTGAGACCTCTGCTTTAGACAACTCTAAAATTGTAAATTGCAGAGAAAGTGCTGACCTACAATGGTTAAAATGAATTTTCTCATCCAGTAGTTCCTTGTGCCAATGAAATTACAGGTCCAGTCCCTATCCTCTATCCTGAGTCTCACCTGCCTCCCCCACCACACATGTACCTGCACACACGTGCACACACAGACACAGAGACACACACACACACAGACACACACACACAGACACACACACACACACACACACACACACACACACACACACACACCATCAAATAGGTAAGAGGTATTCAAGAGACGTAGTGGGAAGAGTAATGGATGAGATTGGAATCAGAAAGACCCAGATTGGAATCCCACCTTTGACCATGAGAAAATCCCTTATCCTCCCTGAGCCTCAGGTTCTGTAAAATGGAGATAATGTTACTGGTAGTGCCTGCTTCCAAGGTTTTTATAAAGCTTAAATAAGCAATTCAGTATAAGGCATTTTGCAGACTTTACGATGCTATATAAGTGTCAGTCATTGCCATTATTCTCCCCAAGGTGAGCTTTCTAAAGTACAGTTCTGATCAACTCCTCTCAATAAAACCTAGTGGCTCCCAATTCCCTCTAGAATCAAATACAGACTCTGTTTGACATCTAAATTTTGGAATAACCTTGCCTTTTCCAGTCTTCCTTCGCTTCGCTTCCCCCATATACTCTTGCGGTCTAGCCATCCTCACCTCTTCACTGCAGACCTGACGCTCTACATCCATCTCCGTGATTCACATACATGCTTCTTCGATCACTACAGGCTGTCCAAAGTAGCTTTTCTTGTAACTGTCTTGCACTATTGGCTCGTCTTGATTTTGTGGTCTTCTAAACCCCTTCTCCCCTACCAGGTCTTTTTCATGTGAATTATCATCTAAGCAGGTGTCCTCCTGCAGTGCTTGTGCTATTTCTTCTCTTAACCTAAATGTGTGTGTGTGTGTGTGTGTGTGTGTGTGTGTTTGGATGGCTTACAATTTTACAAGAAAAGCAAAATGCAAACCTAATTGGAAATAAAAACCAGCTTCCACTGGAGAAGAGATTTCTACAGGGAATTCTCAGTTAAAAATAAAAGGAATTTTTCTTAAAGTGACAGTACATAAGGAGAAAGAATGCAACTTAAGGCTTAACCTGGCTATGTCTTTAAGACAGGATAACCTCACAGTTCCATTCTGAGATGTGCATTCATCATTTTCTGAGGTGCATCTTACACATCAATAGCACACCAAGACTGAGATGGGAATCTCTAGGTCAGGGATTCTTAAATTTTTTGTGTGTATGTCATGGATTAGACCTGGTCCATGTGAGTGCAAAGTCTCTGGTTGACCCTAAACCATGAGTTACATGTTATTTTGTTATGATTTATTATAATAATAATTTTCATTTTTGAATTCCTGAATAAATGCACTCTGGTCAAAATGGACACTTTAAAATAATATGCTTCTCTATAGCCTTTTTGCTAACATTTTATTTTCTTAAAAACATTTATTGATCCTTTTAAAAGCCTTGCTGTTGGGGGCATCTAAGTGGTGCAGTGAGTAGAGCACTGGTCCTGGAGTCAGGAGGACCTGAGTTCAAATCTGGCCTCAGACACTTGATAGATTTACTAGCTGTGTGACCTTGGACAACTCAACCCCAATTGCCCTGCCTTCCCCCTCCAAAAAAGCCTTCTTGTTATTTGCCAATATCATACCAACTGAAGTCTCTTTTGAAACAAAGAAATGCACTTAAGCAACACAAACCATCTTGTCTGACAGTATTTATTCTTCATTCCGTATTGGTATTCTGAGAAGGAATATTTTAACAATCCTCTGAATTCAGAATTAGTCATTGGATTGATAGTTCTGATATCTTTTGTTTTCTTTTATGACAGTATTTTCATTGTAGACTGTTCACTTTGTTCAGGTTTGCACTGTTCTGTATCAATTCATACAAGTCTTCCTAAGTTGCTCTGAATTCTTCGTCTTCACTGTTTCTGACTACACAATAATATTCTATTACATTAACATACCACCATTTGTTCTTCATCAATGAGCATCCACTGTTTACAGTATCCTTCTACCACTAACTCTGCTGCTATAAATATTTTGGCATCTAAGGAAACTTTCCTTCTGTCTTTAACCTCCTTAGGGGCAAAGGCCTGGTAGTGATAATATCTTCATGCCAAAAGGTCTGAATGCTTTAATCACTTTCCTAACATGGTTTGAAATTGTTTCCCACAAAGTTGGATCAATTCACACCTCCACTAATAGTATTAATGCGCTTATTTTCCCACAGCTTTTTCAACATTTATTCTCTTCACATTTTACCATCTTTGCCAATTGCTTGAGCATGAAGTGAAATGCAGAGTTGTTTTAATTTGTATTTTTTTCATCATTAGTGAGTCGGAGCACTTTTCTTATATGTTTATTGATCATTTGAATTTATTCCAGAAACTTTATACCCATAGACCATGTTTTATTCAGGAATGTCTCTTGCTCTTGGCGAGAGACAATATATTTTTCTTATCATAGTTTTTTGCTTCTCTTCTTCTAGATTGTGGCCTATACTTACTTCTGTGTATTTGCATTCCTAATCAGTTGTTCTCTCTTTTATTTCTTTAGTGAGCCATCATCATCACAGATTCAAATTTTCCTATTCTAACAGTTATTTTTGCTAGGCAGGCCATAGGGTCTGTATCAAAATTCTCATTACTATTTTAAACCAAGTTAGGAAGTGTGTGGTGGTTTCACACTCTCCTCAAAATCCACAGAGCCCATTCCTCATCGGATGTTGAATCATTTTCCTTTGTCCTGTAGTGTTTATTCATACGTGCCTCAATTTGTTTGCCAGATCTGAAGGCCATATTTTCTTATGTTGCTAATATTTTCCCTGTTTTTTTGCTTATGCTTAAGATCTTTGAGTTTTATTTTTCCTGAGATCTGTGGTAATTTTAGTTTTTCCCCTTTCATTTTTCCTAATGCTCATCTGTTTTGCTTCTTACACTTTGTTTGTCATTTTTATGGGGGCTGTATCCCAAAACATCTTAGCCTTGTCCCGTGCTAGAAAATTCATGGTTCACCAGCCAGGTTTCTGCTTCTAGTTACTTTTGAGGAGATAAAACTGATCCCATCTGGATGGATGCTGGGTACTTCCCTCTGGCTTAGCAGAGACACCCCCCCCCATATATTATATTCTGCCTTGTTTTCTCTGTTCCTCAGTTCTCTGGCCCATTAGTACAGAATGCTGCCACATTGCTGGTGTTATTGCATAGTAGGTAAAATTCTGCCATTTGTAGTTTGGATCTTTGAGCTCCTGGGAGGATGTGGGGGTAAGAATGTAGGGTTAAGCTCTGTTTACAAGTCCAGACCTATATCTGGACCATTCCTTCTTTTGATCCACTGGCTTGTAGAATTCTGTTGCAGAGCAGAACACTGCCATGATGCTATTATGATCTCCACAAATCTCTGCAGTTTGGACTTTGGATCTTCATGGTGCTGGAAAGGGTTAGGGAGTTTCAAGATGTAGAATTCTGTTTTGTTGTGAGCCTGTGTTTCAGATTGGTTGCTGTTGGCAGTGTGATGGGTAGTGAGGGAAGAGGTGCTGAGTGAGAGTTAGGCATTAGTTTATGGAGCTTTTTACCTTCTTTTAGATTCTTGGTGTCTGAAACCATGGAAGCAGCTGCAATTGCTTTATCTTTGGTGCATAATTTGTGTTTTAGAGAGGTATGAGAGGTCTTGAGGATCAGAGAAAAATATTTAGTCCTCCATTTTGCTGCTCACTTCTATATATTTGTTTCTCTTCGAAGTCTAGCTAGGCAGATTTTGTTCATGATAAGTTATTTTAGTTTTATATCATTTAACCTTTTGTGATCTTTCTTCTTTGGATGTGAATTTTCCCATAAATCATAGATCTGAAAGGTTATGTCCTTCCATTTTTAAAAAATGATATGACTAGGACCCAACCGATAAGAAAAAAATGTCTCATCGGTGGAGGCAGAAATTGATGAAAAATTACAGCTAACCAAATTTCTAAAGATATGAGACCAAATTTATAAGATTAAGATCCATTTCCAATAGACAAATGTTCAAAAGATATGAACAATTTTCAAAGGAAGAAATCCAATCTATCAAACGTGAAAAAAATGTTTCAAATCACTAATAATTAGAGAAATGAAAATTAAAGCAACTCTGAGGTTCCATTTCATGCCCATTAGGTTGGCAAAGATGATAAAAAGAGGAAAATGAGAAATTTTGGAGAGGTTGTGGGAAAATGGGCACACTAAAATGATATTGGTGTAACTCTGAATTGATCTAGCCATTCTGGAAAGTAATGTGAAGCTAAGCCTAAAAAGTTGCTAAACTGGTCATAGCTATACTATACTATACTGGCTATACTATTACTAGGCTTTGTTTTGATGCAAGTAGAGTAAGCTTTGGAATGCCAAGGTACAGTACAAGGAAACATAGAACACACAATAAGGAAGAGTCAGCAGAAAGTAAATCAAGTCAGCTGTATTGAGGAGAAACACAATGAAGAAGGGACAGTTAGGGATGATAGAAGCAGGTCAGGTCCCCTGGACTCAGTGGAAGGAAACACTTTAAACCAGTAAAGTTTGGTGGGTTTTTTGTAGAGTTGTTATCTGAATCAAAAAGGACTGGGTATTGGGGGAGAAGAGTGAAAAGTCTGTATCTCATTCATGTTGGATTGTGGGGAATTGGATTATTGAATTGTGGGCTAGTTGATATTCAAATGCTTCACTGGAGGAAAAAAGGGCTTTGAGCTGTAATGAGGTAGGGAGGTTACTGAAGTCTAATATCCCAAAGAGAAAAGGTCTTGTATGTACCAAAATATTATAGTAGGGGTTTTTTGTTTTGTCTTTGCAGGAGCAAAAAGTGGAAACCAAGAAGGGTAACTCATTTGCATGTAACCTAAAAGGGAGAGGATGAAGAATAAACACTGGTCAAGAAATTCTACCTTATTTCTGGCCACCTCTCTTCTGCTTTAACTTAAACCATCTTTCTCTTACTTTCCTTCAGGGACAAAAAGGGAAATCTACTTCTCTTCACATAGTCCTTTGATTTTACTTGAACATGGTGTGGAAGTCATCCATTAGCCATCTGTTCTTCAAGCTAATGAATAGAGATAGTCCAATTTCTCCTCTCTGGACCTTTCCCCTATCTCTTTCATATATCTTCCCCATGGTTCTCTCTACTGTACACTCTTCATTCTTTTGGGAAAAAAGGTGGTATCCCAAAATTAGACAATATATTAAGGTGGATGTATTTAGAAGTGCAGTAGAATGAATTCTTTCCAGGCATTTGAATGTCATATTCCTTTTAATAGAATGAAATATCACATTAACTTTTCCCTTACAACAGCATAACTCAGGGAAAAACAAAGGCAATTCATCTTGTAGATATAACTTTCTGGATCCAAGGGATGTAGTGGAAGATGTTAGTGTAGACACCAATATTGCCTCCCAGGAAATTCCCAACCTCTATCCCTTGAATCTTATCTTTGCAGATGACAGTAGCCAGTACAGCTTCCTGAGAAGAAAGAAAAAAGAAATTAGTTTCTTTTTTTAGCTTAGAGATCCCCAGTTACCAAGATTGGGCATGGTACTTCCCTACCTTCCAACTACCCCATCATAAAGGCAATGTAGTATATTGGTATTAGTATATTAATAATAGCATATTATAATAAGAATGAGATGAGTTAGACTTCCAACTCTGCCACTACTAAAGTGTTAATCTTCTCAGGACCAGTTAAACCAAGTGTCAGGTAAAGGGGTTAGGTTCCCCAAGCTGCAAGAAATTTCTGAGTTCTTTTAAAGATCAGAAACTTTTATGACTTTGTGAAACCCTAAGCAACAGGGGCCAAGGATCAGGACTCACTGTCCCTATAGAGTCTGATGGTATTAGGATTACACTGACACCAATTTTTTAGTCAATCCGGCAATATCTTGAGGAAGAGCATATAATCCTATAGGTCTAATTTACCCTGAGACTTGTCCTATAACCCACCAGTGAACATCAGTCCTCAACCCAAAGATAGGAAGGACTAGAACATTCAACTACAACTACAACTATACAACATATAGTCATGTACTACCTTAATGTTACTAATTAGCTTCATAAAAATTCAGTGTTGGATGAAACAATAGTACAGGTTTAATGGACAATGGGACACGTAGTTTCATGAGGACAATGTTATAAAAACAGGACCCGTGTTTTGGGTAACCAAAATCAGTATTACAAAAATGAAGGAGGGAGAGATGTGGCTGGGACACTTTTATTCTCTTGGGCGATGGTTATCACAGGAAAATCATGGCTTGTTTCATCACAAAATAGGGAGAAGGTAACCTTATCTTAATGGTCTTTTACTGTCAGAGATTTCTGCCTAACCTCACACAAAGTCCTAGAGGGACAGAGACAGAAGGACAAGAATGATATTATTTATTGTGTACTAAAAGGGTCATAGATGAAGAGCTGGAAACTACCTCAGAGGCCATCTAATCAAACCCTTTCCTTGTATACTAAGTGAAGGACCCAAAGCCCTAGGGAAGTTGGGAGTCCTGTTTAAGGCCATACAAGTAGTAAATGTCATAGGACAGATTTGAACCTGGACCCTCAGACTCCAGGACCAGTATTCTTTCCAAAATGCTACACTGCGTCTACTCTTTGACAGAGGAAATGTAGCACAGTGGAAAGAGCCTAGGTTAGATCTTTATGGGGATAGAAGGATGCCCTCATAAATTGAGAAAAGAATAGAAAAGTTACCATAAAAATTCTCTCGAATGACTTTAAGAATTTCACACATATCCTGTTCTTGCTGACTTTTCCTTGTTTTGTTTGCTGGCACTCTTTATCTGACAGCAGAGGGGCCATGAAGGTTTGCCGAAGGTCAGGGTGCTTGCCTAAGAGGAAGAGGCAGAGAAAATTTCCTATTGTTAGTGGCTTACTTAATATAATACTTTTCAACAGATTTTTTAGTGCCTTCCCTCCTCTCAAACTCCCCCCGCCGCGCGTTTACATCATTTGTATTTAATTGTATTTATTCTCTTTGTATTAATTTTATATATTCTTGTATATACTCCCCCCCATTATAATGTAAGCTATTTGTAGCAGGAGATGTGTCATTCATTATATTTACATTACCAATGCCTAGCGGGGTTCTGTAACGTGGCAGACAGTTGCAACATTTGTGGGTTGATTTCTTAATATGTACAAGAAACTGCATTCAAATAGAAAAGAGAAGAAAAGATCTTGTATCTAAATGCTCATAGCAGACCCCCATTGCCAATATATTGCCTTTAGATTTGCTTATTTGGCTTGGGAGTCATCACCTGCCACCCTTCAAAGTTATATTTCTTATCCTTTCCTATTTATCCTAGCTTAGCTTGCTTGTAACACATTTGTTTGTTTGTTGTCTTCTGTATTAGATTATGAGCTCCTTGAAGGCAGCAACTGTCTTTTGCTTCTTTTTGTATCCTCAGTGCTTAGCACAGTGCCTGGCACATAGTAGGCACTTAATCAATGTTTGTTAATTGATTGACTTTGAAATCTAATGACAGTTCTTGAAGTGGAATGATGAGATCACACATTCATTTTGCAGTGGTATAGGCAGGTTTTGTGGGGATGAAAGGACAGATAAATGGAGTGTGTGTGTGTGTGTGTGTGTGTGTGTGAGAGAGAGAGACAGAAAGAGACAGAGAGACAGACAGACAGCGACACAGAGACACAGAGACAGAGACAGACAGAGACAGAGGGTAGTCAAAAACCTATTCAGAAATAATGCCTAAAGTCCAGCTAAGGAGTAAAATAATTGAGGGATTGAAACTGGGACTATGTCTCTGACAATGGCGAGGAGGCAAGGTTTGGGAGATTATTGAAAAAAGAATCAACGAGACAACACTGATTGACAGGGGGATGTGAGCAAGGAGGAATCAAAGCTAACCTCAACGTTTGGAGCATGAGTGACTAGGAAAATAAATATTGCCATGAACAGAATAGAGGAATTAGGAGGAGGAACTGGTCTGGAAAGAAAGTTGATGGCATTGAGCTTTGGACATGTTGAACTTGAGGTGTCTGTGGGATATTCAGGTGGTGAAAGGAGGCAGTGGAAATTTGGTGACCCTCTCTTCTCAGCTTCTATAATGTTTTTCCTGTTTCTATCTCAACCTTCAGATCTTGTTTCTGGGGAGAAATCCTAACACCAACAAACCTGTCATCCTTTATTTTAAGCTTCCATGTATTTTTAATTTGGTTTTCCCCCTTCTTTTCTCTGTGGGGACTGTCCCTTCACCATTCCACGGACTGCCTTCCATCTTCTTCCCTCCCCCTTCCCTTCCTTATTCTTAGTGATTTTCCTAAGTACCAATATGTGCCTCTGGCAGGATATCATAGGCAAATGAAGCCAAAATAGGAATAATAGACTAACACTAGTATTCAGGAGTAATGGGTCAAAGGTTGGCATTGTTAGAAAACACTGGGGCTTTGAAGGAATCCTTTATGGCTTTTGAGAGAGAAGTTTTATATTTAAATGGGGAAGAGCATTGGATGAATGGGCAAAAGTGGAGAGAACCTAAGGTAATACTTAACGAGAAAAAAATGAAAATAAGACCCAAAGGGGGGAAAGACCGAGAGTTGTAGGGAGTTCAAGATATACTAATTTAAAAGATAGTCTAAATTCAGTGAAGCTAAGTAACAGCAGCAAGCCATCCTGAGGAGAAACAAGGTAACGTGTGCCATATGAATCAAATCACTGTCTCCACCTCCCTTCAGACCCTGATGGAAGCTGTCCGCTCAGGTCTCTGAACCCCAGAACCAAGGAATAGCAGCTCCCCCCCAGACCACTGGCCTCGCTCCTAGCCTGGCGCCAGAAGCCATTATCCAGAGCACCAACAGGCAATTGTAAGGATGCTACCTAGCAACTTCCTTCTTGAGCCCCTGCTTCTTAAGTAGGTGGAGTTACTAAAGACCCAGGAAAGAAAGTTCTCCCCACCAATTCTTCAAATAGATCAGCAGATATGGTTTCTATCAGTGGAAATGAAACCAAAAAATGTATTACCATTTGCTTTGCTTCCACACATTAAGGATCCCCTTCTCATTGAGACCTTTCCATTTAATTTGAAGCTGAAAATTCTTATATCTGCTGCCTCCCTGTTAAAATATGAGCTCTTTGACATCAGTATCACTATCACTTTTCTGTTCTTAAACCCAGAGCTTAGTAAGCTTACAACAATTTTTTTTCATTCATTCACCCATCCCTTCCTTTCTCTAGACGCCTTTATGATAACCTATTTGCAGTCATATGACTACTCACCACTATTTTTTATGCTCCAGTCTAGGCCGGAGATAACACACTTTGTGCCTGCAGGGACGCTTTTAGTGGGCAGAGCCATGGGCTGGACCTTTTCATTGAGGACTGCAGGTTTGGATAGCTTGATAAGCATGAGGTTGTGCTCGGAAGAATCTGTGCTCAAATTCCAGTAACGAATGATTTGGACAGAATTAATGGTCTGCTCTGTCCCATCTCTAACTCTTTTCTTGAAATTTCCCAACTTCACTTTGAGGCTTCTGCAATAGTGATGGAGAGATTGAGAGTAAGGAGAGAATGAATTTATGAATCCACTCATAACTGTATCTTTGTTTGAGGCTTTCTTAAAACACACTTTACCTAATTTTCCTCTGACTTGGCTCTACTTATACTGTCTTTCTTTTCTAAATTCATTCTTCTAAAATTCCAGAAGGTCTTTTTGTTTAAAAAACCAAAAATCCTTCTACAACACTGTCTCTTAGCACAGAGACTATATGTTTGCATCTTGACCTTACATGTTCCATGACCTCCTCAATTCTTATTACCTCCCACCTTAACAACCTGTATGTTTATTAAACCTTTTTATTTTGCTTCTCAACTCAGAGCTTTCCCCACCGTCCTCTCTCCCTTTCTATAATGTCTACTGATCTGGAGTGGTTTAATAAGACACAGCTAACCCTTCTATTTGACCCTGGTACTATCCTTCCTGGAGGAAGTAGAATGTGATAACTTTAAAAATGGTTTCCAGCTACAGAACTCCAGAAAATACAGGTTGAGAAGGAGCTATATTTTGGGCATGGAAGCCTTGTCACTTACGGTAAGTAGCAGTGAGCAGCTGCCAGGACCCACTGTTGATGGATCAGAACACCTACACAGGGGCTAAATTGGTTTTTGATATATGCTAGGTAAGGTGCAGGATCATCGCTCTGCTCATCTGTATAACCAAAGGAAAATTCACCTTGGGGGAAAGATGGAGAAGGAAGCCAGGTTACAAGATCAGAAAAACAGAGCATTCTTCCACTCACTCGGTTGCCTCAGTTGATACCAGTCTTGGGCTTGCTGATTCATTGCTTCCGTGCTCTTACTATCTATCAAACGGAAGCAGCAAGGGAGATGAGTAGAAATGGTAGAATGAGGCGATTGCCATTACCACACCGAACTATCCCCAGACACTAGCAGAAATGCAAGGACCTAGGATGATGGGAAGGAGAGAATTCAATACAGTCTCTTCAGCTTCTAGGATTGGAGAGGGGACAAATGTTCTGAGTTTCGTTCTACTGTTATTGAAATGGGGTTTCCCCAAAGAGTAATGGGGCCAATGCTTTCTAATAAGCTGAGTAGGATAGGGAAAGACAATTCTACTCAAAGGCCTCTAAGGTCCCTTCCAACTCTAAATCGATGATCTTAATCTCTTCTAATATTTGCTCACCCTTGGCTTGGGAACATGAAAATGTACCTGACATTTGTCTAAGGTGGGAGAGAGTCAAAGAGTAGAAGGCACACATGTGTTCCCCGTAACTGTCTCCATAATCTCCTTATATCTCCCACCTCTAATCCCTCCCAGTCAAGAACCCAGACTTTTCCTGTTACATCAGGGAAGCTAGGTGGCACAGGGGGTAGAACACTGGGCTTGGAGTCAGGAAGACTCATCTTCATGAGTTCAAATCTGGCTTCAGACAGTTAACTAGCTGTGTGACCCAGGGCAAATCACTTAACCCTGGTTGCTTCAGTTTCCTCGTCTGTAAAACTAGTCAGAGAAGAACATGGCAAGCCACTCCAGTAACTTTGCCAGCAAAACCCCAAAATGGGATCATAAAGAGTCGGAAATTACTGAAACAACTTGAACAACAGCAAAAAGATAGAAACCCACGGATACTCACCAGCAAAGAGAACAAAAAGAAAAATGTACTTCATGATTATGCCAAGCTATTTATCTATCCTAATGAGGAAGTTGGGGAGTGCAGGAAAACATGAAGTCCAGTTTTCCTTCCACTCCTGTTCCCCAGTGGTATTGAATAGATGAGGATGGTGTTGGAAAGGAGTATTCAATGGGATTGGACTGAGCCTGAGCTGGGAATTCTGAGGCTCAGAGGTATTTCCTTCTTCCTCAAAACAGAGCATCACAGAGGCAGGTCATCCCCACCTTTTCCCTTTTAAAGTAGTAATAAAGTTTACTTATCCCTTTCTCTTTATGACAGTAACCTCTCCCTTCTCTGTAGCATCACCATACCCATTGTCAATGTCACTGCTGTTGTCCTGAGCAACAGACCAGACATTCTGAATGTACCTCAAACAGAGCAACAAAGCTCCATGTGGGAAATGAAATGCATAAAGCCAAACCAATTATTTATTTGCTTAATTTGAAGTGGTTTCATGGATAATTTTACAAACCAGAGAATCTGTTATGGTGGGTATCTATTCAGGTGGAGGTAATATCAGAGACAGCTCTTGAGAATCCTACAAATCCTTCAGATATCTTGGTTCTTGTCTCATCTCAGCCCTTCTAAGAAGTAGCTGCGTCACTATGGACTAGAAATTTAGCCTTTTCGGGACCATAGTTTTCTCATATAACAAATGTAGAGGCTGGATAATTTTATTTTGAAGTCCCTTATAACACCAAAATATTATACTTCTATAGTTTCTCTCATCCTCTAGAAATGTCTTATCTCCATGAGATTTCTATTGTCAATAGTGTATTTTTGTATTGCCCTTGGTGCCTCTCATTCTCTACAATTTTTCAAGAATTTCCAACATCCTAGGCAATCCTAGGATCGTAGTTATAAATTCTTTCACTATCTTGGAAGGTAGCTCATCACTGTCCTTGATCTCTAGACTGAGATTCCCAAGATCTATGACCTAAGGATTTGGAAAAGACAGCATCTGCCAGCCCCCACCAGAGCTTCTTCCTTGTCCTGAGAATATAACATTGTCTCACCCATCTGACTCAGAGTATTATAAAGAAGGTGAAGATACAGTTCTCAGTAAGAACTAGCTCTCTTGGGAAGCTGGGTCCATTTAAGGCAAGGTTGGGCTATTTCAAAAGCCTTGAGGCACTCCTTTAAAAGGCTCGATGTCACACAGAAGTCTTACCTCGCCATCTTGCTCACTAGAGAGAAATCGAGGGATTGTTGCCTAGCCTCTTGGTTTCTTGCCTTTCCAGCTTCCCCATATTTGAACGTTAATGGTTTATCATTGTTTAGTCCACATTTCTTCCTGGTTTGTTGTCCGAATTGCCTCTATTTATTTGCCTTGTCCATCATATTTTAAGCCATTTGAGGGCTAAGATTGTGTCATTTTCATCCTTAAATCACCAGCACCTAGCACTTTGTATTGTTCATCATAGATCCTTTAAAAATTACCATCCAATTGAGTCAAAGTGAATGGAATCACAGAATCTCAGAGTTGGAAAGGATGGTCTAGTTCGATCCATATGCCCTGCCCCCCAAAGAATTTCCCCCAACTTAACAAATTTAGCCTTTGCTTGAAACCAGATTAAAGCAGCCAGGTGATAACAGGGAATGGAGTGCTGAACCTGGAGTAAAAAAGACCTGAGTTCAAATCCTACCTCAGATACTTGCCAGCTCTGTCACTCTGGGCACGTTATTTAACCTTTTGTTCAGCCATCATCATCATCGTCATAGTCTTCTTTGTTGTTGGTGGTGGTGGTCATGGTGTGTGTGTGTGTGTGTATGTGTGTGTGTGTATTCTTCCTTTTTTTGACTTGTTCAGACGAGAGTGAGGCTCATGTCAGTCACCTCCCCCCCCACTGCTAATTTGTATAAATGTCTACTTATGAGTCCAAATTATGAGATAATCTCCCCTAACCTTCTCCCCTCCCAGTGCATTGTTCCCATTTTCTTTCCATTTGTTTCTTAATATCATCAAGACATAACAGAACCACTCCCAGACCTTATCTAATTGGACACCCTCATATGAACTCTAATAATGATACGATTCAGAGGGACACACATATATTTTACCATATTTAAGTGTAAGTGGTTTATCATTGTTTAGTCCTTTATCACTGTTCATTTTTGTTTAACTTTCTATGTTTCTCCGCTCTTGTGTTTGAACTTCAAAATTTCTCTGCAGCTATGATCTTTTCATTAGGAACGCTTGGAAGTCCTCTATTTTATTAAAGATCCATTTTCACTTTGTAGTATTATGCTAAGTTTTGCTGGCTAAGTCATTCCAGGCTGTAAGATCATTCCCTTTGCCTTAAGACATGTCACATTCCAAATTCTCTGCTCCTTTATAGTGGTGGCTGCTAAATCATATGTGATCCTTACTTAGTACTTGTTTCTTTCTGGTTGCTTGTAGTATTTTTTCTTTGACCTGGAAACTCTAATTGTTGGCTATGATGTTCCTGGGAATTTTTATTTTGGAGTTTCTTTCAGGAGCTGACAGGTAGATTTTTTCTGTTTCAGTCAGTCAGGCAATAAACATTCATTAAGGACCTACCATGTGCCAGGCACAGTGCTAAGCAATGGGGATATGAATATGAAAATAGAAAGACAGTCCCTGCCCTCAAGGAGTTTACAGTCTAATGGGGGAAGACAACACAAGGTACCCAAAGCAGGGTGGAGAAGTCCGAGAAGTCCCAAAGTAATGCATCTTGGTGAGAAATGAGATATTCTTAATTGAACTCCCTCAAGTTAATAAATATACTATATTAGGAGTGTGTGTTCAAACATAGAGACCACAATAAAAAATTTGGAGATGATGTAAAAAGTGCCTGAAATGATGCAAAGCAGCAGAACCAAGTGGATAATTGAAAGTCTATTTGCAACTTCAGAGAACTAGTCAGCTGGTAAAGTTTTATCCTCATAGAGAAGTAATAATTTTCCACATAACTCATATAAAATTGTTTAATGATCCCAATTGATCTTTCATGTTCATTAAATACATTTTAAAGCATATTATACACTTAATTTCAACAGAAGTTTTCACTGAATATGGGATATGAATATGGACCAGAGGATGCTGCCAAATGGATGGTTCTTTTTTTTTCCTATAGGACTCATTAAATGAAAACAAGTAATGAATTTCATTCTAAAATAAGAGGAGAAAGAAATAAAAAGGTCGTAATGAGATATTTTTCATAGGATTTTGAGACTATTGACTTTGACATTTCCGGATATTATGCAAATTGCAAACTCATTCATGCCATATCCTTCTGTATGACTTTTATCCACTATCTTGCCATCAATCCTTCATAAGGGTATTGGTCTTAACATCCTAAGGACCTTTCTCTGCAACAAAAAGATGCATTTATTAAATGTCATTAATTAATTAATGGTAACTCTCCATTTTCCATCAGCAACTCAGTTTGGCTTTAACCCCACGGAACATCACACCTCTGCATTGGATACCTTCTGGTGTCCTTCACATAAACAACCTTTTTATTTCTTTCTCTTTTTATTTTAGAATGAAATTCATTACTTGTTTTCAATTAATGAATCTTTTAGGAAAAAAAAGAACCATCCATTTGGCAGCAGCCTCTGGTCCATATTCATATCCCATATTCAGTGAAAACTCATGTTGAAATTAAGTGTGTAATATGCTTTAAAATATATTTAATGAACATGGAAGTTCAATTGGGATCATTAAACAATTTTTATATGAGTTATGTGGAAAATTATTACTTCTCTATGAGGATAAAATTTTACCAGCTGACTAGTCCTCTGAAGTTGCAAATAGACTTTCAATTGTGCTTGGAAGAAGCAATACACATATATAAGTAAATGCAAGATGGAACCTAGGGGCTTTCTTCAAGGGGTGAAGGTGAGGAGTAAGAATTTTCCAAGCATCTTTGGACATTGTATTGTGCAAAGACACAGAGACAAGAAATGGAATGTCACTGTGTACCAGAGAACAGTTTTGGCATAGAGGAAATAATGGAAATATGAAAAGACAGTTTGGATCCTAGTTGTAAAAGGCTTCAAATGTGCAACAATTTTTATTTTATTCCAGAGGATAAGAGATCCACTGAAACTTTTTTTGGACAGAAGCCACAGTGAGATGAGACATGATCAAACCTGTGTTTTAAGGAACTTAATATGGAGAATGTATGGAGAGGGGCAGATGATCCTGGGTACAGGGAGATAGAAAAGTTACTTGAGTAATACTCCATGTGTCTCATCCTACTGACAATTGAGGTGGCATATCAGGAAGATGGTCTTGAAAAATGTTTTTTCTTTTCTGCAAGATGGTCCACATACCTGAACTGAATAACTTATAAAATGTTATTGTTTGACAATATTAATCTAGGAAAATACATATATGAATATAAAGTGGCATTTGTCATTTATCTTATAAGGGACTGAAATAATCTTCTAAACAACTGAGGATCTTCAGATAGAGCTTCCCTCCCCCAATCTTAATTTCATATCAAAAAGTCTTGTAGAACATTTTATCTGAGTATCTATTCAGCACTGTTTATGTTCTACTTAGTTCCACATTTATGGATATAATTGGGATTCTGGAATTTGGCTGTGCTTATTGTCTCCTTCTTTGAATTTTATTTCACAATTCCACCCCGCCCACTTCTTCCATACTCTCACAGCCTGATGCCAGTGCCTCTCAAAACTATTTCTTCAAAACTATGAAACTTCTTCTTCTTCTTCTTCTTCTTCTTCTTCTTCTTCTTCTTCTTCTTCTTCTTCCTTTTCTTCTTTTTCTTCTTCTCCTCCTCCTTCTCCTTCCTCCTTTCTTTTCCCTCCTCTTCCTTCCTCCCCCTTGTGATTTGTCTATTGTAGAAAGTTCCTATTACTAAACTCCCTCCTAAACTAAAACTCCCTCTACTAATATTGAGACATTGTAATCAGCTCCATCACCATAGCCTTAGAGAGTTGTCTGGGATACGCTGTTAAGTGACCTGAAGGGTTCAAACAATCAGGCTTGGTTCAGAACTTTCTAGGTTTTCTTCACTCTGAGAATAGCCATCTTGCCATCTCGATATGTATGTACCACATTAATACCTCTCACTTCAATAATAATATTTTAATGTAATACAGAATCTTTGAGAGGCAGATGTGATCTCATATTTTATATGTTATATTTTTAATATATATTTCTGTTATATTATATATTATTATATAATAGCTAAAATATCATATATTTTATATTTAGTGCTAAAACCAATATGTTCTTTTCCCCTAAATGCCTGACGAAAGCAACTTACTAAATACTTCATTCAGTTTGTGGGAGGGAGAATTAAATGTATAAGCCTTGTGTTAGAGTAAAATTTAACCACCTGCTAGTCCTCCTTAAAGGTATGTTTGAATCCTTTATGAAATGAAGAAGGGAGAACAAAATTGAGATCCTGCAGATATCTTTTCATGTTGTATTTCTTTTAATATACAACCCATGACTTTTCTCTGACAACAGTGTTAGTCTGAGGGAATAGAAGTGACTCATCTTGTAGACAATTTTCTGGATGCAGAGGATATACTAGAAAATATCAACATAGAGACTGATAATGCCTACCCTCCTTTCCGCGCCCCCCCTCCAAATCTTGTCACTGCAGATGATAGCAGCCAATGCCACCTCCTAAAGAAAGAGGAAAAAAACAATGATCAGAGTTATTTCTTCTGGCTGAGAAGATTCTCCATCTCCCCAAGATGGAAAAAAGCCTCCCAAAATCTCATCACTTCTTACCCCACAGAGGTAGCATGATGTAATAGAAAAATACTATACTTAGAGAATCAGAAGAGATTTGAGTTTAAATCTGAGCTCTAATATTAACTAGCTTTTTAGCCTCTGGGCTTGAGAAACTTTATAAGAACACTTTTTCTAAGGAGAAAATGTCTAAAATTTTGTTTAAAAAATGTGAAATTGTGAATTTATGATACCCTAGGGAGCTTTTAAGAGTATGAACCTGAGCTCCATCATGGGTCCTGGGCTTGAGGACCATCTGAGGGACAATTTTCTCATTCATTCCTGAGGAGAAAAATTTCTAAAATTAAATTTTAACTTATTTAGCTATATATGATAACTTTGATTTTATGATACCCTAGATCAGGGCTGTCCAAAATGCAGCCTGCGGTGAGATTTATGCAGCCTGCTGTATTGGCAGTCAAGATGGGCTCTTAACACTTATTCAACCAAGTGCCCTTGAAGAGTTTGGCTTTTGTTTTCTTGATTAAATTAGGAGTCCTTGATGACCTCCTTGCCTCAAGGGAAAGCCTAGTTTACATGGGTTTGAGTGACATGTTTGTGACATGAGAGGCTTTTAGATCAAGTAAGTTTAAGTCACATTTTTGTGACGATTTTAGGTCACACCCTGGACGAGATATATAAACCCAGAGGTTGGTTTTCTCTTTTGGTGCTCTGAGCCACAGTAGGAGTGGCGCGTGACTCTGGGCCAGCCGTTGTTATGATCTCCCCAGCTTTGGAGAAAACTCAGATGTTGATGCTTTTCTGGTAACTGTGTATTGTGATTTTGTCAGATGGAAATCTGTCTTTTGATTCATGTCTATTTGCTCTGTTTGTATCTGCTCTGAAGCTCAGGGTGCTGGTTTTTCCCCCTGATCTGAGTGAGTGATATTTGTATGTTGTATTAAAGTAAGATTGTTAACCTCTTAATGTTGCTTTCCTTAGTAAAGCAGATCAAAAGAACCTGTGTTGGCAGCTTTCTGTGTGCTGGTTGTTGGTGGGTTTTATACTCCTTTAGCAGCCGCTAGCAGATTGTTGCTACATCTGCCTATGAGCATAGAAATTTATATAAATGCTTTAGTAAACGAGAGCTCTCACTAAAATGGCAAATCAAAATATATTGTCTATTGTTTCAATAAAAAAACTAAGGTTGGACAGCCCTGCCCTAGACAATAAAGGTATTATACATTTTGTGATGCATACGTATTTTATGGTATCCTAGAAAAGAGGGCTTGATGGAATCTTTATTTTGAAGTATGAAACTGTTCACAACTCAACTCACACTAGCCTTTGAATTCATTTCAGTTGACTTTCAAACACCATCATCTCCCCAAAACTCTAGAAACAGTCAGTGATTTCACTGAATTTCAATCTCTGAGTCTCATTTTACCTTCCCTGTTGCGCCAGAAAGCATAATCTCCCACCCATCTCCAACAATCTAGGATAATCTTTGCAGAATTAATAATAATCATCCCTCATCTCCCTCATCAGTAACCATGCACCATTTATATCATTGATGGATCCTACAGAAAAAAACAAGCAATCCAAAACTTTAAACGATAGAATGAAAACCACATTATAGTCCTATTCCAAGTCATATAATCAAAGAAATGGAGGAGAGAAGCTAGTTAAGCTTTTTTATACAGTACAAATAGAGTACAAAGGTCTTAATCTTCATATGGCATTACCTCCCTGATGTCATGGTGGTCCTCTTCAATAATGAAGGACCAACAACAACAACAAACGGTCAGGGTCAAATCTGAAATTAACAGAGTCTAAAATAGTGAGAATCTCCTCCAATTATGTATTATAAGCATATACAAACATTTCAAATTGAGAAGAGAATAGAATGTAAGATAGTTACCAAGCTTCCACACAAAGTCTCTTGAGTGATTTTAAGAATTTCACACATCTTTTGCTTTTTCTGCCGACTTTCCCAGGTTCTGTTTTCTGACACTCTTTCTCTGTGATTAGAGAAGTCTTAAAATTTTTCTTAAGGTCAAGCTGCTTTCCTGCAGAAAAGAGAGATTTTTCCATTTAGTACACTGCAACACCCAGTGCCTCCCTACCCTCTTCTCCCTTTCCCTCTAAATTACCATGATTCTTTCTACCTTGGTTATCCTTTCTGTGTTCAGACCTATAGAAAGGAGAATGTATTGTGGTAATGTGAGAAAAGATCTTTTCTTACTTTATATGTTTTAAATCACTTTACAGCCATCACTTCTCTTCCCCCTCAAGAGTCATAATTGAAAGCTCTATTTTGCCAGTCTTTTGAGCAAGAAAGTGAAATAATCTGATAATGTCAACATTAATTTTGTTACTTGAGTTGATGGGGTTTTGAAAGAAGGGTGACAACACAACAGCCTATTTTAAAAATATGATGGAAAATATTTATATTTAATGCTAAAAGCCCAGGAGTTGCCTTCAGTACCACCACTCTGACACACAAAAGGAATATGATAGGCTGAATACCAAGTAAGTCAATAATTCAGGGAGAAGGATCCAGGTAGCACATTTCATTGCTGGGGTAATCCCTGCTGAGTTTAATAGGTCATGTTTTCCCAAGGAAGACAATTCCAAGTTTCTTCTAAGAAAGTGGTCCCAAGTAGAAAGGAAGTTGAGAGGAGACTCACTCAGCCTACTGGGGATTTGAAAGCAGGGTAGATACAGAAAGCTCACTGACAACTTGTCAACTTCAGATGTCCTTTCCCTGGGATTCCATTCCATTGTATGAAAAATGAAGTAATTTGCCCATGAACAGTTTTTGAATTGTCCACTGGGTGTCTCACAAAACCAATGTAGTAGGCTTACTAGAATCTGGAGAGACCAGAACCCTCTCCTCACTATGTATGCACAGTGCAATGTATATTTTTGTCTTTCTCTCCTCTTTAACAGGAAGTTCACTCCACTGGCTACATATTTTATGAAGAAACATGAATATTACCATTCTTGTTGTTTTTAAGAGTCCTTTGCCTTGGAAAAGGACATTCACTACTTTTGTAGAGAAAATGGATTTTGAAAGAGAAGAGAGATCCAGGTGCGAGTCTTAATAAGAGGCATATAAAAAAATTAAAAAAAAGTATGAGGCATAAAATGACTGTGAGAAAAGCTTTAGTGATGAGTTTTTCCCCCATTTCTTCCTCTATACCCAAGCTTCTCCCCTTCTCTAAATGACCACTAGTCTGTTGCTGGATGGTCCACACTACTCACCACCACCATTCTATGTGCTCCAATCCAAGCCAGAGACAATGCACTTGGTGACTGCAGGGATGACACTGGTACTTTTAGAGGTCAAGGTCAAGAATGCCTTGTTGAGGTTCTTGAAAGAATCTGTAGTTAAGTTCCAGCAGTGAATGATTTGGATGGAATTAATTGTTTGTTCTGTTCTGTTTCTTTGAGAAATTTTCCACCATCACTTTTAGGCTTCTATAAAGATGAGGGGGTGATATATGCAGGGGATGAGCATAGGGGGAGAATGATTTTTTAAAGCTTAATAATATCCCCTTCCTTTAAAAATTATCATTATATCTGCATTGTTCAATGTCAAAAAAGCAGATGCAACAGACCCAAATTTCTCCTCTTGTTCAGTCCACCTTGGAGGCTTTTCTTCTCTTTTATCCTCACAATTTCACTAAAAATACTTTAATCTTTCTCTCTCTCTCTTTCTCTCTCTCTCTCTCTCTCTCTCTCTCTCTCTCTCTCTCTCTCTCTCTGTTTCTCTATCTCTCAAACTTCTAAAAGCCTTATTTCCTTATGATGAAATAAAAACCTTTTGTGGTCACCTTTTAGCATGGAAGCTATGTTATCTGTCTGACCCATGAATCGATGTATATGTATATATAGGTGTACATACCTATATAAATTTATATATACACATATACACACATACCTATATATAGATACATGTGTATATATATAGATACATATATGTATATATTTATAATCTATGAAGCTTCATGAACATTAAAAGGCACAAATTGAAAGTCCAACTCTATGTATCTCTCTGTCTGTCTGTCTATCTATCTATCTATCTATCTATCTATCTATCTATCTATCTATCATCTTTTCTAGTTATTTCTATTAATCTGGAGCAGGGAGGCCAAGGGCATGGAAATGCAGGGGCTAGAGAGTTGGAGGCCTCCATTACTCATGGTAAGTAGCATTGAGCAGCAGCCAGCAGAGATTGTTGGTGCAAGAGAGCAACTACGCAGGGGTGGAAGTGGTTTTTAATATATACCAGGGAAGGGGCAAGGTCTTCCTCCTTTTCTGAATTATGATCAGAGGAAAATGCACATGGAGAAATAAGGAAAAGAAAGGCAGATTATGGGATCAGAAGAAGCATGTCCTCTAGTCTTAGCTCCTGTAGTAGGAAGGCCGAATTTATGATCTCAAATATAGTCATGTATATGTTTGAATGGTCCGAAATCGCAAGGTATGAGAGATTCTCTAAGGAGAAAACAACAAGAAATTTATTTGGGCCCCACCGCAGCAAAAACTTGAACCAGCCTCCCCATTCCAACATCTTGACAAAAAGACTCCAGGCCCAGAAAGCCCATTTCACAAGGGCAACTAGGAGGCCAAAGAAAAGCAAGAGAGTATTTAGCCAAATCATGTTCACTGGCCTCACGTTCCTGCTCGCACTTGGGTAAGCCCCGCTTCTGCAGCTTCCTGCCTCCGCAGCTTCTGGCTTCCGCAGCGTCTGGCTTCCACACCTTCCGCCGCCGCCGCCGCCGCCGCCGCCACCGCCGCCGCTGCCGCTGGCGTTCTCAAGCCCCGCCTCAATGACCAGAGACCATTGGTTCCCGAGCTGGCCCCTCCTAAGTCAACCATCCACACCCACACAGGTTTCACACCTGACAGGGCCCTGGGCCTGGGGCTTAGCACTTAACAGCTGAAAGTACTTCCACTCAAAAGAAACAAAAGCCATGCTAATGAGACAATTTTGCTTAACAACACAGCTCCTCAGTACATTTTGGTTAATGGCATTCTGGTTGTCTTGGTCTCTACCTTATTTTTGTCCTTCAGTGGTTATCAATCCAAAAGAAGCAGAAAGTGATCTCCTACACACACCCCCCCACATACCTCTATATGTATGTATGTGTGTGTGAATGAATGTATATGTGTGTGTGAGTGTGTGTGTTTGTATGTGTGTTTCCAGATGTTCTCAGAAATGTAGGGGCTAGGGAATTAGGATGGATGAACCACTGGCTTCTAGGATTTGAGAAGAAGCAGAGGTCTTGAATTTCATTTTCCTGTAATTAAGAGTAGGATTTCTGCAGATAGTTTTGGGATCCATGTTAATAACCTTTGGTTATTATTATATTGGAGCATTGGTAAGAAATATTTTTTTCCAGGGCAAGAATAAACTTCAAAAGGGACATGGATAGGGGTTTGGGTGGAGGTTAACAAAAAGGTGGGAGGCATCTATCATGACCCATAACTATCTCCAGATTCTCCCTATACCTCTTCCACATCTTACCATGCACGCTTCTACCCATCCTAACCTAGATATTTCCTGGGAACCTACAGGTATTTACCTGAAAGGAGAGCAAAGAGAAGAATGCAGGGGGAATTAAAGATTGGTAGATACTCATCTCTGCTCATAACTATCTCTATACTCTTTATACTTCTCCACCTTTGACTATATATGCTCTTGCTCTTCTAAATCCAAATTTTTTTGGCAAGATGGGAACCTTTAGACACCCAAGACACTCACCCACAAGGAGAGCAAAGAGAAAAATGAACTTCATGGTTGTGTTGATATTCTGCCCTAGAGATGAGACTGGGGAGTTCAGGAGAGTGTGTATCCTAGTCTCCCCACATCCATTTCAGTGGCAGTGGGTGGGTCAAAGAAATTGAGTGGTATTGGGAAGAAGTTTTCAATATAATAAGAGCTTGAGCTAGATATCCAGGACTCAGAGTTCTTTTCTTCTTCCCCATAGTAGACCATCCCAAAGGCAGGTTATCTAAACCTTGCCTCTAGGGAACCGTGGTCCCTCTTCTCTCCTCGCTACCCTTCCTCCTAACCATATGGATTATTTGTATAATACACTAGACCGTCCCCTCTTTATGACACTGGACCCTCCCATCCTTGTTAACCTCACTTCACCATAGACATCATCAGCTTTGTTGTCCTGAGCAACGAGACGATGATGTTTCCCAACAGCATGTCCAATAGCAACATGCAGTACATGCATCTGTAACAATTCAGCTAGGGTACATGTGGGAACTGAGAATATATCCAAGTTAAGCCATGTAGTTACCTTAGACACTAAAAGTAAAATGGACATTTGACAGCAGAGGATTTTTTTATGGTGGGTTGACAATAAGATCATGTATGTCAGAGGCAGTGTAAATGTGGCTGGAATAGCTGTGGATTTAGGAATCAGGAGATCTTAGCTCTTTCCCCAGCTCTTCTAAAAAATATGACTTTCAGCAAGATGGCTAGATTTTCTGGATCTCAGTTTCTTCAGCTGTAAAATTTAAGGTGTGAATTATAAGATCTCAAAGTCCAATATATAGCTTCAAAGTTCTATGATTTTATGATTTCTCTATGTAGGAACTTATACTACTAGGACAGTTCTCTGTCAATAATACACAACTGCATTGTCTTTCATGTCTCTTCTGTTTTCCGTGATTTGTTTATTTCTTTTTGGGAGAGAAGGGGCTTTTAAATGGTCTTTTTAAAATGCAAAACATTAGCTGGAAGAAGTAAAATATACAGGCTATAGCTGATAAAAGCTCTTATAAAACACCCATTAAAATGCTGTAAAATATTTAAAGGTTCTACTTTCTTTTAGATTAGTGTGTGATACTATTTTCACAACAACAATGTACCAGCTGCTCTACTCAATGCCCTCAGAGATTATTACTCTTGTCTGGCCATGATAGGTCTTTCTAGTTACAGCAAATCTGTCAGATTTATGAGCATGGAAGATTCAATTCTTATTCTTTACTTTATTCATTACGCATACTTGTGTGAAGTGTGCACATAATCTAACATAGATTGGGAGTGACTGCATGTTGTTGGATTACAACCATTCTATTGGGTCGAGATGTTTAAGTTCCAATTCTAAAATGATTTATTTTGTCAATATTTTGTCAAAAGTTTGGTTCCATGGCCAGAAAATATAGGAGGAGTTTTATTATGAGATTGTTCCTAATTTACTTTTTGAAATATGTCTAATTCTTTCTTCTCATAGATGTTACTAGGTCTACAAGGAACCTTAGAAGCTATGTAATCCAACCTTTGGTTTTATGGAGGAAGATGAGGACCACAGATTTAGAAATAGAAGGGACCTTAGAAATCATGTACTCCAGCTGCATCATTTTACAGATAAAGAAACTGAGGCCCAGAAAGGAGAAAAGAGACCAACACAAGCCCAACAACAAGAATGCTGCCAGCACATGTTCTTTGATCTGCTTTACTAAGTAAAGTAGCGTTAAGGGGGTTAACAATCTTATTTCAATCCTACATACAAATATCATTCACTTAGTTCAGGGGGAAAAGCCAGCACCCTGAACTTCAGAGCAAATACAAACAAATTACAAACGTGCATTTATAAACAAACCAAATACAATTCGTAGTTACCAAGAAACCATCAACATCTGAGTTCAGCTGGGAGGCTCTTACAGCAGCTGCCCAGCATTCCGCATCTCTAGGAGTGAGAGCCTCAAGCAAATAGCTCTGTTCTCTGAGTGACTAGAAGTTAGGCTCCTACTATTGCATCTGGTCTTCGCAACTTCCCTTAGGACCCTGAGGGCTTCACACCCACATAGGCTTAGCACCTAGTAGATAGGGGTTTGGGCCTGGGACTTTACACCTAGGAAGGCTCAATCAAAGACACTTAATTAATCATTTTTAAAATAGTAAGAAAGTCCCAATTTAATTGATATTACAACCATGGAGCACGTCTTGATTTCCATTCTCTCCGGTTGCTAAGGACCTTGCCCTGGAGATGCCTTAAAGTTTGTTGAATTGTCCCTCAACACCCCTTCTTCATACCTCAAACCTCTTCTATGTTTCTGCCCATCTATTGCTTTGGCTAAAGCCATTGTTTCGTTCAGAGATTTGTAGGTTTGACATTAATAATCCAATAAGACTGGCTGACCCTAATGTCAAAGTGATTGTGATGTTGGATCCAATTATTAAATAAAGGCAAGTTCACATATTTTTAGAAGTTCTGGGCAATTTCCCAAAAGCAGTCCAGCCTACTCTCTTTATTTAGGAGCTGGGCCAAGCTTATCTTCCATCTGCAGTATTGTATCTCTAGAGGCCCATTACATCTATACATATATATGTAGGAATAAATGTGTGTATCCTGCTGACTCAAAACAGAAGAGAAGTTTCCTATGGGTGATGAAGTTCTCCAGATGCTCTTGTTTGTAGAAAATATTGTGCTGATTACATGAAGTCTCGGAGGATGATAGAGCCCTCTACCCATGAGATTTGTTACCTTTCAAAAGAGTTTAGATTTATAATCCATACAGGAAACACCAAGTGGGTGAAAGACACATTGATTAAACCATGATGTGCAGATGGGTAGACAGTATATTAAGTCTATCAGTGTGTGCGTGTGCGTTTGTGTGTGTGTATGTGTGTGTGTGTGTGTTCAAAAAGTGGTCCTGAAATAAGATAATGAAGTGAAGAATTTATTGATTTATCAGTGAATAACAAGACTGTGTACATAGAGGGCAGCTAGGCGACACAGTGGATAGAACATTGGGCTTAGAATCAGGAAGACACCACTTCCTGAGTTCAAATCTAGCCTCGAATACCTACTAGCTGTGTGACCTTGGGCAAATCACGTAACCCTGTTTACTTTTTTAGTTCCTCACCTGTAGAGGTGGAGCTGGAGAAGGAAATGGAAAACCACTCCAGTATCTTTGCCAAGAAAACCCCCAAATGGGGTCATGGAGAGTCAGACACAACTGAAAAAGAAAACAATAGATGGTGCAGTTGGTACTGCAATAGATAGAAAGAGTCAGGAAGACCTGACTTTAGATCTAGCACAGATATTACTAGATGGATGACCGGGCAAATCACTTAACCTCTGTTTGCCTCAGTTTCCTCATCTGTAAGATGGGGATAATAATAGCACCAAACCTCCCAGGATGATTGTGAGGACCAAATGAGATAATAATTGTAAAAGCACTTACCACAGTGCCATGCACATAGCAAGCACTGTATAAATGTTAGCTATCATCGTTATTGTATACACACAGTACACATATGCACAAACGTGTGGTATGTATTGTGTATATATATGTATGTATATATATATGTGTGTGTGTGTGTATTTCTGTAACATACACATGTGTGTAAATAGGAATATAAACGTATACATCCTGATAGAACTATTTTATTCTTTGCTTAATATGGATAGTCAGATGATCACTGCCTGCTTGGAATGCCTGGCCCAAACCGTCACCATGACTCACCACAGACCTTTTCAGTCTAACTGCTCGTATGGAAGCAGTGACTACATAGCTGGAATGCTGAAAAAATTTTTGAGTGAAAGGAATGGGGACGATACTATGGTTCTATTGGGAAGGGCCATGGCAAGTCTGTTAGGGAAGGCCTCCCACCACCATGCACCCATCCTTTGCTTCAAATTGTATTGCTATTTTGAGTCATACCTTTATGTACCATGAAAATGACTTTTATGGTTACCCCAAAATGTCCCTCCATACATAATTTTAAAAAACCACCATTCTTTAACTTTTAGTTTTTAAAAGTAAGAATTTTTAACATTGATATCTTTTGTTTTTATATCACCTTCATTTGCTAATATATCCCTCTCTTGTCTCAAAGAGCCACTCTTTATAATAAAGAACAACAAAGAAAAAAATCGTTTCAGCAAAAGGATTACATCATGAACCTGACATTATATACTGTTCTATACCTATTATTCCCTACCTTTACAAAGAAAAGAGAGGGCTTGTGAATCCTCATATATCTCTTCTTTGGGGCCAAAGTTGACCCTTTTCAAAAAACATTCAGTTTTCATTTTTTCATTGTTGTCATCCATTTCATTTGCATTGTCATAGTCAATATGGATATTGTTTTTCTGAATCTGATTACTTCACTTTACATCTGTTCCTATAAATCTTTCCATCTTTCACTTCATAGTCTTCACACTATTATTTCTTGCAGGGCATTATTATTGCATTGAATTTATGTGCTGCAATTTCAACCCCATCACATTTGATAGATAAGAGTCTCAGGGCAGTTAAATAATTTTCCCAAGGTTACACATCTTGGGCAAGACATTTAACTTGCCACAGAGTGGTAAACATCAGAAGTGGTATCTGAACCTACAAAGCATGATGTTGTGGTTACAGTATTGGGAAAAAGACCAGACAGAATTACCCCTTCCTGAGGCTGGCCAGAGAGCCTCAGAAAAAAATCACATTGGATTGAGGATAGAAGCAACGTGAAGTTAGACAGAGAACACAGGCTTCTCTTAGATCCAAAGAGAGAAGGATCTAGATTGGGAACTAGCTGGATTTAGCAAGAGGAGATTCGTATCAATCACTGGTGATTTTCTGGGAAATGGCTGATCTGTCATTAACAAGAGGTCCTAGCACATGCATCTGGAATATGATGAGAACCTTCTCCCAAGACCTGTGACACTTAACCTCCCCACTGCTGGGGATTCATGTGGAAGTGAAAGATCACCTGAAAAGAAACCTAGAACACACAGCTAGAGATTAGGGGCAAGAGCCGGAGACTGTAGGGATGATGGTTTTCTCTTTTTCTTTTTTAAATCACCGATGTAGATTCAGATAAGAAAGGCAGATTAGGGAAGTGAATAGTGGTTTAGCTGATAGTGCTTGAAAATAGATTGTGGTTGTGTCACTTAACAAGAGCTGGTAATAATATGTTAGCTTTGTTCTTCAATTATTTCAGTTGTGTCCAACAGATGAGGAAACTGAGGCAAATCAGGTTAAGTGACTTATCCATGGTCACACAGCTAGTAAGTGTCTGAGGCTGGATTTGAACTTGTGAAGATCCGCCTTCCTGATTCCAGGCCCAGTACTTTATCCACTGTGCCACCTAGCTGCCCAATACATTGACTTCATTTCACAGTGAAATTTGGATTCAGTCAAAGGGCTGCACTTGAGGACCTAGAGGGCTGAGTGTTGCTGCAGGTTCCCCACCCCTGACTTGGGGCCTTGGAAATCTGATAAGGCTTCACACTAAATAGGGAGGAGGGAGAAAATCGTCATCTATTTTCCTAGCCAATACTGTAGAGAATAGCAGGTACAGTAAAGAAAGAACATGTTTAAAGCAACCCAGCGATTCACAGGAACCAGGAGCAAAAACCAAGGCAAACCAGAGATCCTAATGTAAGGAGACTAATTTGCCCCACAAGATATCACTCAGACTTGGTAGGGTAAGACCCATGACTGAAATATAGCTCTGGAAAAGTATGCCTTATTATATACATGTATGTATGTATGTATATATATATACATATATATATATATATACAAATAAGGTATATATATAATAAGGTATATATATGCTTATATGTAATACATAGAGTATACGCTTATAAAGAAAGGTAGGTAAAGGAGGTAGACAGGAGCATACTTTAAAAAATCAACTTCACAATTTCATGATGGGATCAGCAGGGTTCCTGCTTAGGGCAGTTTGTCTGAAGAAGATCTAAGGGTCTTAGGTGAACTGTGATCTCAGTGTGAGGGAGATATGTCTCACAAGAAAGCTAACACAAACTTAGATGGCTTGCATAAGGTTTGCAGAATCTAGAAGGAGCTTTCTCTCATCAGAATGTGTGCCCTTTTCAGCACGCCATTTAAGGAAGGACACTGGAAAGACCAATAAGCTAGGTGGTGCTGTGCACAGAGCACTGGTTCTGGAGTCAGGAAGACCTGAGTTCAAATTGGACCTCAGACATTTACTAGCTGAGTGACCCTGGGGCAAGATCATTTAGTTTCCGGCTGTTTCATTTGTAAAATGAGCCCAAGATTGTTGTGAAGGTAAAATATCTATAAAGTTCTCGACAAACCTTAGAGTGCAAAATAAATGATGGTTTATCATCATCATTATTTTTGTTGTTGTCATATAAGTGTTATATTGTTGTTGTTATATAAGTGAAGGTAAGAGAAAGGTGCCTCCTGTTCATGTCATATGATGATCGACTGAAAGAACTGGAGATGCTCAGCCTGAAGAGAAGAAGACTTGGAGGCAGGGGTAGGCTTGGGTTGGACACACATTATTTCTGTCTTTAAGTATTTGATAAACTAACCCAAGACAATATCTAATAACTTCTTCTGTGCGACCCCAAAGGGCAGAACTAGGAGCAGCCAGTGGCAGTTGCAAAGACCAATTTAAGCTTGCTATCAGGAAAAACAAATATAGTTACCCCAAAATGGCATAGGCTACATTAGTAAATACTGGCTTGCTCTTCACTGGTCATATAGCCATAGGTCTAGGTAGAACTGGAAGGGACCTCAGTGGTACATGATCCAACTCTCCCATTTTACGGATGAATAAATGAAAACCTAAGGAAGATTATAGTGACCTGTCCATGATCACTTATGTAGTGAATATCAGAATTAAGATTTGAACTCATGTTCTGTGACTCCAGATCAGGCAGCTAGGTGGTACAGTGGATAGAGCACCGGGCTTGAGGTTAAGAAGACTGATCTTCATGAGTTCAAATCTGGCCTTGGACACGTACCAGTTGGGTGACTCTGCGTGAGTCACATCATTAACATGTTAACATCATTGACTGAACAATGAAAATTCTCTAGATCCAGTGTCCTTGGTACTGTCCCATATGGCTTGCTTTCTCACTTCTCTGATTTTGTGAGTTAAAGAAGGGTACTTTCTCGAGGTCATAGCCATGGGAAGGAACACCTCATCTTGAAGTGGCAGCAAGAAGAACCTTCTACATATTTGTTTTTGTTTTTTTTTTAATTGCCCTAGGGTGGAGGTGACAGGGCATCTACCAAAGCCATTGGCCTGTGGTATGAGTCTCTTGTTCAGGGGAATGTACAGAGTGAATAATAGAGCCAAGCAAAGTTGAGTTACATATACAGATGTAGCCAGAGGTCTCTCTATTGGATTCCCATTCTGAGGTCCAAGATAGGGTTGGGAAGAAGTCTAGTGTGCCACGAGGTGAGAGAGCCAGTCTGTGAGTGGTGGTCAGAGGTCAGAGGCAGTGGGCTTCAATTTTCATAGATAACATCTTGGATCCAGGGGACATAGTAGTAAATCTTGGTATAGATGCCCATATCACCATTCAGGACACACCCACGAACCCAAGATAGGATCCCAATGAGCTTCCTTCCACAGATGGCTGCAGCTGCGGAGACCTCCTGCCAGAAAGGGAGCAAAGAGTCAGAACTCCTTCCTGATGCTCCCCTGCCACCCTCTCCACTCATCCCCGAATGTTCCCCAGATATTAGGCACAGTTTACACCCCCCCCCCCACCCCAGCAGAGGTGCTCAGGGGATCAGGCACCTAGGGAGCTCCTTCCCTGACTAGTTTTCAGCCTTATTTTGTTTTTTTTACTCTATTTCTCTCCATCCATGGCCAGGAATATTCCAGAATCAACAGAGAGATTTGGGTGAGTCTCTGAACCTCACACAGCTATAGACAATTCTTTTCTCCTGCCTACTTAGGATACCCCAAACTCTTTATTTAGCATTTGGGGTGAGGAAGAGGAAGAGGAGTGTTAGCGTTACAGTTAGAAGTCAGGGGCTGAATTGACAGGACAAACATACAAAGAAGGGAAGACAGAGGCAGAGTTAGACATGGGAATAACATTGCACATCTGGTCAAGGACAGAGAAGTCACAAACGGGGATCAAATGAGATCTGGTAGGAGAAAATTACTTGGCAGGGGGGATGATGGATTTCCTGCAATCCCATGCAGAACACATTCTTCATGGCCTTCCCAGGGAAGATGTAGAGACACTGCCCAACAGGAATTGGGGGATGTTTAACATTCTGGAGAATGATGTCATCTGAGCACAAAAGAAGACGCGAGATGTCCGTTTCTATTTGCTCCTTCAATTAGTCCACTCCTCCTCTTTGCCACTTTAGGCCTCCTTTTCTTAGCTCTTTTTCTAGTACTTCACTTTGGGGAGAAAAACCAGGAGAGAAGAGAGTGGGGAAACACCAATTTCTTGGAATAAGGGGAAAGGAAACTGAGTCTGTCCCTCTGTCTCTCTCTATCTGTCTCTGTCTCTGTTTTTCTGTCTCTCTCTTTCTGTCTTTCCCTCCTCCCTCCTTTTCTCTCTCCCCTCCCCATATATAATATATATTATGTGTATATATATATATATATATATATATGTAGTATGTGTGTGTGTGCTTGTGTGTGCATGCATTGAGGTAGAGAAGGTCAGAGCTAGTAGGGTGGGGAAATAGGGCCAAGGCGTCTGAATGTGGCTATGTCATTCATTGCCCAGCCTATCAAGCATATTAGAATCGACTGCTTTACTTGCAGTCAAGAAGACCTGAGTTCAAATCTTACCTCATCTACTTATTAGCTGTGTGACCCTGGGCAAGGAAGCCTCTCTTTGTCTCAGTTTGCTCATCTGAAAAATGAAGATGATAATAGCACCTAGAGGATAGCTAGGTGGCACAGTGGATAGAGCGCCAGGCCTAGAGTTGGGAAGACTCACCTTCCTGAGTTCAAATCTAGCCTCAGACACTTCCTAGCTGTGTGACCCAGGCCAAATTATTTAACCCTGTTTGCCTCAGTTTCCTCATCTGTAAAATGGACTGGAGAAGGAAATGCCAAACCACTTCAATATCTTTGCAAAGAAAACCCCAAATAGGGTCACAAAGAGTCGGACATGCCTGAAAAGACTGAACAAAAGCACCTAGCTTATAGTAGAGGATGAAATGAGATTACAAATGTAAAGTCCTATACAAACGCTATCACTACCACTACCATCACTTACAGGGCTTGCTTATGTTCCAGCTCCAACTGGAGGTGGTGCAGAGGCTATCTGCCTTGTGATTATCAAGGGGCAGATCCACAGTCATGAAAGAGTTGGGGAGCATGATGGTCTGGGCCAGTTTGATCAGTACAATGTCATGTTCAGATGAGATGACTGTGAATTTTTTGTGAGGGATGACTTTCTCATAAGGTACCACCTTCTCAGGTTCCTCTTGGCTGGACTGGATATCCTTTCTTATGATCACTTGGAGGTATCTAGAAGAAGAGACAGGTTAATAGGAGACCCTTGATCCCTGGTACTCCAACATTCTATTCATTACCTTATATTTAGAGTTTTCTTGACCATCCACCTCAGTGTCCTACCCCCTCCATACAATTGCATCCTGTTGGAGTTCTGGGTCCTGAATGTCCCAGGAGAAAATTATCCTTCCTGGGACATCCCTATCCCTTCTAATGAATTCTCTAGCTGTGATATATCCCACAAATAAATCCACTCATGCCCCCGTCTTTCGCTTTTTCTACCCTTCTGGAAGTCATGGTAACTCAGGAATGGACCTTGTCTCAGTCCCATAATTTCTTCTTTGTTCCTCTTTAGCAAACCCAGAAAGCCTCTCTGATGTTGCTCATATTTAGAGAAATCCCAACCAAATACATGTCTCCCAAGACCTAATTGGTCCTGAGTTCCAGTCACTCACGGTAAGAAGCAGTGAGCAGCGGTCAACACCCACTGTGGGTGAATGAGGGTCCCCACACAGGACTGGGAGCTGGATCTCAGGAAGATGAGGAAAGGCACTGTGGTATTATTAATATGGGATGGCTGTACAACTAGAAGGAGAAACACATTTCAGAACCCAGCTGAAGGGAATTGTTCATAATGGTTATAGACTGTTCAAAACATCAGCATATTCCATATGCTTTAACTTTCTTCCTATTCCTGGACCCTCCTCACCATTATGCCCCCTTTTCCTACCTCTCTGTGCTCTCCCTAGAGATACAGAAGTGAATTTCTTAATTCTTCATTTTTCCCTCGCCTAGCCTCTCCATGTACTACCCTTCCCCCCAATAATAATAATAGCCAGTTGTTCACTCAAAAAATACTTATTAAGCACCTAATATGTGCCAGGCACTATGCTAAGCATCTGAGGATACAAAGAAAGGCGAAAGTCAGCTCTTTCCCTCAAGGAGCTCACAATCTAATTAGGGAGAAAACATGCAAATAACGAGGTACAAAAACTAATTATATGCAATAATAGTGAAGCGTTTAGGCATCACTTTCGGGTTTGCAAAAAATTCTGTGTGATCTCATTTGAGCCTCACAATGATTCTGTGAGGGAGGTGCTATTATTACCTCCATTTTATGGATGAAGAAACTGTGGCTCAGAGAGAATGTGATTTACCCAGGGTTGTTCAACTCAGAGTCTGAGGCAAGATTCAAACTCATTCTCTTGACTCCAATGAATCCAACATTCTATCCCCTGTGCCATTTAGCTGCCCAATTTAACCCTTATCTCTCCTGAAAGGTGCATACAGAAAGCCAACAGGCACTCACCAGCCGCTGTAAGAAGACGGATAAAAAGGAGATACCACATAGTGATAACCAGATCTTGTCCTGCTGATGAGACCAAGACGGGGTGCTAACAGGGCTTAACTTAACTGTGTGCTTAGGGACTTCCAGCAGCAGGAGGGGGATGGACAATGAGGCTGGAAAAGTCTTGGCTTGTCGTAACTCTTTACAGACTTCAAACCCTGATCCCAATTAGGGCATCTATTGGTGATGTTAGCAGCGCTGGCAGATGAGAGGAAGCAGAGAGATGTGTTTCTGGTCTGAAAACCTTGTCTGACCAGGGAGATGAATGCCAGAGGATCTTTTCCTCTTTCCCCAAAGAATAGAAATCCTCAAAAAAGAGCAGGTAGATCTCCCTGTGTTGCCATCTTTCCTCATCCCTGTTCTTCCCCCTAATGCATCAACCCTCCCCGCTAAGTAACATCCCTTACACTGGCCCCTCCCCGCTATGTGACATCAGAACCTCATCACTCCTTTGGCAAGGTGTTTGGGCAAAGTTATGGCCATTTATGCTTCTTTTGGGTCCGTACATCCAATTGTATTGAATGAAATTGAACTGAAATGAGTTCAATTGAAAAATTCAATCGAATGAAAAGACTTGGGTCTAAATTAAACCTTTGATGACACAAGGCAAGTCACTTAATTTTTCCTGAGCTTCAATTGCTTATCAGTAAAATGATGATAATAATACCTCACAAGGTTGTTATCAGGCTTAAATAAGATAATGAAGATGAAGTGCTTTGTGATCCTGTAAGGGTTCTAATCCTGTCGGTTATTGTTTCTTATAAATTTGGGTTATCATCTGTAAGTTTTATCTAGTTCCTAGTCTGTTTCCTTAGCTGTTGGCTGAATAGTCTTAAACTTGGGGTCAGCCATTTTATTGATCTCCTAGCCATTTTAAAAATCTTTATCATGTTGATGTCAAGACATTCTTTCCTCACTGATTCTGCTGAAAAAAATCAGTTTATAGAATATCTTATCAAAATGTTATTTGACATCTAGAAAATGAGACAGTGATGTCTAGAGGCAGCTAGGTGACACAATGGATCGAACCCTGGGTCTGGAGTCAGGAAGACCTGAGTTCAAATCCACCTTCATATACTTTCTAGCTGTGTGTAAGTCACTTAACCTCTGTCTGCTTCAGTTTCCTTAACTGTAAAATGGAAATCATAATATTACCTATCTCTTAGGGTTGTTGTGAAGACCAGTTTAACGCTTGCCTGGCAGAGGATAGTAGATGCCAACATGATTTTGTCAAGATTAGGTCATAGCAGACTAAGTTCATTTCCTTTCAAGGTTATTAGAACTGGATGCTACATTCATTATAGTTTGTGTATACTTCAGCAAAACATTTTTAAAGAATGTACCTTTTATTTTAGCTTTCTTTGATAGTTATAGATATTTAAATGTAAAATTTGGTCCAGGGTCCCACAAAGGTTTTGAGCGCCAATGGACTGGATTTGATCCTAGGGATTAACCTCTGAGATCATTATATCTTTTTGGCTCAATGACTACAATCCAAGGCTGAAGCCTAGACATTTATTTGCATAAGATTTCCTTCTTCAGTGGAGGCTATTATTACTTGGAGCTCTGTTGCCTGTTTGAAGGGTAGAGTTGATGAAAATTTGGACAGGAGTTTCCTTCTGCTCGCTTCTGAGTTTGAGAGAGGACGTGTGTGGTTACCTGAAGTTCCAGGATTTCTTCACTGGGAGGCCCTTGGAAGGAGAGAAACACTCTACTTATATCAAATTGCCTGCCTTCTCAATGAGGGGAAGGGGAGGGAAGGAAGATGAGAGACAATTTACAACTCAAAATTTAAAAATATGATTGTTAAAAATGGTTTTTATGTGTAATTGGAAAGAATTTTAAAAAAAATTTTAGACAGTCTGGAAGAAGCCAATATATAGAGCAGCCACTCCCTTGAGCATTTCCCTATTTTCAGCTTGCCACAGTAGTAGACTTTGGTAATTTCCTCTTTGCGTTAGAATTGTCAATTGAACTGAAATATCTTGCTGCCAGCGGGAAGAGTTCATTCACTCTGTGCGTTGTCTGAAATAGTCTAATCCATATAACTTCTCTGATTTCTGTTTGCCCTCTGCTCAGAAAAATAGGATTGTTTGCAATTCACTATGTTGATGGTTTTTATGGAACTGGTATTTGGCGGGAAGGGAGTCAAGCCTTCAGATATAGCTTAAGGTACTCCTTTGATAAGGAATAGTAATCAGGAGAGTGGCTAAAACCTAAAAATTATTTTTCCTTAGCAAAATTTTTTGGGGATTTTGTTGTTTGATCATTTTAGTCATGTCTGACTCTTGGTGACCCAATTTGGGGTTTTCTCAGCAAGGATACAGGATGCCATCTCCTTCTCCAGCTCGTTTTACAGATGAGGAAACTGAGGCAAACAGGGTTAAGTGACTTGCCCAAGGTCATACAGCTAGTACGTGTCTGAGGTCAGACATTTATGGTCATATGCATAATTTACATGGACAGGATGCAAACTTTTTTGACATCTCCAACTGTTATCTCTTAATTTCTAGTTGAATATAAAGGTTATTTATTATGCTTCCACATGAGAATAGAGAAAGCAGAGCTGAGTAATGGGGTAGTAGATAAAAGCAATAAATGCAGAAAAAAGAGAAATATTGCTACTTTAGAAAATAACTAAATTGAAGAAATTATTCTGGTCCTGGGTCAGACACTCCTAAGACTTTACAGTGAAGCTTTTAATCATAGAATCATAGTGTCAGCAGGCTTTATGAACTAGAAAGTACAACTTAGTCCAACACCTTAGTGTTTTTTTGGGGGAGGATAAATTATTTTTTTTTATTATTTTTAAAATCCTGAACTTAACACTAAATGAGATGATCATTTGTATGTACAAAGCAGTATAGAAAAAGAAGATTGCTTATGGCCGCAAGTATAAAACAAATTCAATGTGCTATTTTCAAAGTTGCCCAGCATGTCTGTTTCCTACAGATATACCTTCTGTTCTATGTTTAAAAATGCTCATCTGACCCTCTTTCCTTACTTTTCCTTATTACCAGCCCCTTCCCCTTTCCAAAACTCCACCCCAAATCCCAGTGAAAGAAAAATCAAACCCTTGTATCAAGAATGTGCATAGTCAATCAAAACAAATCCCCATATTGGCCATGTTCAAAACCAGGTGTCATTCTACACCTTGAGTTTGTTACCTGCCTCTCAGGAGGTAGGTAGCATGTTCATCATTGTTGCTCTAGAATCTTGCTTGGTCATAGCATTAATCAGAGTTCTTAAGTCTTTCTTAGTTGTAGTGTTTTTAAACAGTAATTGTTATATAACAAATTGTTTTCTTGCTTCCGTACACTTCACTTTGTAGCAGTTCATTCAAATCTTTGAGCTGGTTTGTCTGAAATCACCTGTTTCATTATTATTTATAGAGAAATAATAATATTCCATTGTATTCACACACCATAATTTGTTTAGCTTTTCACAACTGATTGGGAATGCCCTTAGTTTCCAGTTCTTTGCCATGATGACACAAACAAGCAAAGCTGTTCTAAGTATTTTATATGTATTGCTCCTTTTCCTCTTTCTTTGATCTCTTTGGGCCCCAGATGCATGCTCTAGATGAATCATCATGATGTATTTTGAACCTAAAGACATTTATGACTTATCATATATAACAGATTCTTATGGAAAATATGCACCTTGGAAAATAGTAGTTCTAAGTAAGAATCCTAGAATCTGAGAGTTAGAAGAACATCAGAAGCTATCTGGTCCCATCCATGCTATATGGGAATGTTCTCTGACCTGACTTTTCTTTGACTTAAGGGAGGGGGAACCTGCCCAGGAAGCCCATTGCATTTTTGGATAGCTCTAATCATTAATAGGTTTTTTTAAATTACATTGAGCCTAAAATTGTATCTTTGTGACTTCCACACATTGTTCCTACTTCTGACCTCTAGGGTAAAGGAGAACAATTTCACCTTCCTCATGATGGGTGCTCTTGGACATGTATGGTCACTCAGTGGGGAGGTCTCAGTATCTTGGTGTCACACAAAGAGGGGAGGGGTCACTGTCTTAATGCTGTACACAGAAGGGAGGGTTCAATGTCACACAGAGGACAGAGATTAGTGTCACACAGGCAGGCAGGGTCAATTTCACATATTTGGGAAGGTCTCTGTCACATAAAGGACATGGTGAGTGTGTACATGATGGGTTAGGATGAAAGAGAGAGGGAGAGTAATTGATTGTGGAGAAGAGCAAAGACCAAGTAGGAGGTCACAGTGACATTATCTTCCTAGGGACTCAGGGAAACCCACTTGCTCTCATCTGAGCAAGTCTCTTTCCCTGGAAAAAGAAAGGAAAACTCTGAGTCCTGGAGTCCATTTCTTCATCAGGATAGGCTTCTTCCAGGCTGGGGAGATCTCTAGCCCTGCAAGGCAGAAAGATCAGGTAGGCTCTTACATCTTAAGTTTTCTCTCCTCTGACTACCCTGGAAAAGGCACTGACAGATGTCCCTTCTGGGACTAGAGCCTGAGCCTAAAAGATCTGGCTCTGGAGCCACTTAGGAATCCAACAGATACTTCTCTTTTCCTCTTCCCCAGAACCTCCAAATAGGGTACCAGGCCAGTGGGAAGACTCAATTCTCCAGTCTACTCTGGGAAAGATATGAATATCATCATGAAATATATCCTCTTCTTCAACCTCCTGTCAGTGGCTGGTGAGTGACTATGGGCATCTTATGGATGTGGGTAGGGCAGAAGAAGTATTGGAAATTTTAATAGAAAAAAATAATAAATGTGGTACAAACAATCACCAATCATCTTTGTCGTGATAAAAATCTGTGACAAAGGGAAACTGAGGCACAAAGTTTTACACATGATAAATTTATTAGCATGGCTAGCAAATGCCAATAAATTGGGTCCAAGACCCCTCAGCAGTCAAGGATAAAACTGACAAGCAAAGCAACTTTTTTAAAATAGCATTTACATGGTGACTATACAGACATATTTCACTCTTGATTGATTGGTGCTGCTTATATCAATTACTCACCAGGTGGACCAACAACCTATGACCAACATCCTCTGGAAGGTATCATGATAGGGAAACATCTTATCCCCAGATTGACTCATCTCATTGCCTCCAGCCCCCCCATCCCCCAGCCCCACCGCGGTCTGACAGATTAGAATTTTTGTGGTTTGATTTTAGTTAGTAGGAAAAATTAAACTCTTACACATTTTACTAATAGGGACTATATAATCAAGTCTGAATTTAATTCACAAATATTGATTCTGATTAGATACAATTCTCAACTGTAATTTTGGAATATCAGTTTTCAAATTTCACAATAGACAACTAAAGTTACAGGATTAAGGAGCTCAAACTCACATAATGAAGGAGGTGGATTGATCACTAATACATAAGAAATTGATCAAGCCTTAAAACAATGCGAAATAAAGCGGGGTGTCAATTTTCAATTTTACACCTTCTATGCGTAATTTCTATCTGGTATAGCCAGATCCCAATATTTTCCCCTGACCTCAAAGCAGTAAGGTGAAGGAAGGAGATGGTTAAAGAGAAGTGGAAATATCCAAAAAAGCATCTCTAGGAATTCCATTAGGGTCTCAAAAGGAATTTATTTGGGCGAGGGTTGGACTTGATGACCTCAGAGGTCTATTCCACAATTCAGTGAAGAGGAAGATCTTCCCAATTGGAATTTGATAATGTTCTTAGTATATACAGTAAAAAGAAGATAGAAAGAGGGACATAATGGCTGGCTTGAGGGAAGAGATAATGGGCAAGGTGTATGGATTTTAAGGCTTATTTGGAATATAAGCTATACAAATGACTATATATATTTACAAATATATATGTATATATACATATATATTAAAGACTGTATTGTTTAATGTTAAGGAATGATTAGTAATTGAAAAGCAAGGACTATATGATGCCAGCTCTTTCAAGAGAGACAGCATGACCAGAGGAGGCAGATGGGTGGAAGGTAGGAAAGCAATTAGGGAAAAAGATGAGTAAATGCGGTAAAAGCCCTGGATCAAAAAGGTCCTGAGGCTCAAATAAGCAGGATTGCTTAGCCAAGAACATTTAGCTCAGTCTTGGTGAGGAATAGGATCAGATGACTGGGCAACAACTGTTGCTTTCTTCCATTTAGCTGGTGGGGCTTAGCAGGAGTTGAACCTGCCCCCAAGAGTAAAATCATATCAAAGCAACAAAGAGGAGGAACGGTACTTGAGTCATGGGGGAAATATAGGTCAGGAATACACTGGGTAGAGCAATCCAGAAATGAAGAAATTAAATTATTTTTATTCGTAGAGTTCTGTGATTTTGCATAGATGGGTTGGAAGGAATCTCCAGGGGTCATTCATATATGATTTGGACCTACCATGGACTTTAAGGTTCCATTAGTCCAAACTCTTTATTTTATTATACATGAGAAAACTGAGAGGGGAAAAGACTTACCCAGGATGGCACAGTGAGATGCTATTTGCACAGATTCCATTGCCCAGACTAGAACCAATATCTCTTCACTCGCAGACCATTGTTCTCTCCACTTCACTTTACTGTTTCATCTCCTAAATTATATAAAACAGGATGTATCCATTCCGTATGCACTTTGTCACTTGCCTAACTGCCTCTATATCCTCATGCCTACAGCGAAGTTGTTTTTATTAAACTCAAGATAACTAGCCTGAGAGTGTGATGATGATTCTGTTGAGGAATAAAGGAATAAGGGGCAAGACATTTCTGGGCCTTGGTTTCCTCGTTTGTTAAATGAAGGCATTGCGTTAAATGACCTCTCAGATTGCTCCTAGCTCTAAATCTATGCAAAAGAGCTCTGAACACTCAGACAATGACAGAAAAGATAGTTTGCTCACGCTACCTCTGGCAGTAATAGAAATAGAGGAGATTAAAGAAAGAAGAAAGAACAGAATTGTTTCTGGATGTGATAGTACAGGTTACTTTTCAATCTCCATTACCATCATAGATTTAATCAGTTGTATTCCATCTCCTGAAAATTGTCTCTTTCTGACTCTCTAGTTTCCCTACCAGCGTTCTATGATGACATGAATGAGAAAAGTCTACCTTGCCTGGTCTACCTGAGATCCAGCTTCCAACCTTGCATTGGGACTCTTATTCACCCACAGTGGGTGGTGACAGCTGCTCATTGCTACTTACCGTGAGTGAGAATATGTCAAGGACATTCTTCTCTAGGAATTCTGAATGAGAATCTAAAAATCTGTCTGGAATTTCCCCATACTCAACAGAACTGAAAAGACTTAGGAGTCTGGATAAGAGAATCTGGTAGGGAGGAGGAAGGTTAATTTCTGAAACCTCGTGACTCTTCAATAAACGTTTCTTAAGTGAAACACTGGATTAGGATTGGAGATATGATATGAGTCGGACCCTGCCCTCAAAGAGCTTATGATCTAAGAAAAGGAAGAAAGACCCACATGCAAACATTTGTGATGCAGGAGGAAACGGAACTAAGTTCAAAAAAGTCCAGACAAAGTGCTGATTGTGTTTAGATGAGGGAGAGGGAAGGTCAGCTAGGTGGTGCAATGAGTAGAGTACTGGCCCTGGATTCAGGAGGACCTGAGTTCAAATCCATCCTCATATGCTTGACACACTAGCTGCGTGACCGTGAGCGAGTCACTTAACCCCAGTTGCCCTGACTTCCCCCCTCTAAAAAAATAGATGAGGGAGATGGAGGTTGCTTCCACCATGGAGTGGGGTGGGGTGCTTGGGAAGACTTCACAAAGCCATTTAGCCTGTCTTAAAGAATAGGTAGAAGGATTTCAGTAGGCAGAGAAGAGAAAGACATAGCAGATGTATAGAACAGTGAATCTAAGGTGTGGAAGCAAGAAAATACAGGTCATATTCAAGGATGGCAAATATCTGATTTGACTAGAGTACAGAGTAAGTGAAAAGGAAGAGTATGAGATAGAAATAGAATAGTGAACAGTTGTAGCCAGATTATTAAATCTCTTAAATATCAAGCTAAGGGAATTATTTGGAAGATTATTAGACAGTGTTGAAAGTTTTTGAGCAGTGGGGTAAAACAAGCAAATCCAGACATTAGGAAGATTAAGCTGTCAGTAGTGTGTGAGATAGATTGGAGTTGAAAAAGCCAGTAGACAGGAATATCTTTTTTTAATTGTTATTTTTATTTTGTTTTTAAATTATGTATTTTTGTTACATTTTGATTCCCGAATTGTCTCCCTCCCTCCATCCCCACCTCTAATTAGAAAAAGACAACAATTGATATAGAGATGTATGTGGAACCATACAACATATACTTACATATATCAGTCCTTTCTCTGAAGGTAGATAGCATCTTTCTTCATAAGTCCTTCATAGTTAATTTGAATGATCATATTACTCAGAACAGCTTAAACATTCGTAGTTACTTTTCCAACAATATTGTTTTAACTGTATACAATGTTTTCCTAGTTCTGCTCGTTTCACTCTGAGCATTATTTCATGCAAATCTTTTCATGTTTTTCTAAAACCGGCTTGCTCACCATTCTTTACAGTATAGTAGTATTCCATCACAATCATATACGAAAACTTATTCAGCTATTCCCCAGTTGATGGGCATCCTTTCAATTTCCTATTCTTTGCCACCACAAAGAGAGCTGTTATAAATATTTTAAAATATGTATGTTCTTTTCCTTTTTCCCTGATCACCTTGGGAAACAGATATAATAATGGTATTGCTGGGTCAAAGGGTATACACAGTTTTATAATTCTTTGGGCATAATTCTAAATTGATCTCCAAAATGGTTGGATCAGTTCACAATACCACCAACAGTATATTAGCATTCCATTTTTTCCACATCCCCGCCATCATTTGTCATTTTCCCTTCTATCACTTTAGCCAATCTGATAGGTGTGAGATAGCACCTCAAAATTGTTTTAATTTGCATTTCTCTAATTAATAGTGATTTAGAGCATTTTCAATGACTATATATGTATGCATTTGATTTCTTCTTCCAAAAATTGCCTGTTTGCATCCTTTGACCATTTGTCAATTGAGGAATGATTCATATTCTTATAAATTTGACTTAATTCTCTATATATTTGAGATATGAGTCCTTTATCTGAGAAACTAGCTATATATTTTTCCTCCCAATTTTCTGTTTTTCTTGTCATATTGGTTATCTTGGTTTTATTTGTACAAAACTTTTTTATTTTAATGTAATCGAAATGATCTTTTTATATCCCACAATGTTCTCCATCTCTTATTTATTCTTGAATTCTTCTCTTATCCATATATCTGATAAGTAATATGTTCCATGCTCCTTTGATTTACTTATGATATCTCCCTTTATGTCTAGGTCATATATCTATTTTAGCCTTATCTTGGTAAACGGTGTAAGACATTGGTCTACACCTAGTTCCTGCCAGACTGCTTTCCAGTTTTTCTAACAATTTTTATCAAATACTGAGTTCTTATAAAAGCTTATATCTTTGCATTTATTAAACATAAGGTTGCTATAGTAATTTACTACTGTGTATTGCATACTTTATTCCACTGAGCCACTCTTCTATTCCTTAGCCAGTACCAGATAGTTTTGATAATTATTGCCATATAGTTTAAGATCTGATACTGCTAGACTTCTTTCCTTTATATTTTTCATTAATTCCTCAGATATTCTTGACCTTTTCTTTTCTCCAAATGATTTTTATTACTTTTTTCTAGCTCAGTAAAATAATTCTTTGGTACTTTAATTGGGACGGCACTGAATAAGCAGATTAGGTAGAATTATCATTTTATTATATTGGTTCAGCACCCTCTTGAATAATGAATATTTTCTCCAATTATTTAAATCTGACTTTATTTGTATAAAAAGTATTTTTAAATAATGTTCATATAGTTCCTGGGTTTGGTTTGTCAGGTATACTCCCAGATATTTTATATAGTCTGGTTATTTTAAATGAGATACCTCCTACTATCTCTTCTTGTAGGGCTTTGTTGGTGATATATAGAAATGCTGGTGATTCATGTGGGTTTATTTTATATCCTGCTACTCTACTAAAATTACTAATTGTTTCAACTAATTTTTAGTCGAATCTCTAGGATTTTCCAAGGATACCATAATATCATCTGCAAGAACAGTTAGTTTTATTTTCTCGTCACTCGTTCCGATTCCTCCAATTTCTTTTTCTTTTCTTATTGACAGCATATCTAGTGCAATATTGAATGATAGTGGTGGTAATGGGCATCTTTTCTTCACTCCTGATCATATTAGGAAGGCTCCTAGCTTATGCCCATTATAGAGAATGCTTGCTGATGGTTTTAAGTAGATGCTTCTTATCATTTTATTTAAAATTTTTTATTTAGTATTTTATTTTTCCACAGTTTCACATAAAAGCAATCTTTAACATTCATTTTTAAAACCTTGAGTTCCAAATTCTCTCACTTCCTTCTTTCCCCTCCTCCCCCATCGAGAAGATAAGCAATTCGATATAGGCTATACAGGTGTAGTCATGCAAAACATTTCCCCAATAGTCATGTTGTGAAAGAAAACATAGACTCTCTCCAAAAAAAACCTTAAGAAAAATGAAATTAAAAAGTATGTTTCAATCTATACTCAGACACCATCAGTTCTTTCTCTGGGGGTGGATAGCATTTTTCATTTCAGGATTGTTACAATTCTGAGAATAGCTAAGTCATTCACAGCTGATCATCTTACAATATTGCTGTACCTTTGTACACGGTACATTTCACTTTACATCAGCCCATGCAAGTCTTTCTAGGTTTTTCAGAGAGCATCCTGCTCATCATTTTTTATACTACAGTAGTATTCCATTATAATCACATACCACACACAACTTGTTCGGCCATTCCCCAATTGATGGGCATCCCCTCAACTCTCAACTCTTTGCCACCAGAAAAAAGCTTCTATAAATGTTTCTGTACATATAAATCCTTTTCCTTTTTGTTTTCTATCTCTTTTGGGATATAAACCTAGTAATAGTATTGCTAGGTCAAAGGGTATGCATTGTTCTACAGCCCTTTGGGCATAGTATTTTTTTACAGAATGGTCGAATTAGTTCACAACTCCACCAACAGTGTATTAATCTCTCATTTTCCCCACATCCCCTCCAACATTTGTCATTCACCTTTTCTGTCCTATCAGCCAATCTAATAGGTCTGAGGCAGTACCTCAGAATTGTTTTAATTTGCATTTCCCCAAACAACAGTGTTAGAGTATTTTTCATATGGCTATAGATAGCTTCATCTGAAAACTGGTCATATCTTTCAATCATTCATCAAGTGGGCAATGGCTCTTATTTTATAAATTTGACTCAGTTCTCTATATACTTGAGAAATGAGGCCTTTGTCAGAGAAACTCACCTCAATTTTTTTTCACAGTTCCTATGGCTAACTGTATTTCCCTCCATCTTATCCCCCCATTTATTCTATTCTCTTTCTCCTTTTACTCTGTCCTTCCTCAAGTGTTTTGCTTCTGACTAACCTCTCCCCCAATATGCCCTCCCTTCTACCACCCTCCCTCCTTCTCTTATCCCTTTCCCCTCCTACTTTCCAAGTAAGATATATTTCTATACTCAAGTAAGTGTGTATTTTATTTTCTCTTTAAGCCAATTCTGATGAGAGTAAGGTTCACTCACTCTCCCTTACCTCCCCCCTCTTCCCTTCCACTGTAAAAGCTTTTTCTTACGTCTTTTATGTGAGACAATTTACCCTATTCTACCTCTCCCTTTCTCTTTCTTCCAGTACATTCCCCTCTTGTCTCTTAATTTTAATTTTTAGATATCATCCCTTCATATTCAACTTACACCTAGGTTCTCTCTCTCTCTCTCTCTCTCTCTCTCTCTCTCTCTCTCTCTCTTTCTCTCTCTCTCTCTCTCTATATATATATATATATATATTTCTTCTAACTACCCTAATAATGATAAAGGTCTTATGAACTATAAATATCATCTTCCCATTTAGGAATTTAAATAGTTTAACCTTATTAAGTTCTTTATGTTTTCTCTTTCTTGTTTACCTTTTTATGCTTTCTTGAGTCTTGTATCTGAAAGTCAAATTTTCTATTCAGCTTTGGTCTTTTCATCAAGAATGCTTGAAAGTCCTCTATCTCATTGAATATCCATTTTCCCCATGAAGGATCGTACTCAGTTTTGCTGGGTAGGTGATTCTTGGTTGTAATTCTAGTTCCTTTTCCCTCTGGAATATCACATTACAAGCCCTCAGATCCTTCAATGTAGAAGCTGCTAAATCTTGTGTTATCCTAACTGTGGTTCCATGATACTTCAATTGTTTTTTTTTCCTAGCTGCTGGCAATATTTTTTTCCTTGACCTGGGAACTCTAGAATTTGCTATGATACTTCTGGTAGTTTTCATTTTGGGACTTCTTTCAGGAGATGATCAGTGGATTCTTTCAATTTCTATTTTACCATCTGGTTCTAGACGATCAGGGCAGTTTTCCTTGATAATTTATTGAAAGATGATTTCTAGACTCTTCTTCTGATCATGACTCTCAGGTAGTCCAGTAATTCTTAAATTATCCCTCCCGAATCTATGTTCTATATCAGTTGTTTTTCCAATGAGATATTTCTCATTGTCTTCTATTTTTTCATTCTTTCAGTGTTGATTTTATTGTTTCTTGATTTCTCATAAAAATAATTAGCTTCCATTTACTGAATTCTAATTTTTGAGGAGCTTTTGGATCTCCTTTTCCATTTGGCCAATTCTGCTTTTTAATGCATTCTTCTCCTCATTGGCTTTTTGGACCTCTTTTACCATTTGGCCTAGGCCGGTTATTAAGGTGTTATTTTCTTCGGTATTTTTTATGTCTCCTTTACCAAATCGTTGACTCATTTTTTATGATTTTCTTGCATCACTGTCATTTTTCTTCCCAGTTTTTCCTCTACCTGTCTTACTTGATTTTCAAAATCCTTTTTGAGCTCTTCCATGGCCTGAGACCAATTCACATTTTTATTGGAGGCTTTGGATGTAGGAGCTTTGATTTTGTTGTCTTCTGAGTGTGTGTTTTGGTCTTCCTTGTCACCATAGTAACTTTATATAGTCTGAATTTTTTTCTGTATTTGCTCATATTCTTAGCCTCTTACTTGAATTATAACACTTCGTTAAAGTAGGGCTTTGCTTCTAGGGTGGAGGGTGCACTGTCCCAAGCTTCAGGGGTTTTTATGCAGCTATTTTCAGAGATACTTACAGGAGCTATAAGTTTTCAGTTCTTCCAATGTGGTATGACCTAAGAAGAGGTGCTTACAAGTGTCCTGGCCTGTGCTCTGGTTTGTGAGTGACCACAAACACTCTTTTTTGCCCTAGAACTGTGAAGAGGGTTCCCCCCTCCACTGTGGCCACAAGGTCTTCTATGCTGGTACTCTTTCTTGCCCTGGAACTGCCCCCTAAGAGTGCTCCCAAGGCCTATGAGGTAGATCTGAGTATGGACAAAGCAACAGAGTCCTGCCTCAGTGCTAGCAAAAAGACCTCTGTAGTCCCTTTCTGATCAGATGTTTGACTCTGTTACCATATGTGAGCTCCAGAAGTAACTTCTGTCAATGCTGGTTCAGTCACTCCCAAGGCCTACTTCTGGTTTGCTGGGGCCAGGGCTATGCTGGCGCAGCCTGTGCTGCACTGTGCTGTACTCTCACTCAGGTGAGACAGACTTTTCCTGCCAATTTGCTGTTTGTGGGTTGAGAAGTCTGGGAACCTCCACTGCTGCCAGTGATTCAGATCACCCCAAGGCCTGCTTTGGGTTTCCTGGGGCCTGTGCTGGACTGTGCTCCTCTATCATCTAGATGCAACAGACTTTTCCTGCTGACCGTACAGGTTGTTTGGGGCTGGAAATTTGTTTCACTCCATATTTTGGTGAGTTCTGCTGCTCTAGAATTTGTTTTCAGTAATTTTTAAAGGTATTTGGAAGAGTTTGGGGGAGAGCTCAGGTGTGTCTCTGCCTTGGCTCCACCTTTCACTTCTTATCATTTTGTTTTGTTTTGTTTTGGGCAGGGCAATTGGGGCTATGTGACTTGCCCAAGGTCACACAGCTAGTACATGTGTCAAGTGTCTGAGGCCGGATTTGAACTCAGATCCTCCTGACTCCAGGGCCAGTGCTCTACTCACTGCACCACCTACCTGCCCCCCATTTCTTATCATTTTAAAGAAAAATCCATTAGGCAGGAATATGTGGTTGAAAGGTACTCAATGGTTTAGGTAAGAGATGATGAGGGTCTGAGGTGGTGATCATGGTTGCCAAATAAGGAGGGGACCATGGGTGATGCCCAGAGAAATTGTCACTACAACAGGATAAGTAAGACTTGCAGATTGATTGAATGAGAGAGAATAAGGAGTCAAATACATACAACTCTAAGGCTACAAATAAGGATACCTGTCAGAACGATTGAGCCGCTGGCTAGGATAAAGAAGTCAGGAAGAAGAAAGAATATAGGAGACAATATTTTAAGTTCAGGTTTGGATGACTTTAGCTTAAGATGCTGGTGGAACAGCCAGGTAAAGATTTCTAATAGGAATTAGAGAAATGCAAGTCTGGAGCTTAGAAGAGAAGTTAAGGTTGAAGCTATATTTTTGTGAGTAATTTGCACAGGCATGATAGTGAATCTATGGAAGTAGATAGGATCACAAGGGGAAAAGTGTAGAGAAAGCAGAGACCTGGAGGTGGGAGAGAAGAATCAGAGAAATAGCCGGTAGGAAGAAGACTGAGAAGAATACAGCGTTATAGAAATTGAGTAGAAATTACCAGGATGGAGAAGATGTGATCTGGAGTATCAAATGTTGCGGGAGGGCAGAGACCAAGGAAAGGGTATCGGATATAGGATTTCAAAATTCATTGACCATATTTGAAAGAACAGGTTCAGTGGAGAGGTTAAGATAAAAGCCTGATTGCAATGGGGTGAATGAAGACTCAAAGGGAGGTGAGGCAATGGGTATAGACTACTTGTTTAAGAAATTCAATAATTTAAACCAGAAGAGAGATGAGACTAGAAGTAGTAAGCTCAAGGGAATTTTTTTTAAAGAATAAGCATGAATTAATTATGTTTATAAGCAATGAGAAAGAATAGAGAGGGAGACAGGTTCATTATGCAAAGACAGATGCAAGGATGGGAGAGAGGAACTCTATTGATTAGAGGAGATGTGTAATTAATAGATCAGGAGAGGAAGGAGGAAAGTCTGAAAGTGCCGAGTGGTTTTGAAATGAAGAAGGAAGAATTTGAAGGAAAACCTGTGAGAAAGCTTCAATTGAAATATATAAATATATATATATGTATATATATATATATATACATGTATATGTATATGTATACAGTGTGTGTGTGTGAAGCAGAATCAAAACCTAAAAACATGAGGGGCAACATTAGGGCTTGAGGAGACAGAACAAAATTTTTGTCACCTATGGTTCAGAGTTTTCCAAAGACTCACAACAGATTGGCTTCAATTCTGGGAACTTGATCCAAAGGAATCATTATGTCTCTTTGGTTTGTGCCTCCATCCTGAAGTTTTCTTTGGGGGAAATCTCCAAAATCAAGGTTAGATGTATACTTGTGTCTAGGTTTCCCCAAATCTTACATAAGCACTCAATGAGTACACTATGACTATATGTTATCAGACAATCTTTAATATTCACCATGAAAATGCAGGATGGAAAAGACTCACAGAAAACTGTGAGCCAACCTAGAAACTTACAGCCTTCAAAAAGTCCTTTAGACTCTTTCCAGAAAGTAAACACACCTGGGAAGTGGAATTGATTAACACAAAATTCCCATTACATTAAACTTGTTCTGTGGTCTGACCAAGCACAGGAATGGCAGGTTTTTCAAGGTTAAAATTTCTTTGCCTTCTTCCCCTACCTCTCAAGGCCTACCCAATGTGGCTTTGGCTACAGTTTGTTTTTCTTCAGTAGTTTCAATCATTCTTCTTGACCCTATTTGGAGTTTTCTTGGCAGAGAGCAGTATCTAATCTAACATTTTTTTAAAGATGATGAAATGAAGTCCCATAGAGATTAATTGACTTTCCCAAAGTCCAACAGGTTAATGTTGGGATTTAAATCTGGTTCTTAAGGGTTAGTGGTCAATCAATCAACAAATGTTGAGAGTATAAAGGCAAAAATGAAATTGTCTCTTCTCTCAAGGAACTTAGTGTTGTATTGGGGAAATAAACATATGCATATATACTTTTCTATTGGGGGAGACAAATGTGCATAAATAAATATATACAAAATAGATATAAGGCAATTTTGGGTGAGGAAGACACTAGAAACTGATGGGAATCTAGAAGAGTTTCATGGGTAAGGTAATCCTTGAGCGAAATCTGGAAGGAAACCGGTAATTAACTGAGCTTTAGGTTTATTAAAGAGGATCTCTAAAGCTTCGTCTGTCTCTAACATTCTATAAAAGCAAGTGGTCAAACATTCCCTTCATGCTCCCATTCAGATAGACTTTTCCAACATATGCCTTGAGTTCTCACAGGAATCCAGACTACATGAGGACCAAGGTTCTCTGTGTCTGATTGCTTGGACAAGCCCTTGATTTGACTCATCCTAGAAAGTAGGGATAGAGGGATTCAACTTCCATTTCAGGTGATGCTGAGGGCAGAGGGTATAAGTGAATTGAGATAAATGGAAGGATAAAGGGTAGAATTCATCTCTCTCTCTCTGTCTCTCTCTCTCTCTCTGTGTATGTGTGTGTGCATGTGTGCTTGTGTTATATAGATGTGCCTGTCAATGAAGTACACTAAAAGTCATGTGCTCCTTCTCCTCTTTAGCCTCTTCCTTTTCTTCTAGGTACCTCAAAATCATCTGGCAGAATTATACCATCAATGACCAGCAGCCGACTGAGCAAGAGCTACCTTACGAAAAGGTCATCAGTCACCCAAGCTTCATTTCCACTTCTTCTGAATATGACATCATGCTGATCAAGTTGGCCACATCCATTCAATTACCAAAAAACTTTCAAAATGTAGAATTGCCTCCTGAAGATATCAATATGGATACACAGTGCATAGTTCCAATCTGGTCATGGAGTGATCATAATTTCAGTAAGTGGTTATCAGACGGTAGTGGTATTTATGTTAGAGATCCATCTAATCCGTCCAATCCAACAATCATGCATTATTGTATACCTACTCTGTGCCAGGCACTGTGCTAGGTCCTGGAGATACAAAGACAAAGTGAAAGACAGCCTCTGCCCTTGGAGGGCTCATACTCTACTGGAAATTCTGAGGGAGATAGGGAAAGAATGGAAATTCACTGGAGTGGGACTGGGTTTCTGAGCCCCATAACGATAGCTAATAATATCCATCATTTTTATAGAGCTTTAAGGTTTGTGAAGTGTTTTACACATGTTACCCCCAGGGGTTACCACTGCTTTTGTTTGTTACAATAGACAACGTCACTTGATATTTTCGAGCCCTGGTTTTCCTGTCTATAAAATGGAGAAAATAATTTCTGCTTTATGTCATAGAGTTGTAGAACTAATAGATGTCAGGTCACTTTGAAAATTTATAATCACTACATAAATATAAGGAATTATAATAATAATTATTGTTATTATTTTATTACAAGTAGCAATTATAATACTTCAGGGGGGTGAGTAGAGTGAAGGGGGAGCTGGATCTCCCTCTCTTGCCCAGTCTGGAAATAATAGCAGCCATTTATGTGCCTGATCCCACTACTGATTGGCGTGGGAGCTTTGATCCTGCTCCATTTGTGACCTGGGCCAGTTCACCTGTCTTCAGGCAGCCTGGTTGCTCTTCACTCCACTCCACTTCCAGATAGTCACTATACTGGTTCCTGACTTAGTTCACATCGTTCCACTCCCACTTAGACACTAATCCCACTTTAACTCAGAACTTCTGAACTCAAGCGATCCACTAAATTCAGCCGTCCCAGTACCATGGATTATAAGTATTCATCACCATTTAAGGGAGTGGCTCGGTGGATAGAGTGCTGGGACTGAAGTCAGGAAGACACATGCCTGAATTCAATTTGGCCTCCGCCACTTACCCTGGGCAAGTCACTTAACCCTGTTTGCCGCAATTTCCTCATCTGTAAAATGAGCTGGAGAAAGAAATGGCAAGAAAACTCGAGTTGGGCATGGCTGAAAAATGACTGAATGTCATTGTCATTTATACTAATTGTATAATTAAACTAGTCCAAAAGCTATTCCTAAACTATTCTAATGCTTCTTCCATCACCACTCTCTGTCCTTACGGATCTGTGGCAAACCCCATTATGTGTAACATTTTCACCACTGACTTGGATGACAACGCTAACCAGGGACTTCCCATTCTCTCCCCATTCCCTTCAGAACTCCAAGATGAATGTAAGCCTCATGAGGAAAGGGACTGTCTTTCACAAATTTGGGAGGGATAGGGTAACATTGATGACAGAGTCAAGATCTCAAAAGAGCTTGACAAGCTGGATTGTTGGGTTGAATCCTAATAAGATGAAATTGAATAGAAATTAATATAAAATCTTACACTTAGGTTCAAAAAAGTCAACTTCAGTAAGCACAAGCTGGGCAAGATGTGTCTAACAAAGCTATTTATCTGAAAAATTAAGGGAGTTTAAATAAATCATAACCTCAATATGATTTGACAATGTGATATGTCAAATAAAAAGGCTACTTTGATCCAGGCATTACATTAAGAGAGACCATAATTTCTCGGGAAGTAATAGTATGCTGGCACTCCGATTTGATTGTTATACTCAGTTGTGGCAACCACAGTTTAGGAAGGTTCTGGACAGACTGGAGAGCATCCAGAAGAAGGCAAACAGTGAAGGGCTTCTAGGTTGTATCCTATGAGGGGCAGCTAGGGGGTTCAGTGGGTAGAGCACTGGTCCAGGAGTCAGGAGGACCTGAGTTCAAATCCATCCTCAGACACTTACTAGCTATGTGATCTTGGGCAAGTCATTTAATCCTGATTGCCTCCTTAAAAAAACAAATAAAGATTATATCCTATGAAGATCTATTGAAGGAAATGGAGATATTTAACCTGGAAAAGGTAAGACTCAGTGGATTGGTAGATTTCTTTCTTCAAGCAAACAACGGAGGAGGCAGTGGGGTATAGTGGAATGGACACTGGTTTGAGAAGCAAAGGACTTGCATTTAAATGTACTTGACTTTAATGTTCACTATCCATGTGACCATAGATAAAGCACTTAACTTCTCTGGGTCTCAGTTTCCTCAACTGAGGAAAAAAAAAGATGAAGTGAGGGAGGTCCTCTGGCTTTAGATTTATGAGCTTATAAGCTTAAGGACTATGAAGCTGAAGAGCAATTAGACTTGTTCTCTTATGAGCAGGCAAATTTAAGTCTGATTTAAGGAATAACTTCCTAATAATTAGAATGAGCAGGTCATGAGTTCTCCAAGGAAAAGTTGGGTGGTCACTTGTTAAGTATTTTGTGAGAAAGAATTCTTGGTCAGCTGTGAGCTGGCCTTCATGGCCTCTGAGGTCCCTCTCAGTTCTGAAATTCTGTAATTTTCTAGAACATTTTTCTTTAACAACTCTAATCATAAGGTCACTCCATGCTACAGCTCCTTGAAATGGGATATGGGGAAGAGTTCGTTTTAAAGTGGTACATGTGACAGATATGAATCATGGTGGGAGGTAGAATCTGATCAAGAAGAACCATGGAGGGGAAGGTCAAGATCATAGCCAAGACCTCCCACAAACTACTCTTTGTCTGCCTTGGTCAGTCCAAATGCCAAGTTAGATAGATTAACTCAGTAGGACACTTTTTACTTTATTTTGTATCTTCTACTTGTTTTTAAATAGGTATCAGGGCAATAACAGAAAAGAAGGCTTGGAAGGAGAAAGGAGAATGCTGGGAAAATTCAAATACAAAGGAAAATCTCAATTCTCTCTCTCTCTCTCTCTCTCTCTCTCTCTCTCTCCGTTTCTCCCTCTCTCAGAACAAGATGCTGATGTTCTACACACCTTGAGAACTGACCTGATCCCTAACAGTCAATGCATCTATAGCTATCCAGGAAAACTCACAAAGGACATGATTTGTGTGGGAGTTATAACAGAAATGCCATTCAAATGTCTGGTAATTCTTCCAGGTTCCATTTATCCTTTTTTCTTAGTCATCGTCATGACCTCTCTCTTTGTTCAGACAGAAATCTTTCTCGATGGTTGAGATAAGAGATGAAGGAGAATGGGGCTCAGAGAATAATATTTGTTCCTCTCCTTCCTTTGATTAGAAATTGGGGGCCCTTAAGAAGGCAGAAATGGGGAGGAATAGAAAGTCTTTGGGTCAAGCTACTTTCTAGTTTCTCCTTAGGCTAGGTTAGAGAAAGATGGGGAGACAGGGACAGCCAGTGGGGTGGACAAAAGGCTTGCCTAAAAATAGCCATTGCATGTTAGAGACTTGGGGCCTACAAATTACCTCAAGTCCAAATCCTCTGCACCAGCCACTGACTTTGTTCATTGGCTGAGGTGACCTTAGCTCCAGGGATATCTTTGATCTCCTTTCTTTTCTCTCTCACAGGAAGTCTCAGCTTCTCCAGCCATATGTGGTGGATTCTTACAGGGGATCTTGTCTTGGACTGATGGGTGTATCCTGGGAGGGGATGTTGGCATCTTCACCAAGGTCCACAACTATGTCCCCTGGATCAAGAAGATTATCACTACAGACTGAGTTTCCTTTAATCCCTCTGGAAACGCACCCCCCCATCCCTATGATGTGCGCTATGGGATATGGAGCCCCAACTTTGACCTTGTCTCTGGTTACAGGATAGGGTCCCAACAGAGAACTCAGGCTCCACTTCTGTGTCCTTGTGACTCTTTTAGCTCCATTTCTTCAATACCATAAATATCTAGGAACCCCTGGCCTTATCAAAGAGTGAGGCTCATGTAGAAACAGCCGGATCTCTCCAAAACTCCTAATACATTATTTTTTATTTATTAACCCTCTCTGGATCACACGAGGGTGTGTGGCAGCTGCATGAACCTGGCTAGAAGGGGCAAGGTCTGGGAATTGCTGCAGAAGGGTTCTGGCAAGCAATGTAGGTCTATTAAAACAAAGGTTGAATTTCAGGGTCCTAGATTTAGAGCTGGAAGGGTCCTGAGAGACCATCTAATTCAATTCCCTGTCATTTCACATATGAGTAACTGAGACCCAGAGAGGTCGGGTGCCTAGGCCACACATCCAATGAGAAGGAAGGCAGAACTAGGAAGAGTAGCAACATAACACACAGATCCAGTCAGGTAAGAGATTGTGTTTGAAGAAGCCTCAGCTAAGGCAGAGGAAGGACGAGGAAGGTAAAACTAAGGCTAGAGTCCTTGAATCCAAGGAGTTACCCAAAGAGATACTGGAATTGTAGTGTCCGTCCCCCAGGTAGAAAACAAATTGAATGTGGGCGGAGAACGATTTTGCATTTAAGTTTCTAGGGGCACTGTTTCTCAAGGAGGCTATCATCGGGCCTGGCAATTATTGCTGTTTAGTCGTTTTTCAGTCATGTCTTTGTGACCCCTTTTTAGAGTTTTCTTGGCAAAGATACTAGAGTGGTTTGTCATTTCCTTCTCCAGCTCATTTTATAGACGAGGAAACTGAGGCAAAGAGGGTTAAGTGACTTGCCCAGGGTCATGCATATAGTAAGTGTCTGAGGCTAGATTTGAACTCAGAAGGATTGTCCTGACTTCAGACCCTGCACTCTATTCACTACACCACCTAGCTTCCCTATACTAAGTTCTTAATAAATGCTCAATAAATAATAATAAGAAGAAATAACAAATAATAAACCTCAAGGTGAGTTATGATGTCTAATAGAGGAGATGTGGCCAGGCCATAGTGCATCTGAACAAAGATCTCTGAATTCAGTGGACTGAAAAGTTCAGTGTGAGTCCATGTGGTGTAGGAGGGGAAAGGTTATAGTCGTGTTAAGCTGGAAGAAGAGAGGAGGCAGTGTCTGGGTCTAGGGCTGTGCCCCCTGACTGCATCATCAGCTGAGGCTCTCTTGTGAAGCTGTGTCTTGGAAGGGGGTATCCTCAGCACTTTCCAGGTTAGCCTTGCTAAAGGAGACTCTGTTTCCCAAGGAGGCAGAAGCCTAGGGAGCTTGGCAAAGCAGGGAACTTGGAGTCTGGTTAAGTCCTCGTTGGCTCCCTTAGGAAGATGTCGCGCCTCTTAAAAAAGATTACCTGGGGGCAGCTAGGTGGTTCAGTGGATAGAACACTGTCCCTGGAGTCAGGACTCGAGTTCAAATGTGGACTCAGATGTTTACTAGCTGCATGACTCTGGGCAAGTTATTTAACCCTGATTGCTTTTTTAAAAAAAAGAGTGCCTTCAGGGTTTACTAGCTAGCCTTCCTCCTCCTTAAAGGGGCCCACCTTCCCAAAGGGACTAAGCTTCATAAAAATGTCTATCCACTTCATCCCAGGAACATCCAGGTCTAATGTGGCAATTATGTTCTTGGGACAAAGAAGGAGCTTATGGGTCAGGTCTAGAACAAGCACAATATCTTCCAAGTTCTTAGGTCATGGGACTGTGATGTCTTAGTATGTCAGTTAGTCAACTAGCATGTATTAAGAACCTACTATGTGTCAGGCCCTGTGTTAAGCACTAGGGATACAAAGAAAGGCAAAACAACAGACTATTTTCAAAGCACTCATAGTCTAAAATGACCATAACAATGATGAATAGAAATGCAAGATACTGCATTTTTAGCTATGCTACTCAAGTCATGGTTGGAGATCCTTGAGAAGACATGGAGAATGTCAGAAATACCAAGGGCTGTGAAATAATAGAAATTTCTAAGTGATAAGTCTCCAAGTAAAGTTTCAGTAGGGTGGTAGATCTCACATAAAGGATTTTTGAAATCATCTAGTTAGACCTGAGCATTTTAAGGGTGGGAAAACAGATTCAGAGAGCATCTTATCCACAGTCACCCAATTACTTATCAGAAGACCTGGGGCAGGAATCTGAATTTCCCCTCACCCCTCATTCCCCATTTGCAAAATATCTGTGAAAACATCTTTAAATCCCCCAAATAAATAACTTGCTTGACATTGATCTGTCTCAATTTTTGCATGTATTGTAGCTATTCTACTAGGTACTTGTGGAATGTATGACCTATTGCTAAGGACAACTGTGATGATGTGGATAATGGAGATCCCAGTGATAATAGGGTACAAAAGGACCAGTGCATATAGTACAGATGACCTTTGTCATTGGAGAGGAACTGTAATGAGGGGGCAAGACAGATCAGGTTTCTCTGGGGAAAGATGTAGATAACCTGCCTTTGGGCTGTTCTACTTTGAGGAAAAAGGAAAAAAGAAGCTCTGAGCCCTGGAACCTCCTGCTCAGATTCAATTCCTGTCCTACAGAAAACTCCTTCCTAAGACCACCAATTGCTCTGTAGTACCATTGGGGAGGGGAAGAGAGGAAGGGGGAGACTGGGCTCTCCTATCTTCTCCCCTTCTCCCACCCTATCACTAGGGGAGAATCCTAACCACAATTATGAAATTCATTATTGTCTTCATTCTCTTCGTGGGTGAGTGTCTGTGGGATTTCTGTCTATTTTCCTGAAAGAAATTGGAATTGTTTCAGATCGGGAGAGAGAGGAGTGGAAGTAGGTGTGGAAAGTATGAAGATGATCTAGAATCACTTATGGGACCCCCTTTATTATCTTTGCCCAAGCTCTGACTTAAAAAAGCTTCAGGTACTCCTCCCCACATCCATCATCTTCCCCGCCCCAGCCCCATTTCCAGGTCATTGAGCAAGTTTCCATTTCCTACTCAACACTTATTGCTGAACTCAAAAATTGAAAACAGTATAGGATCTCTCCTTCGAACACATTTGGCTACAAACATGACTCCATTTCCCTCTGTTGACCCATTTTTATTCTAATAACAAGAAAAGAAAACTCAGGATCTTGGCCCCTTCTTGAATCTTAGAAGCCCGTGCTAAGTTCTTTTCTACACTCTCACCTAGACCACTGTCCTTCTGAAAGTGTCTGGGGAGGGTTTGGCAGTGCAGGACTGCTTCATTTTACCTTCCTATTCCTTCTTCCTTGCTCCTTCTGTTTGATAATAGTGTGAAGGCAAGAATGAGACAGAGCAATCAAGGTCTGGGATGAGAGTTGGTGTAGGGTGGCAAGAATGTATCAGGAAAACCAAGTGAATAGACAGAGGCTCTACTTTTTTTTTCTGATCCTATAATCTGTCCTTCTCCATGTTCTTCCCCTCCTCTCCCCATCCCAACTAGATTCATATTGCTCTGGTCATGGAGCTGAGCAAGTTGAAGTTCTTGACCCCTGTGTAATACAGATGGAGAGCCATTTCGAGTTCTGTGAAGGTGTTTTCACCCAGCAACAATGCCTGCCAGTAGCTGCTCACTGTTATGAACAGTGAGTGTTAGGGGCTCTAACCTGCTAGTTCCACTTCCAGCCTCCAATATATCATCCTCTTAGTCTGTCTTTCCTGCATTGGTCTGGCCTATGATAAGTCATTCTATTTGAAGTCATCCCACTAATCTTCCTTTACATAAGATAGTTGCTAGCCCAAATACATGAAAGGACTAGTAGTTTCTTCTCATCCAAAAAATCTATTAAAATGAGCAATGAAGAACAAAGTGAGAACAATTTAGACAATAACAGCAACACCGTAGCTAGTAATAACTTAAAAAATTGTAAGGATAATCGATCACATAATCACCATTCACGACGTCTAGAGGACTGGTGATGAAACACGTGCCATCTATCTTCTGATTGAGAAGTGATAGACTAAGGGCACAGAAAGAGACCAGACACACATGCCTGTGTGTATATGTATACATATATATGTATGTATGTGTACATGCACACACACATATACCAAAAACTAGGGAGTTTTGGTATGCTCATTAGCCAACTAGCATTTATTATGCACCTACCATGTGCCAGGTCCTGTGTTAAGCACTGGGGATACAAAGAAAGGCAGCATAACAGTCTCTACTTTCAAAGTGCTCACAGTCTAATGTGGACATGACGATAATGAATAGAAATCCGGGATACTACATTTTTAACTATGCTCCTTAAATCATGGTTGGAGATTGAGAAGACATGGAGAACATCAGAGGCACCAAGAGCTATAAATAATTCAAACAGAAATCTCCAAGTGAAGTTTTTGTAGGAGGCAGCTCTCACATAAAGGATTTTTAAAATTGTCAACTTTGACATTATACATTTTGTATGTATACATACCTATCCATACATACATTATGTGTGTATACATAAACACCTACCTACCTATATGTATGTATATGTAGATATATTTACATATGTAGTTCTTATAACAAATATACTGTTGAGCAAAACAAATTCTCTCGTTGCCTATGTTCACATAATGTATATGACTCTATATGTTATTCGGACAGCTAGGTGTTGCAGCGGATAGAATGCTGGGCTTTGAGGCAAAGAGACCTGAGTTCAAATCCAGCCTCAGACACTGTATAGCTGTGTGACCCTGCACAAGTCGCTTCACCCTGTTTGCCCCAGTTTCCTCATCTGTAAAATGAGCTGGAGAAGGAAATGGCAAACCACTCCAGTACCTCTGCCAAGAAAATCCCAAATGGGGTCATGAAGAGTCAGACACGACTAAAATGACTGAACAACAACAAATTCATTCTTCCATTGCACTCAACACTTTCATCCTCTTTTCAGAGAAATCAAAGTGATGCTGGGAAATTCCATGAGGAGGATTAAGAAGGGAAAAGAGGTGATCATTAATTCCAGCCAGACCATTCAATGCTACATCTTCAGCACACATTTGTCCAGGCTTATCATGTGGTCTAAGCCTGAAGTCCTCCATGATGTTCAGTCCATGTCCCTCCAGGTACCCTCCAGGTACTAAACATAGGCTATCCAATGGTGGTGAGTACTTATCTGAAAGGAGAAGGGAGCCTGGAGGGAGAAGAGGAGGGTACCCCATGTTAATTGTTCCTAATAGACTAATTACTTCCAGTTTTGTTCAACTAATCTTGAGTTTTCTTCTTTTTCTGAATCCAGTTTCTTTGAAAGTATTCAAAATCTTTTCCCAGGGACCATTAAAAATGACAACAAATCTCATTTCCTCCAAATTCCACCCCATTCCCATCAATGGTTACCTAGGTATGAAGAAGAAGCAGAGCAAAATGTGTCTGGATGATGGATAAAGGTGTATGGAGAAAACCTTGCACACTTCTAAGTCAGAGGACAGGCCACCTGGGCTTCTAGACATGCCAAATGATGTTATTTTGTTTATTTATTGTACCTAGACATACATTATTTCATCTAACCATCTCTTGTTCTCTTCTGGAAAAGTCATTCTTTCCATAGATGTTGCTGTAGTCACTGTGTATATTATTTTCTTGGATCTGCTCACTTTGCCATCAGTTCATATCTTCCTATGCTTCTCTGAATTCTTCACACTTATCTTTTTATTCCACTAAATATTCAATGATATTCATGTACCTTGATTCTTTTTACCATTGTCCCAGTTGATGGGCAACAATTCTGCCTCCAACTCTTTGTCACAACAAAAAAGTACTGCTACAAATATTTTGGTACAAAAGTGATCTTTTCTTCTCCCTTTGACCTTACCTGAACTATTGCAGTAGTTTCCCAGTAGGTTTCCTGTCTCTAGTCTCTTCCTTCTCTTGTTCCCATGAATCTACCCTATCACACAGCCAATAAATGAAATGTTCCTAAGGCACAGCTTTAATTATTTTATTTTCCTGATCCAAAACCTCCAATGGCCTCCAAATACACTATGGGCTTTTGAGGGGTAAGAAGTAGTGACCACAAAACTGCTTCAACTTTAAGGTATTGTTATGTATACACGAGATCTCTCTTAATATCTTTTTATATGTCTGGACATAAAAAGATTTGATTAAAGAGAATAATGGTTAGAGCTGGAAGGATTAGAAGGAAGGCAGAAACTCTGCATTTGATACTATGGAAATTCCTTTTTTCCCTCAGGTAAACACCTTGGGCTAAATTTTGAAGACCCTCTGATTGGAGAGAAAAAAATGCCAGAAATTGGAGCTAAGAAAAACCAAGCAGAGTAGGAAATACTCGAGAATCTTTAAGTCATTCAGAAAACTGTGCCTGGAAACCTGGTAACTCTCTTCTTGTATCTTAGCTTTTATGTGCCATGCAAGTTAATGTTTAATTATGAATTCATCAATTCACCACAACATTCTCAGTTCAGAATTGTGAGAATCTGTCCCAGACTCATCTGAAATGCATACACACACACACACACACACACACCCACACACACACCCACACACATATATACATACATATATATATATACACACACATATATATATATATATATATATATATATATATATATATATATATATATATATATATATATACCTACTCTCTGTGAAGAAAAGACTTGTTCAGTGAATTAGAAGGTGGTATTGGAGGCTGGCATTAAAATTGGTCTAGAATCTCTGCATTGCACATTGTTATATTAATTTTCATAACTATATGTTCTGCAAAGCAGTTAAGACATCTATTTTGTGACTAAGGCTATTTACTAATTTATTCCTCCAGCAACTGCTTTTAAGCACCTGCATTTAGTGCTAACCAATAGAAGAATATGAAGATTATTAAGATAGGATCTTTGCCCTTAAGGAACTTTCAGTATAGCAGAGTGATACCATACATACAAAACCGTGCATTAATTTGGAGTAGAAGACAATATCAGTTTGAGAGGTGAAAAGTTTTATTCATGCTTTGATGAAAGAGAAATCATTTCTGATCAGGAAGGCTCCTTAAAAAAGGCCTTCTCCCTGATTAAGTCCGAATGAGGGGGATTTTACTATACTGTATTTTGTTGTCTTCTCTCACAAGATGGAAATTTTGTGTGGCAAGGACAGTGACTTTTTTTCCTTGAATTCCTGCATTGCATTTATTCAAGGACTCCACAAAATGTATTTGTCTGTCCTTGTCTATCTCTATCCTCCATAGGCCTGCACTGGAAGAAGAAGAAGATTTCACACAGTGAGGGACATAGAATTGAAGCTACTTTCCCACTCTATGTTAGAAACAGACCACGAGTAATAGCCCTTCACTCATCAAATTAGTTCTCTGGTTTAAATTTTTTTTTAAAATTAGCCAATTATCAAAACCCAATAATACAGATATTTCCTGCTTTATTTTTATGAATTTTGGATACCCAGAACATACACTCTTATTTATAGTATTATTCTGATTATACTGCCTTTCTCTCTCCCCACTATTATTTCATATAACATTGTGTTTTTAGGATACCAATTAATGACATTAGGTGGCATATAACTATAATGGGGAGGCTGTCACCTTTTAGACCCTCCAGTCTCTAGGCTGGTATTCAATGTCTTCTAGGTGGTTAGGGGAAGGGCAAATCTTTGGGTAATTTAGCTTTGATAAAATTTAGGGCTTGCATACTTGGCTATCCCTAGAATATGCCCAGTTGAGAATAATTAGTGGGGAGTTCATTAGATTAGAAATTTAAAGCTGGTCTAAGAGTGACCCTCTCATTTCTAGGCTCTTCTTTAAAGACAGTATGCCTGGATCTATCAGCCCTATTATTGGAATATCATAAAATCATAAGGTATCAGATTTTTAAAAGACCATAGAGATTTTTCCTACTTCCAGTCATCTAATACCTTCACATAGCAGATGAGAAAATACCCTATGAGAATACACTTTCAACAAAGCTGTGATCTTAGTAATGATAGGATTGGGATTCAAACACCAATCTAGTGATGATCTCTGTCCCCGTTGTGGAGGTGGGGTATTGGGCTCTCTTTCAGCTTAAGGCCAGGGGATATCTCAGCCAGAAGAGTATCTCTGACCACCTTTTCCTTCTCTCTCTTTCTTAGAAAATGGTATTGGCTGCTGTCAGCTGCATTGGCAAGATTCAGAGCCAGAAAGGTTAGGCATTTCCTGGGGGCCAGTATCAGTGACATTTACCACTATGTCCTCTCAATCCAAAACGTTTTATCAACAGGATGAATTGCCTCTATTGTCTCTGGAGCCTTGTGGCTGTTGAAAACAAAAATCAATGTGATACTGAGTTATATTAAAAGGCATGTCACATTCAAGAGCACAGAAATAATCCTTCCTTGGCATTGTGTCATCATTTAAGTGTATTGTGTTTAATTTTTAATATCATTAAGAGAATGAAAAAACTAGAATAAGTTCAAAGAACCGTGGGAAAGATATGAAAGGGATGGAAAACAAGTCAGTCTAAAGAAGGGTGGCAGAAGGATTGTTTAATTACCATGTTCAAATAAATGAAGAGTTTCCATGGGGAGGATGCTGATCAGATGTCCATTTTGCCTATGAAGGACAGAGTACAAGAAATGGATTCAAGTTGAAATGGAAGAGATACTGTTGGAACTAAGGAAGGATTCCTTGATCAGTCTTAGAGACACACTGAGAGCCTCCTCTTCACATCTTTTTAAAACTCAGTGAAAATAACTTACTCTTTTGTTTGCATTTGTTATGTCAAAAATCTCCATTTCAGTATTCAGTTAAAAAGTTTTACATTTATAGATATTTCATGGATTGAATTGCAGGTAGTCTTCTTCCTGATGGCACATAGGGAGAGAGATTAATTCTATTAGCAAACACCATTTGGATTTACATTGGGATGGTTTTGTCTTTGTATCCTCAACCTAATGGCATAATGCCTCCCTGGCATGTAATAAGTGCTTAATAACATTAAATCAAATTAAGGACATAATAAGTGCTTAATAAAATGTTGTGACTACATGACTCAAGTCAGCTTATCAGGTGAAAGCTGTATATAGAAAAATTATCCTTGTAAAGCCCAGAAGAGGTCAGAACCAAGTTCAGAGAGAGATGCAGAGTGGGACAGCATATGAACTAAGTATTGAATTTATTATACATCCCCTCTCAACATAAAATGGAATTTTCTGGTTTCATATACGATCCTCTTTGTGTGTGGAAATGTTCATGTTTGTTGCTATTTGTTCAGTTCAGAATAATAAATATTTAAATTAAAAAAGAGAAATCTCTTAACTTGTCCACAAAGTGCGATATGCAGTGTCTTTACACAGTTGGAGCTCAAGTCTCTTTAGAAAAGGACACGGTATCAGAGCACAGGTGGCAATGGTCAATGTTGAATGGACTGTGGGAAGAGAAGCTCACAAATTCACTGCTTATGGAATTGTTTGTTGGTTCTACCATTTCAGAAAAAAATTTGGAATTGTGCAAAAAAAATATGATACTAAACTGTTCTTGTCCTTTTACCTTGTTATATACCCCAAGGACAGAAAAAGGTCCCATTTATACAAAAATATTTACATGCAACAGCATTTTCTGTGCTAGCAAAAAAGGAAGGGAGAATAAAGTGGGTGTCCATCAGTTAGGGAATGGTTAAACAAACTAGTATATCCCCAGAACTTATCACAGTGGCTGGCACAAGGTAAGCACTTAGCAAATGTTTCCTGATTGATGCTTTTGGAGATTATGAAAGTAATAGAATATTATTTCACTATACAAAATGATAATTATCAGGAATTTGGGGAGCTGTTATAGAATGAAAAAGCAGGACGAACAGAAAAATATACAGTAAAAACACAATAATACAATATACACAGATATATAACATGTTATAGTACAACACACATATAAACATAGATACGTGTTGCATATATATTTATCTATGTATGTGTGTATATCTAGGTATGTGTATGTAAATATATGTATATACAATTTATATATGTACTATGTGTGTATGTGTGTGTGTGTGTGTGTGTATAAAATCGCCTCTGGGTATGTGTAAAGCTGCCTTTCCTAGCAGTATCTGGCTATGTATGACTCTTTGCTGAAAGCCTTGGTGCTTTGAAATGACAAGATCCAGCTTCCATATGAGAAGCTGAACATTCAGAAGAGGATGTGCCCAAGGCTGGTTCCTTTTGACAGACGATGTGGAATGGGATTGTTTGGAATGCAGAAGTAGGGTGAAATGTAACCATAGCCGTTCAGCAATCTTAAAATCTGCTTTTTATTGTGATGAGGTTTAGGTATCAACCTCCTTGGAAGAATATAGCTGTTGGTAGAGCTTAATTTGTTGGATCCTTTTTATTAGTCCTATCTATATACTGTGAGTCTTTTGTCTTTCAGGACTTCTTTTGTGCATAAAATAAATATCTGCTCTAGAGCATGCACTGAATACCATTCTATTTCTTCCTTTGTAAATACTTAGATATGAGCCAATGCCTAAGAAATATGCAAAATTTTAAGAGTGGGAGAAAAGGGAGATTTAACCCTCCTCATTTAGGGCCAGGCTCCTCTAGACTTGAATCCAGCCTAGACTATGTGAATTGGTCCAGAGTAGAGGTGGACACAAAGTCTCAGACCTGCTGGGCCAAGCGGATTAGATATGGGGAACTCCTCCATTTTTGAGGGTCTGAATCCAATAAACCCCAAATGTCCCTTTGGGGACTTCCACATATGATCAGGGATTGTCTGGCTCTGTTTTATATTTAAACTAAACCTATTTGTTCTATTGTCAGTTGAGACAGGAATCTCTCAGTGGAGCGGTAAGGGTGTATTGGGGAAAACTTCAAGTGTCCCATGTGTTCAATGATCTCGAGGTAGTGTTCTGTCCAGTTCTCTAGTGGATCACCTAGATCCTTGGACAAATCTCAGTATGCCCCGTTTATTGAAGGGATACCTGAAGATATTTTGTCTGGACCTTTGGTTGGATTGCCCCATGTGATGAAGGTGCAGTGGATAGAGTGCCAGGCCTGGAGTCAGAATGACTCATCTTCACGCGTCCAACTCTGGCTACAGACACATACTAGCTCTGTGACCCTAGGTAAGTCATTTAACCAATTTGCTTCAGCTGGAGAAGGAAATGGCAAACTACTCTGGTATCTTTGTCAAAAAAATCCTAAATGGGGTCATGAAGAGTCAGACACAACAGAAATGACTGAATAATATGATGAAGGGAATCACTGAAGGATTTTTACCCTGAAAAGTTGACTTCCACTATGCCCAAAGGGCTCCAAAAATGTGCATACCCTTTGACCCAGCAATATCTCTCCTGGGGCTGTATCCCAAAGAGATCATACAATGTGAAAAGCACTCACTTGTACAAAAATATTTATAGCACTTCTTTTTGTGGTGGCCAAGAACTGGAAATCAAGGGGCTGCCCATCAACTGGGGAATGGCTAAACAAGTTGTCATATATGAATGTAATGGAATACCATTGTGACATAAGAAACGATGAGCAGGTGGACTTTGGGAAAACCTGGAAAGACTTATATGAACTGATGCTGAGTGAAGTGAGCAGAACCAGGAGAACATTGTACATAGTATCAGCCACAGTGTGCAAGGACTGATTTTGATAGACTTAGCCCTTCTCAAGCAAGGACCTGAAACTTTTCCAAAGGACTCATGATGGAAAATGCCATCCACATCCAGAGAACTATGGAGTCAGAATGCAGAGCGAAGCAGACTCTTTTCTCCATGGCTTCTCCCGTTCATTATAGATCTTCTATGCAATGTGACTAATGTGAAAATATGTTTAATAGGAATGTATGTGTAGAGCCCATATCAGATTGCGTCCTGTCTTGGGGAGGGAGGGGGGAAATTTAAAAACTTATGCAGGTGAATGTTGAAAACTGAAAATAATAAATATAAAAAAGGAAATAGAAACCAAAAGAGTTGACTTCCAGTTGATCTTTATGTCCCTAAGCCCTGTGAAAAGAGCCCTCTATATTATTCTGGGAGTTCATTTAAGGCTAATCTTGCTCTGAGAAGGAAAGCTTGATTTTCTTTTTCTCTATTTTTTCCTTTGAGTTGTTTGTTTTATTATGATTTTTTCTTTTCTCTGTTTTCTTGGCTTTGGAAGAGTCTTTTAAAAGTAAGGTTTATAAAATGTCATTTATTTGTTGAATTCATATAACTTTGTATTTGTGGGTAATTGTGGTTTTCAGGATCATTAGCTGTGGTTGGTCCAAGACCTTTCTAAAGGCTGTTAAATTTAGGACAGTATAAAGGACTACACTGAAGGAACTACTGAGATTCTTTCATGGCATTTTGGGGACAATCAATGAACTTTTTGAGACAGAACATAGACTGGAGGAGACACTTGAGAGAGCAATGCCTGAGCTTCCCTCAAATCCCAGAGAACTTTTCACAATTGGAAATTTGAAAAATTTGCCCCAAACACCTCTGTTGATTTGCTAAGGATAGCAAATATTTGGCTGGGGAAAGAGTATTACCAGGACCACTTCAGGGCATCCACAAAACTACTCTTCCTGGCTCCTTGTATTGTGGCCAAGTGTGACTCAGTACTGGATGGCATGGTGTTTTGAGATGACAAAGCTGGGATGTACTGGTGTAATGGACATAGACCATATCCATGGCTCTAGAACAAAGGAGTTTCTTAAGGAAAAGGAAGCAGATATAGAACTCCAGCTCCTCAGGCCCAGTAAGTGGTTTTAAATATTACATGTAAAAAAAGAATAAAGAAAGCATTGTTTCAAAAGAATTAACTAAAAAGAAAACATGATCAATTCAAAGATTGATTTGGATGAAAACAAATTGAAATTTTTTTGCACAACAATTGTTGGTAATCTCTAAGGGATTATGGAGAGAGAGAGGTTTTAGACTCTGGAGACAAGAAAATATTTTCCCATTTTCAAAAGGACACGAAATGTATTCATTCTGAAACCATAGACTGGTGAGAATGATGTCAATGCCCTACAAAATTCTTAGAAGAGATTACTAAACAAATGGTGTATAAGAACTTATAAAGAGAAGTGATAATCATACTTACATGGATTCGCTAAGAATAAGTCATACCAAATTAACCACAATTCCTTTTTGGATAAGTTTACTAGGTTGGTAAATTAAACTTACATATGATGTATCTGGATTTCAGCAGGGCATTCAGCAATATGTTTCATACCAGACTCATCGACAGAATTAAAGACTCTGGCATAGATGATATTATGAGTCTCGTGAATTTGTGGTTGATTGCACAGCTATATTTAAATAATATTGATTAATGGATGAATATAAACTTGGAGGGTGTTGCCTAGCGATCTAGGGAAGGGTTCTGCTATTGATCTTACTCTATTCAACATTTATATCAAGGATGTCGATGAAAGCGTGAATGATGCGATTATGAAATTGAATCAGGTGACTCATATCTGGGAAGGATGTCTAATGTTCTGAATTACAAAAATAAGGCGATACAATATTTTGACAGGTTGAATATTTTGACTGAGTATAGACACTCAAAGGTAAAACAAGTCTTGCCCTCAAGAAGTTTATGTTCTACTATTATATTCTATTATTATGTTCTATTCTAAGCAACCGAAGCTAGCAACATGACATTTGATAGGAATAAATGGAAAGATCTTTACTTAAGTTAAAAAATCATTATCACAAATATGAGAAAGATCATGCCTTTTTCCCACTTAAATTTGGTTTTTGTTTCAAGTATTCAGTCTCTTTGGGACACAGATCTAATAGTGGTATTACTTGGGGAAAGGTATGTGTGGTTTTACATAGCCCTTTGGGCATGGTTCCAAATTGCTCTCCAGAATGTTTGGATCAGTTCACAACTACACCAACAATGCATTAGTGTCCCAATTTTCCCACATTCCCTCCAACTGTGTTTTATATTTAAACTAAACCTATTTGCCCTATTATTGTCTGAGTTAGGATTTTATCAGTGGAGTAGAAAGGATTCATTGGGGAAACGTGTTCAGTAATCCCAAGGAAATCTTTTGTCCAGTTCTCTAGTGAAAGAGCCCTTTGTGTGACCAGGATCCTTGGACAAATTTCAGTGTGCCCTGTCTGTGGAAGGGATACCTGAAGACATTTTGTCTGGACCTCTGGCTGGATTAGCCTCTGTTAAAAAGGAGATAGCTAGGTGACATAGTGGACAGAGTGCCAGGCCTGAAGTCGGGAAGACTATCTTCCTGAGGTCGAATCTGGTCTCAGATCCTTATTAGCTGTGTGACCCTGGGCAAGTCATTTAGCTATTTTCAGCAATTCAGTGATCTAACACAATTCATCTGCCTCTAGATAAAGAACTGATAGAGTCCAAATGCATATCGAAGTACACTTTTTAAAACCTGCTTTATTTTTCTTGTTTGTTGTTTGTCTTTTGGTCTATGTTTTCTTTCACAGCTTGAATACTATGGAAATAAGTTTTGCATGACTATGTATAACTTTTATCAAATTATTTGCTTTCTCAAGGAGGGGAGGATTGGGAGAGAGAGACAGAATTTGGAACTAAAATTTTTAAAAAATGAATGTTAAAAATTATTTTAGCACATAATTGGAAAAAAATTTTTAAAAAGAATTTAAAGTCACCTCAATGCCATGGTGAAACATCAGAAAAGGACTTTTGTTTTAAAACATTCATTCTCTCTCTCTCTCTTTTTCTCCCCCAAACTTCTACCTAAAGGTCAATTCCCCAACAATCATTATCTCCCACAAACCTAAATCCTTATATGCCAAACATACTCAATATTTTTCCTTAGATCTTCCTCTCATACTCTCTCTACCTGAGGAGAGATGTCTAACACCTCCATGATCACTTTTATCTACATAGAAGTTGGCAGCTAGGTGGTGCCTATAACACAAGGAGCCTGTGGTCAGGAAAACCTGAGTTCAAATCCTGCCTCAAACATTTTCTAGCTGTATGATCCTGGACAAACCGCTTAACCCTGTTTGCCTCAGTTTCCTCATCTATAAAATGACATGGAGAAGGAAGTGGCAAACCACTCCAGTATCTTTGCCAGGAAAGCCCCAAATGTGGTCATAAAGTTGAATGTGACTGAAATTACTGAACAATGTCACCCGCAACAATATAGGTACAAATCAGGCAGGCTATAAGAGAGATCATAGGTTTGGAAACCTGCTTTAGGGAGCAAATGAACATACATAGCCTCTTAGTCTTACAAATAAAGGTAGAAGGAACTGAGTGAGAAGACTAAATGAAGACTTGATAGCCATTTATAAATATTGGAGGGACTGTAATGTGAAAAGAATAGACTAGCTCCATATGGGGCAGCAGCTAGGCGACACAGTAGATCAGAGCGCTGGTCTTGAAATCAGGAAGACTTATCTTCACGAATTCAAATCCAGCCTCAGACACTAGCTGTGTGACGCTAGCTAAGTCACTTCACCCTTTGTTTCCTCATCTGTAAAATGAACTGGAGAAGGAAATGACAAAGCACTCTAGTATCATTGCCAAGGAAATCCCAAAAATTGGGTCATAAAGAGTCAGACATGACTGAACTACAAGAAGTTTCATATTGTTTTAGGAGGAAACATTATGACCTACAAAGGAAAGCTATAAAAAGACATTTCTAATTGATACAAACACATAATAATGTAAAACAAAGTTGTTCGGCTGAATATTTCTCTAGATAGTGAACCCTACATAAGGGTTTGCTGATGAATGTTTAATTATATCTCTCTGAAAGGAAAAAAAAATTATAGGTGACACTCTTAAATGTAATCTGCCCTATTCACATTTTCTCCATCACTTTCTTAAGCCTAGATAATCAATAATACAATAAAGCAGGCCCTGATCTGCAATATTTGGTGGTTTCTGAGCACTTCTCCAGCACTAGTTTTAGTGGGCTTCAGCTCAGTCCCAACCCCAGGGAGCTGAAGCTCTTCAAAGTGAGGCTGGGTGCTAGATGCTGTCAGAGAGGCTAGAAAGGATGTCTGACTATACTGGTGGTGAGGTTAGACTACATCTCTAAGGTCTCTTTCAACTCTGTACTTTACTCTTCTATTGCATGACAGTGTTCAGGCAGGATGTTGGGACACTTAGGTATACCACAAAACCATCTCTCATGGCCAGCTGTATCCTGGTTTCCTAACTTCCTTTTGTTAGATTTGGTCCAGGAAATTATGGTTTACAAAAAAAAGTATTAACAATCATGGAGGGACAGCCAGGTGGTACATTGGGTGGAGCATTGGCCCTGGAGTCAGGAGGACTTGAGTTTAAATCCAGCCTCAGATATTTACCGGCAGTGTGACCCTGGGTAAGTATCTTAACCCTCATTGTCTCAAAAAAACCAAACCAAAACAACAACCCAATCATGGAAAGAAATCAATTGTTGATATATGTGTGTTCATAGCTGGTCCTATTTAGAATAGCTAGTCGCTCACACGATAAAATTTAAAGGATGCTTTTAAAGACATATCCCAAGCCTAAAGGGTGATAGTACTCATAATCAAACCTCAAACCACTCTGAATGAGATTCCTTACTTTCTAATGGGCCACATCTCAGAACTGTTGTGGCAACGCTCTTGCTACCACCAACTTCTGCAGGATACCTGGATTTCTGTAGCTCTAGTGACCTAGAAAAGGATGAAGGTCATTTTTTTCTATAATTCAACCAAGACACAGTGGTGTGGAAAAGTTTTATCAGGCAATTAAGGAAAAATAAAATAAAACAAAATAAAGTACATAAGCTTAAGATGATCAAGTTTGTGGAGACATAGAAAGTACCTTGAATTTTTTCTTAAATCTTCTCAAATCTTGGCCTTCAAATCTTTTTTTCTAGGTCCTGGGCATTTCTGCCTCTAACCAGTGCCATCCCTTCTGCATCCAGAGACAATGATGTATTATCTCCTGGATGGTACTTCCCTGGTTGAGGGCTCTCTCATGGCCTTGGTGTATGTGTTGGAGGCATGTCCCTCTCTCCTCACCTTAGGGAGCTGTGCCAAAACAATGGAGATTACGAAGCTCTCTTCTCACATATCCATCGATGAGCAACCTCACAAGATGCCTCGTCCACAGTGGGAGTGAGCCCTATAGTTCCGCAGTCAAAATGTGGCCTGTCATTTGTAATGCTGAGTGGAGAGAGAAGGGAAGGTCAGGATAGCTTCGTGGTGTGGGATTAGAGCCATGACCCAGACTGGAATAGCAATAGGGTCTCATTCTTTGGTACTTCCTATTTCTAAGCATTCCTCAGGGCACTCTATACAAACAGAATTCCCTGTATCTCCCCCGCTCCTTCTTTTCCAACAATCCATGGCTCTTGTCTACTTTGAAACCTTGCTAAAAACTTACCATCTCAGTCCATACGGACAAACATTTCTCAAAGTATAATGAATGGTGTTCTAAAAGCTGGTTCATCATTGTTTTGGAATTCTGGGCATGTATTATGTCACATGAAATTCCTAAAGTCTGTCTACTTACTTGACCATGAATCTTGAGCCATCAGTCCACTGCCACCTTTTTTGTGAAGGCTGGTATCGAAGGCCAATGAAATATACCTCTAAACCAGCTCTCACCCGGAGAAACCTCTGAAAAGGAAATTAGGCCAATGTCACACCAAGTCTCAGTGCCCGAGACTGAGACCATAGAAGTGACTGTTCCTGGAACAGTGAGAGATTATTTCTCAGTTTTACAGTTAATTTGATTACCCACTGATGAAAGGAACCAGCAACATACAGAAACTGAATCAGTGAATAATTCAGATCACTTAGATAACAACACCACAACACTTTGAAATATCTTGATGTATGTACCCTCCAAGATTCCCTCCATCAAAATAATAATAAAAAGAAGCAACAACAGACAATAAGCAATGACATTATCTTCTGGCTCAAATTATGTTTCCTTGGACATATCCTAAGAGAAGAAAGCCTGAAGTGATATAAAAATTTGCAAATAATTCAGAAAAAAGATAACCAACAACTAACAAACAGAGTTCAAATCCTGGGCCTGCCATTGACTAGTTATCTCCTGGGCAAGTCATTAAACTGAGGACCTCAATTTCTTCATCTGTAAAATGAAGGAGAAGGTCCTGTTATATAATGAGCATCCTGAATATGTACTGAGTACAAGTCTAGAATTTAAGTTCATAAATTAGAGCTAGGAGGATCCTTAGATATTATCTGCTCATGCTTCCTTATTTTATAGATGATGATGCCTCAGCTTAGAGAGGTGAGTGATTAACTCAGTCACACTGTATATAGTAGAGTTGGGATTTCAATCCAGATCCTCTCTCCACTTTCCTTCTCCCCTCTCCTCTTCTTCTTTTCCACATCTATTCTCTTCCTCTTCCCATAGGAGACCCCAACCCTTAGAAACCAGCCTGTCACAAAGCATCTCTCTTTCAATCTATCATGCCCCGTTAGTCCTATACATTCTCACTCTGCCTGGCTCTTCTGTCACCCCATCTTAGGAACCACGGTACCACAGGACCTTAAAGTTGCAAAGGGCTTCAGAGGCCATTGAGCCCAACTTCTCCAGGATCAAGATCTCTGGCATGCAGTCATCTGTCGTGTTTGTTGTTCAGTTGTATCTGACTCTTCTTGACCCCATCTGGACTTTTCTTGGCAAAGATACTGGAGTGGTTTGTCATTTCCTTCTCCAGCTTATTTTACAGATGAGGAAAACGGAGGTAAGTGACTTTCCTAGGATCATACAGCTAGTAGGTGTCTGTGGATGGATTTGAACTCAGGTCTTTCTGACTCCAGGCCTGACACTCTATCTATTGTATCACCTCACCACCCAAAGGGGTCTTCTGGTCCGTTCTTCTTAAAGCCTCCAGTGACAATGAGAATATCTACCTAGAATCACTATTCTGGGAGTTGTTTTGTGAGGAGGTGAGAGGTGTAGAATGAAGACTGTCATTCAAAGCCCTTCATAGCTTTCTTGCCCCAACCCCTCCACTTTTCCAGTCTTCTTATGTCTTATACTCCACAACACTAAGTGGTCTTTGATCCAGTGACACCAGCCTCCTTGTTCCTCACACAGGACACTCCATCTCCCAAGTGAAAACTGGCTGACCTCCCACTCCTAAAATGCTCTCTCTCCTCATCTCCACTTCCCCTGGCTTCCTTCAAATCCTAGCTAAAATCTCACCTTCTTCAGGGAGCCTTTCCCAGTTACTCTTAGTTCTAGTCCCTTCCCTTGGTTGATTATTTCCAATTTATCCTACTGATGGCTTGTTTGCACATATTATTTATTTGCATACCGTCTTCCCCGCTAGACCTCCCTTTAGGGTAGGGAATGCTTTTTGCCTTTCTTTGTATCCCCAGTGCTAAAGCACAGAGCCTGGCACATAGTAGATGCTTAATAAATGTTTATTGACTGACTGTAAGCACAACTCAAACTGCAGAATCAGCTTAAAAGATCATAGGTTTAGGAACCCCTGAGGCCATCTATTCTAACTCCCTCATTTTACAGATGGACAAAAAAAAAACAAAAAAAAACTGAGGCTTAGGAAGGATGTGATTTGCCCATGGTCACACAGGCAGTAAGTGTTAGAAATGGGACTAGTTCTTTCATTCTTTTTAAAAAAAACTTCTCTTTTTATTTTATTTAAATTAACAAGCATTTTTTTCTCTCCCCACAAGGATAAAAGATAAACAACAGCAAAAAAAGAAAAAAACAAAACAAAATTCTGAAAATAAAATGAAGACACTTTAGCGAAGTTGTTGTTGTTTGTCTTTTGTTTTCGAAGAGGACCAGTGACATCATGGGGTGATATCTTGACCAGTGCCTGAATTAGATTTAAGTGAGGCTGAGTTGCACAAAGTCATCAACCTTACTCTATCTTCCAGAGTCCAGGGGCAATTTTGTCTTGCCTTTGTCAAGATGACTGTTGATGACTTGGGAGGCATTGGATGGCCTTGGCGTATTTGATGTTTGACCAAGCTCTAAGCATTCCATAGCGCCTACTTCAGCCGCCTTCATGGCCATCGGAACAAATTGTTCTCATCCATTCATTCTAATACTCTTTCTACTATACCAGGCAGCCTCTCAAGTGACCTCTCTGATTCTCACATTCTTTGCCCTCATAATCTCCATTCCCATTTATCACCAGCTCCAGCTGGAATGCCCCTCCTACTTCCTCTAGAGGGTATACCTCTAGAATACCAAGGCCATTATCTTATAAGAAAAAGGCTAAACATTGTAAGTACCAGTCCATTCACTAAACTTCATGTGCATACCAAATGTGGATAGGAAGGCAAGTTCTCACCCATGCTCCAAAAGAGCATACTTCCACCCTAGCCAGGGGTCTAGAATGGTGTTCTTTTCCTCTTCCAGTATGATGTTCTCACCTGCTCCCCTATGTTGTTGATAATTGCCAGTGTAGCCCCTTCATTAGAGCATCGGCTCTGACTGTTGTCCCAGTTTTCTTCATTGGTGGAGAAGAAATAACATCTCCCCATATAAAGATCCCACCGAATAGGGCAGTCTGGAGGACGAGAAAAAAATGATAAAGGGAGACCGTGAACAAGCAGTCACCTGGGGAGGGGATGATTTTTAGGCTTATGAAGAATTGGATGAATGAAACAAATGGAGAAAAATAAGAGAAAATTCAGACCATTCCTATGGCACATATCTGTTTTTGTAGGTATTTCTGTGTTAACTTTTCCCCCAGTATTTCTGTCTTAACTTTTAAAATAAATTGTAGGTTCCTTGAAGACAGTTTTAGTATTTGGTGCTTCACGCTTTGTAGTTGCTTAATAGATGTTTGTTGAATTATATATTATTGTCTCCAACCCTCATTAACCAGTATCTAACAAAGTCTGGAAGTGGTATATATAATTATTTGGAAGGCAAAGAGCCTGAAATTACATTAGAAAGCTCCTCCCCCTCCCCAGTAGTCCACAGGTGCTAAGTGGTAAGGGCTCAGATTTACAAAGGGATAGTAAAAATAGAAAGGAATAGACAGATCCCAGAGGCATTTGGCAGAAAGAATGAAAGTGACTTAGTGATTGATTCGCTATAGGGATTGAGGAAAATGTCTGGAGACTTGGAAGAGGGGATTTGGTTTCATGGGGTTCTTAATGAGTTTGGTTTTGAACAGATTCTGTTTGAAATGACAACGGATCATTCAAGTGGAGATATCTTAGGAAGGTAAGGGAAAGGTTTTGTGAGAGGTTGGGAAATGAGGGGGAAGGAAAAGGATAAGACAGGAAAGATAGAGGGGAAAGATTTTGAAGAAGCAGTTTGTAATACAACAGAAAGATTAAAGAGAATAAGTTTAGAGAAAAGTCCATTATATTTTACAAGGAGGTCACTGGTGACCTTGAGAATAGAGTTGTAATAGTACGTTCTGGATAGAAGCTGGATTGAAGATGTTAAAAGGGAGATTCGTTGGTTAGGGACTGGAAATGTTGGCCTAGGTCACTAGTTCTGGAAGTCATCAAATAATAAGTACCCTCAAACTTCCTTCATCTATAACCATATCTACCACCCCTTAATAGGGGGTAGGTGTGGCACCTCTTTAGTAGTGAAGATAGCATTGAACTCGGATCAGGAAAACTGGTTTGATTCTTGCTTCTCATACTTGCTGTAAGCCCAGTTTACCTGTCTGCCTCAGTTTCCTCAAATGTAAATGACTAAATCCTGAAAGTACTATTTTATTTGTAATCTCCCTCTTCAAGTTTGTCTTCTGTTTCTTGAAGTCCAAACTAAAATCTTAACTTCTGCAAGAAGCTTTTCCCAATCTCCCTTATGTGTGTTTCTTCCTTCTAAGATTACCTCTAATTGGTCCTGTCTTTAGCTTATTTGTACATAGTTGTTTGCATGTTCTCTCCCCACCAGACTGAGAGCTTTCTGAAAGTGGGAGCTGATTTTGCCTCTGATGCTTAGCATTGAGCTCGTCACATGACAATGCTTAATAAATGCTTGTTGACTTCTGGTTTTGAGCAAAGTGTTTTGTGAACCTTAAAGTGAAATCAAGTGATCTGTGATTATCTTCCTAATTATCCCAAGAAAAACTTCCAAAATACCACTGACAAAGTCAAAGAGCTCTAGGAGAAAGGAGGAAGGATGGAGAGTTTGGTTTATTAAGGAATGTGAATAAAATCTCTCTCTTTTTCCTGGCAAGAAAAAATGTTTACTTTTTCATTCGCTAATTCATTTCTGAGAAGCTGTATGTCTGTTTTCATCTAGCGATTTGGTAGACGAGGAAAATTATTTCTACCTTAAAATTTATTATAATTAATTGCACAGTGATAAAATAACTTGGGACGATGTCAAGGAGCCAAGATGGCGACTGGAAAGCAGTAACTGGCGTGAGCTCCCCACCAAGTCCCTCCAAAAACCTATAAAAAAATGGCTCTGAACCAATTCTAGAACTGCAGAACCCACAAAGTGGCAGAGGGAAGCAGGTCTGTC
>CM053623.1:82331639-82470126 GCA_028646595.1 Phalanger gymnotis | reverse complement strand
GGAAGGGTTATACATAATGATACGCATGTGGCTCATGTTGAATTGCTTGACTTCTTAGGGAGGGTGGATGGGAAGGGAAGAGGGGAGAGAATTTGGAACTCAAGGTTTTAAAAAAATAGATGTTCAAAAGTAAAAAAAAATTAATTAATTAAAAAATAAAAAAAATAAAAATAAAAAAATAACTTGGGACACTCTTCTTGAGTTTATTAGAATAAAATCACATTTTCAGTTTATACAAAAAAGCTTTTTCCTCTACCTAAATTAGCTCTGTTCTCTTTAGTACTTGAGGTGATCTTTGTTCCTCTGAAGAGGGACAGTAGACAGAACTAAGACGAGATTTTCTTGATAATACCATTGGAAGGTACAGTACAGTACAGGACAGTAGTTGTATAGTAGTTATTGAGTCATTTTCAGTCACATCCAACAAGACCTTAAAGCCCATTAAACCCAATTCCCTTCATTTTACAGATGAGAAATTGAAACCCAAAGAAGGCAAGATGACTTGTCTAAGGCCATACAGAAAATAAGTATCAGAGCCAAAGTTTTAACCCAAGTACACTGACTCCAAATCCAGTGCTGTTTATACCATGCCGTGTGTCTTCACTGGGTCTCAGTTTCCTCATCTGTCAGATGAAAGGGTTGTCCCTAAGATTCCTTCCAATGATGACATTTTATGATTCCGAAATGGTTTTGCTCTCTTTAAAACTGTCATTCCTGAATTTCTTTATCTTCTTGCTCCTCTGTGCTGCTCCCTAATTTCCTACATAGAAAGAGGAAGAGTAGAGAAATAGAGAGAAGGAAGGAAAGAAGAAATGAAATAAGAAAGCAAAGAAGGGAGGAAAGGGTGAAAACAGGAGTGGCAAAAACTTGACCATTAGGAAAAAAGGATATCAGAAAGGGCATACTGAGAAGAGATTATCTACAATCCAGACCATTGAAGCCAAGTGCTGATGGTTCCCCTAGAAGTTACCTGTTCCCCCGTTCTTTGGGGTGATGCTTCTGATGTTCTCTTCAGAGGTGACAGGTGAGGTTGATGGAACTGCAAATAGAGCCAATTGTTGGCCTTGACCCTCAAGAGGAGCAGGGCTCAAATCTTGACTTTCCTATTTCCTACATCCAACCTCTCTGAACCTCAATGTCCTTATCTGTAGAACAAGAGAGCTGGAGGTCCCAGGTCCCTTCTGGCTCTAAATATGAATATCTTTCAAAACCCAGCTCAAGAATTATCTTCTTCAAGCAACCTCCCACCCCCATCCCATCCACAATCTTTCCTTGAATTTCTTCAGCACTTTACTAAGGGTACTGGGTTTTGTGCTCCATAGTTACTTTGCGTATTTAGGCTTAATGTTCTTAGTGCTTGGACTACACTTCTTTTGTAAGCCCTGTAGCTGTAGCTATACCAGGGAGTGGCAACTGTTGACAAGTGGAAGGTCAAGGGTCCAGTCCCTTGTTTTCTGGTTCACAAGGCTGAGGATGCTAAGGATGCCCTTGAAATGGCAGAAAAGGGCCAAGTCGTGGAAGATGCTGGTGGTGATGGAATCCTAATAAAACTGCCCCCGGCCTCAGTATTCTAACTTCCTTATAGGCCCTACTGAACAGCAGGCCCACTGCCCCTGCCTAGCCACTCCACCCCTCCACCCACTCAATATCCTAACTTCTTCATATATGCCTCACTGTTCACTAGAACAACAGGTGTGTCCATGAACTTGTATTTCTCGCAGAAACAGCAGGTGTGCCGTGTGGTGGGATCCCAGCCACTGCCTCTACCTAGCCACTGGCCCCAGAACCATTCCTCACATTTCCCACAGAAATAGCAGGTGTTTCCATGCACTCAACCATAACCAACAAATCATGTAGTCTCAGACAGGACCACAGTATTCAGCCAATCAGAAAGCAACTCCACCAGGATGCCCAAGCAGGATGTAGACCCCAGAACAATAGAAGGGACTTTCCCTAAGTGGAAACATGTGCAGTAATAGCAAAAGCTGTCCTTTAGGTGAACTTATCACCTAGAGAGGCATATTATAATATCATTATCATACATACATCTCCCCCCAAATGGGATTTTCTGTATGCACTGTGGGTAATTGCATGGGCAGTTCCACTGCGGCTGGAACCCCTCCCCTATTACCTAATCCCTTAACAAACCTTTAACAAACCTTTACAAATCCTTAACAAACAAAAAAATTCATAATTTCTGTTATGTAACTGCATCTTTACCCTATAAAAATCTATCTTGCTTTCTCTGAAGTTGCTGGTTCCTCTTGGAACTTAGCCCGCTTCATGAGAGGCATCAATCTCAATTAATGCTTATACTTGGATTAAGGGTGGTCTGACTCTGAATTCTTTGAGATAGTTCTACCACAACACAACGTGAAACCAAAACAGTGGTGGCTGGTCTATGTGTCACCGAAATTATGAAGGCTAGACTTCGTATATATTTGGAACTGTAGAGTTCTTTACCTAGTACACATTTAAAACGCATTGAAATAGGGTAGCAAAGAATGAGAGTGAAGTCAGAGGAGGAAGGGAAGGGAATAGAAGGAAAGAGAGGGCAAAGGAGGAAAAGAAGAAGGAGGAAGAGAGAGAAGGGAAAGAGAGGGAAGAGCAGGGGAGGGGAGAGAGAACAGAATTTGAAAACATGGGTAGTGGTCACTGGACAATTAGGAGAGTAGGATGTCATGAAAGTGACAAAGAGAAGAGGTCACCAAGAGACCAGACTATTGAAGTCAAGTGGGGAGGGTGCCCCTAGAAGTTACCAGTTCTGCTGTTTTCAGTGGTGGAGTAATCTTCAAAGGTAGTAGGAGATATCCGTGGCACTGTAAGCAGAACAGTTGTTGGTCTTAGCCCTGGGCTCAATTCTGGACACTTTTTTTTTATTTGTTTTCCTGGAGAGATTACTAACCTCTACAAACCTCAGTTTCTTCATTTATGAAGGGAGGAGATAGAACCCTAATGTTCCTTCCAACTAGGAATTCTATGAACTTTTTTTTTTCAAAACCCAGCTTAAGAATTGGCTTCTATAAAAAGCTTTCTTAGGTGACCCAGGCCTCATCCTCACCTAGGCCACATCTTTCCTCTGAATTTCTTCGTCCCTGTGCTTTATCATCAATACCACATTAGCATTTATTGATCTTTGTCCTCTAGTTATGTCACATTCCAATTTTATGTCTAGCATCCCAAATTTATGCCTACTATTTATTTCTAGTAAACCCAATATACCGTCTTTCCATTTCTTCTTGTCTCTTGATTCTTTCCCTGGCACATATAACCAGGCCCAAGTCTCTTCCATCTTTTCTTTCTTTCTCTCTCTTTTTTTTTAAAAGAAATTACTTTATGGTGGTTGATGAAGACGATCCATTTTTTTGAGCTTTATGTCCTATCTTGGAATCAGGCTGGAGACTATTGTTGTTGTCATTCAGTTGTTCAGCTATATCCTATTCTTTGTGACCCTGTGGCACGTCATTACTGTCCACTGGGTTTTCTTGGCAAAGATACTGGAGTGGTTTGCCGTTTCCTTCTCCATCAGGTTAAGGCAAACAGAGGTTAAATGACTTGCCCAAGGTCCCACAGCTAGTAAGTGTCTGAGGCCAGATTTGTACTCAGGTCTTGCTGACTCCAGACCCGGTGCTCTATCCACTGAGCCATTTAGCTGCCTCTCTTTTTTTTTAAAGTTCAAATTTAATATTTTTGATACATGCCCTTAAAGAACAACCCTGTGTCTCCTTCCTCACAACCAAACTTTCAGCCAACTCTCATTCATAGACATGGACTCCTACTCCCTTCTCAGTATGGTGCAGTAGAATTATGAGCCTACTGTTTGACTGGAACTGCTTTCTCCAAGGTCAACCAAATAGCTCTTAATCTGAAAAAGCCAAGGATCTTTCCTAAATCCTTTTTCTACTTAACCTCTGAAGTTTTTAATGATATTGATGACCTTCTGCTGCATAATCTTTCCTCCCTGGCTTCCACGACACTATGCTTGCTTGATTTCCTTATTATCTGTCTAGCCATTGCTTCTCATTTTCTTTTGCTAAACCCTCATTCTTCTCCTATCTATTACGTGTAGGTATCCTCCAAGGCTTTGTCCTGGGTCCTCCTTTTTATCTCTCTATTTCTCAGGGAGCTCATCAGCTCCCTTTCGTTCAATTACCACTTCTTTGCTGCCTCAATCTCCCTTCTGTCCTTCAGTGCAACATTACTGCTCACTGTACAGCAATGATAATGGTTGTAGTAGTAGTATTAATGACTAGCATTTATATAGGACTGTCTAAATATTTCCTGTTCTTCTCACAACAACTCTGTGTGGTAAGTGCTATTACGATCTCTATTTTACAGTTGTGGAAACTGAGGCAGAGGTTAAACTCTGTTCATCATGCCACCTAGCTTGAATCTCCTATAGTCAAGCTCAAAATGTGCAAAACAAAATTTATTACATTTTAGCCCCAGTTTATCTCTCCTACAAAATTTCCCTATTTCTGTTGGGAGCCACCATCTGGTCAGCCACTTGGGTTCATAACCACAGTGACATCCTTATTTGGGAGGGGAGGAAAGTTTACCTTTCTCTCACTGCCCATATACATATGCCCATATATATGCCCATAGAATTATCTGCCAAGTCTTACTGCTTGACCTCCAAATGTCTCTCCCATCCATCTGCCTCCCTCTTTTACACAGCCTTTACTTTAGTTCAAAGCCTCATCACATCTTGAACTATAGAAAGAAGCTCATAATTGTCCTCCCCTCCCCAAGTGTCTCATTTCTCAAAGAAAAAGAAAATGACAACAGAATGAGGCTAAAGCAGGAAGAAACTTGAAAAATCAGTAAAGAAGAATGTCAGGAAAAGGATAATAGGAGGAGTCCACCAAGAGACCAATCCATTGGTAGAAACATTACCTGTTGTGCTTCTTTCTGTGCTGGTGGAGTTGGGGCTTTCTTCAAGGACAGGAGGGAATATCTGTGGTACTAGAGACAGAGTTGGCTGTTAGCATCAATCCAGAAAGAATCTTCTCCAATGACTCCAATAACATGACTCAATTCTGTTGCATAATATGTTTCTTTCTGTCTCTCTCTCTCTCTCTCTCTCTCTCTCTCTCTCTCTCTCTCTCTCTCTCTCTCTCTCTCTCTTTCTCTCTCTCTCTCTCTCTGCCACAGCTCAAGCATCTTCGTTTTAGTAAAATGATTAATGGGGGTTGGGGATCCATTGTGACAAGCCAGAAACTCTAACATATTTTTTCTCTATTCCTCTTCCACTTCTCACACAAGGATGTCTACTATGCTACATGGCCAGCCACATCCTGATTCTCTTTTCATCTCTCCAGGCATAGTTGTAGGTCTTATAGGTGAAGGAAAATGAGGGGCAGGTGGGAGAATGGTGGAGAAATCATAGATGGGGAAATAAATTCAGTCCTTCTTACCAATATCAGCCATGGCCACCACCAAACATCTCCTCAGTGTATGACAGATCCAGACCCCATGACTCCTTTGGATTTCCTCCTATTCTGAGTATTCCAAATGCCAATTTGAGAACAGCCAGCTGGGAAGGCTAGATTTACACACAAGCTAGAGATTCTAAGCTTTCCTGTGTCCTAGAGTAGGTATAGGGCCAAGCCTTCCTATGAGAGAAAGGGGGCTATTTTTTTTCTTTTTTAGTCCAAAGGAAATCTACCCAGTGAAGGAGTCTAGAGAAGGGGGTGGTGGTTGAGATTTCTCTTCCTCAGTCTTATCCAATGCAACTAGAATGTATTATGTGGGGGTCAGCTAGGTGGTACAGTGAGTAGAGCACTAGCCCTGGAGTCAGGAGGGCCTGAGTTCAAATCCAGCCTCAGACACTTGACACACTTACTAGCTGTGTGACCTTGGGCAAGTCACTCAACCCCAATTGCCCTGCCTTCCTCCCTCCAAAAAAAAAAAGAATGAAAGAAAAAAGAATTTATTAAGTGCTTGCTATGAGCTAGACCTGGGGGATTCAAAGACAAAACAAATAGTCCCTGCCCTCAAGGAGCTTACATTTATCCCTGTAGACACTAGGTTTCTATAGAAGTAGCAGCAATAGATTGAGACCCTGGATTTGCATTAGGGGAGGTTATTCCATCCTGCTAAAATATAAATATCCAATGGTGGGTCATCCCAATCTGACAAGGGACACCATGGACCTATGTGTTTTGGGAGGTTTTGGTTTACTTAGTCAGTAAGTGGCAACTTGGAATTGTTGTATTTGTCTTTTGTTCTCAGGAGGACCATGATATCAGGGAGAGGATGACATGATTTGCAGTTGACTTTGATTTGAGTGAGGGCTGTGCAAGGTCACCAGATTCACTTTCTCCTCCAGAACCACCTGAGTCCAGTGGCCAGCTATGCATCAGAATGACTGGTGATGGCCCGGGATGCAATGGGAGACCCTGGCCCTTTTAAGCTAAGATCTTTTCAGGTTCTCACTTTGAGCGAGGTAACACTCATTCAGTGAACAGGCCACTTTAAGAAGTGAGTCAAGAGATGGCCCCTTTAATAAAAAAAAATCAAACTGGGAGGGTGTAATGTTAATGATTTTCCCTGACCATTAATAGGCCTCATGTGGAGCCCATTAAGGGAAGCTTGCTTGCTCGTAGGAAGGCTTGCACAACTTTTGTTAATAAGCTAATTAGGCAATGAGTGGAGTTGTGATGCCTTCTGGCTCTGAGCCCATTAGCTGAAAAAGTATATATTGTGAGAGGTGAGCTTTTGCTTTGGGGGCTTGCTTATGAGAAAGATGTTGTGATTCCCTGGTTGAGACTCTGAGAGGCCATATCTTCAGAGCTCTCTGTCTCCTCAGAGGTGAAGGCTCTCTTGATTCCGTGGTGGATGTAAAGCTTTGATTCAGGCAGTAGAGCCCTGTCTGTTGGTCTTTATTTCTCTGCTCTGTATTATTCTCTGTGTCATTGACCCCTTAGTAAAGCAGATAAAAGAACCTGCACTAGCAGCCATCCTGAGTATGCCGGTGTGGTTTCCGTTGCAGAGGGGAAGACCCCCAGGGTTCCTGGACAAAAGAGAAACAGTTACTATTTGGCATTTACATTCACTTTGTGCTGGGAGAGAAGGGACTTATTGTCCAATCTGTGAGCTCCAGAGTGAATTGGGTTTAAGGCTTGCTCTTCGAGGAAGAAAACTACCAGTAAACCCCAAGTTAAGGAGTCAGCCATCGAAATGTATCTTCCTTTGGGCAGAGCACCCTCAGGTAAGCGGAAAGGCACAGGGGCCGGGTGCAGGTTGTGTTTGTCCTTCATTCCGGAACAGGACTGTGACATCAGGGAAATGATGACATGACTTGCAGCTGACTTTGAACTGGGTGAGGGAGAGCTGTGCAAGGTCACCAGCTTCGCTTTTTCCTCCAGAGCCAATTATTTATTTATTTTTTTCCATTAAAAGGGCCATCCCTTGACTCACTTCTTAAAGAGGCCTATTCACTGAATGGATGTTGCCTTACTCAAAGTGAGAACCTGAAAAGACCTTAGCTTAAAAGGGCCAGGGTCTTCCATTGCATCCTGGGCCATCTCCAGTCGTCCTGGTGAATATCTGGCCGCAGCATGGAATAGTGAAAAGAATGATAGAACTTCAGTCAGGCGAAACTTGGGTTTCAATCCCACTACCTGAATGACCTTGGTCAAGTCCCTTTACCTCTTCAGGTTTTGGTTTCCTCACCTGTAAAATATGGGGGGGTAGGGATGGAGTATTAAACCAGATGATCTCTAGGCTCCTTTCCAGTTCTAAATCCTAGGGTCCTAAATTTACTCATACAATAGGTCTCCTCATGGGAATTCCTGGTGTGCTAATTTCTTCCACAGTTGAGATTGCACCCGTTCCATAAGTTATAGTCTTAAAAATTTCCTGAGGCATGAGAGGTAAAAAAAAAAAAAAAGATATGTTGCTAAAATTTATATAGTGCCTGAAAGTTTGCAAGCACTTTACACATGTTATTTTATTCGATCTCCACAACAACCCTGGGAGGTAGGTGCTATTATTTTCATTTTACAGATGAGGAAACTGAGGCTGATAGGTTAAAAGTCTTGCCCGGGGTCATACAGCTAATACATACGTGAAGAAGAATTGAAATCTAGATCTTCTTGACTCCATGTTCAGCTCTTTATCCCCTATGTTACACAGCCTCTCTTAATTTAGGAAGAATAATATTAAACTTGTGTATATATAATGCAAATTAGCATGCACTTTTGATCCTCTAACTTAAGGGATTTTTGTAATGAGCTTGCAGCCCCTATCTCTGTGATCTTATTTGAAAATTGGACCAGTCTTAGTTCTTTGAGGTTGGGGACATTTCTTTGTATCTCTCTCAGTTCTTAGCACGGTATCAGGTGTGTAAATAGTAATAAATACTCGCTAATAAGTGGTTTCTCCTTTTATCGGTCAATAAGTATTTAGTAAACAGATACTATGTGCCAGGCCCTACACTAAGCACTGGGCATACAAGGAAAGGCCAAAGACAATCTCTGCTCCCAAAGAACTCACAGTCTAGTGAGGGAGAGAGCAAGCCAACAATTATATATGAACAAGCTATCTTCAGCATGAATTGGTGATAATCAACAGAGGGAAGGCACTGGCATGAAAGGGAATGAGGAAAGATTTCTTGAAAGAAGTCAGGGCAGCTAGGAGGCAGAGATGAGGAGGGAGAACATTCCAGGCATGGGGAACAGCTGGGGAAAATTCCTGGAGCTGAGATATGGAGTATCTTGTTTGAGGGACAGCAGGAAAACCAGTGTTCCCACACTAGAGCACATGGTGGTGTAAGAAGACCAGAAATATGAATTGTAAAAGCTTTGAATGCCAAACAGAAGATTTTATATTTGATTCTGGAGATGATAGGGAGACATGGGAGTTTGCTGAATTGGGGTAGGAAGTGCCATATACCTTTATTGTTCTAGAGCTTTAGGAGTGGCCAGATGCAGGGGAAGAGAGTTACAGATTGGATAAGGAGTGAAGACTGCCACTTGCACAATTGGTGACTCCTACTAACATTTCCTTCCTCATTTCTTCCTCCACTGGGTTTGTAATGGAAGCTTTGGCATGGGAGGAAGGAGGGGATTTATAGTATTTTGCTCTTGCACTTAGAATAAGACCCTCCCTCCGTTAAGATGCCTTTTATACCATGACTCTGGGTATATAAGAATGCTATGGATGACTGACATCACACCCCCTGTCTACTTGGTGACATACTATTTTGGTTGGTCTGACCTTGTTACCATACCCTATGATATGGGTACCCTAATTGCCTCACACAAGCTTTATAATTAGATAATACCGAAGCTACAAAATTCAAGAAAGAAAAGCCCCTATTGCCCAGATAAATAGAATAGAAGGTATCAATATTTGGGACCTGAATTACCTGATTGTTTTGTCTATATAGCCTTCATTTATTGAATTCTTGTCTATTCCACATTTCATTCCATGCAACATTGACCTAGACCTATCTTGCCTAGCATAGGCATTTGCAATTTCACAGACAGTTCCAGAGATAAGGGACTGGATTTAACCTATGTACTGAGTCTGCCAATCCCAAGAGAGGGGCACAGACAAAGGAGAAAGAGGTGGGAGGGGAACCAAGTACTTACGATAAAGGAGAAAAAAGGTTGTGCCAACAGCTTTGATAGCCACGACAATGGCTATAGAGAGGACCATGTGCCAGTTTACACAGGCCATAGTATATCGTGTAGGGGGCCTACCTGGATCAGAGAGAAGCACCATTAGGCATACTGCTGTTTATTCCAATAGGAACTTTCCTACATAGAGATCTCTGAAAGTTATAGGGGACAAGCAAGCTATAGATATAGAAAGGTGGACCAGAGTGTGGATAGTCTGTGTCCTCACAGAGAGCCTTCAAAACCCTCTCTTATTGTGCTTCTGCCATTCTTCACCCCCATCTCCCACTCCCTCCCCCAAACCTCACCTCTCCTAACTGAGGGATGGAGATTGGGGACTTTCTCTCCCAAACCCATTTATGGCCTCTAATGCCCACAGTGTGCAGTACTTAATTGGGTTTTAGTTGAAATTTCTGTCTGAAAAAGTATACTCACATTTTGAAAACCTAGCCTAGAATAATATACGGCCCCCCAAAACACGTAATCTGTGTCTGTGGCCTCAAAACATTGAGAAATCTAGGCTCCTCAAATACGAACACTAAAAGTGCCACTGAGGTAGAACAGATAGGAAAACAAAATTTAAGAATCTATTGTCTGCAAGAAGCACATCTTGAAGATACATATAGCACGAAAATGAAAAGCAGGGGGAAAAAATTGACTATGCATCAGTACATTCCAAGAGAGCATGAGTTGTCATCAGGCTACCAGGGAAAGCAAAAACAAATTCAGATTATCAAGATAGGGAAACTACATTATGTTTAAGGAACCATTGCATCAATTCTGTAAGTATGTATGACAAATGACATAGCATCTAAATTCATAAAACAAAATCTAACTGCATTGTAGAAAGTGCCCCTGACAGATTCAGGAAGAAGCTAAAGTTTTGTAAAGGAAAAAAAAAAGATAAACTTACCCAGTCTCTTCCCCTGGGAGGCAGCTTCAGCTGGGCTGTGCTCAGAAAAGACCCCTCCCCCACCCAGGTGGTCTTCTGTCTCTGGAAGATTTCAGACCTCTGAGCTTCCTCTAAGTTAGAATGCTGCCTCTGAGACCTTCCCTTGGTCTTGGCAACATCCCTTGCTTCCTGGGCCTCTTCCTCTTCTGGCTTTTGGAGATTGAAAGAAAGGGTGAGGCCAGCTGTGTGTGTGGGGTGGGGAGGGAGGCAAAAGGTTTCTTTTTTTTTTTTAGCCTGGTAAACAAGTGGAGGGAAGTACCCACCAGATGGGTAAGGAAAAGGGGCTCACACACTTGAGTCATGCTGTTGTAACCTTTCCTTGACTGCTTTGAAAAGAAATCCAGGCATATTCACTGAAATTTGTAAGCTTTGGCCCACATGAGATATGAAGGACTACTTTCCCCAAATTCGTTAATTAACTAAAAGTGACTCCAGTCTGGCCAGGGCTAGAGTATTTGAAATATATGCATATATATATGTATAATGTGTATATATATGTTATATATATATAATATATGTGTGTGTGTGTGTGTGTGTGTTAAATGTGCTACTACTCTCATGTTTGAAGTAGGAATGCAGTGAGATTTGAGGAAGTCTGGTAGTTTGGGGGTGGGATAGGGAAAGCATAGAAGTGAAGAAATGGAATACAAAAAAAGAGAATCTTGAAGTTAGAAATCATGACTGATTGAGTCAGTGAGGGAAAATGACCTCATTTATCTTGCCCTCAATTTCCTCATTTGAAGGCAGTTAAAGGGTGCTGGACCTGGAGTTAGGAAGTACTTCAAATCCTCCCTCAGGCAATTGATGTCTTAACCTCTCTCAGCTTCAGTTTCCTCATCTGTAAAATGGGCAAAATGACAGTGCCAGTATCCTAAAACTATCATAAGGATCAAATGAAATACATATGTAAAACACTTTGCAAACCTGAAAGAGATATATGAATGCTAGTGAGTCTTACTAATGACAGTAATGTTAATTATTAAAGTTGTTAAATTGATTGTTAAATATATTTTGTAATATTAATAATGATTAATAATAATAATAAAATAAGGATACTGGGGTATATGATCTTTTTTTATTAAATTTTATTCTTTTCCAATAATCCAAAATCTGCTTTTTCTTCTTTCTTTCAGCTTCCAAATGAGAATGATTCTAATCTTCTGTTATACAGGAGAAATAGATGTAGAAATGAAGAAGCTCCCTGTGATACAATCAATTTCTACTAGGGTTACTCATTACCCTGCCATGTGTGCTAGATTAATCCTTTCCCTCAAAGGCAAGGAAGTCATCTCCAAGAAGCTGCAAAGAACGAAAACAAAACCCTGCCATAAATATGTGTAGTCAAGCAAAACCATTTTTCACACTGACCGTGTCTAAAAAAAAAATTCTAATTCTACATTCTGAGTCCTTTACCTGTCTATCAGGAGGAGGAGAGGGGGATTTCATCACTAGTTCTTTGGAATTGTGATTTGGTCATTGAACTGAACCAGATTCCTAGGTCTTTGAAAGTTGTTTGTCTTTACAATATTGTTGTCATTGTATAAACTGTTGTGGTTCTGCTCACTTCCTTCTGTAACAATTCATATAAGTTTTCCTAGGTTTCTCTGAAGCTAACCCCTTCATAGTTTCTTATAGAACAATACCACTTTCAGGCCATATCATCACCATGCTGCTTATGCTGTTGCCTTTATCCTCATCTCCTCCCACTGCAACTTCAGACTCTGCCCCTAGGTACCATCTTGTCAGAAACCAAGCCCCCATACCATATCCTAGGCATCTCCTCTACATGCTACCAGGTATGTACCTCCTGCTTTATAGTTCCTCTTTATGTAATCTCTTCCCCCATTAGGTTGTAAGCTCTTTGGAAGAAGAGACTTGTATTTATATCTTTAGCATTTAGCACAATGCCTGGAACATAGTAAGCACTTAAAAAATGCTCTATCTATGTATCTGTCTGTCTGTCTATCTATCTATTCTAAAGGCATATGAAAGCAAATCTGGAGTGAAATTTGTCAGTGAGCATAGTCTGCCCTACTGACCAGACAGGTTCTGTTTAAAAATGGATTTTGGGTGGTATGGGATGGGGGCAGATCATCTACCAAAACTAAGTGTTGTATCCTTTCTATACTATGGCTAAATAATCTTGTTTTTGTTAACTGTTGAGTGATTTAACAGTGTTTCATTTCATTCTAACATTAGAATGAAATGATGAGGGAACTGGCCTGAATGCGGGCCAGCCTAAATTCCTTGTTCAAGGTCAAATGGTAAGTCTAGGTATAGGAATCGGTGGCCCAGGTCTTTCAAAATCTAGTCCAGAACATTTTCCACTAGACTACACATACCTTTAGAAAGCACTGAACCCGACGCAAAATGTTTTTGAGAACTCTTTTCAACTTGGTGTTGCTGAAAATCAGAATGATAGAGTGCATTGAAGGAGAAAGAGCCATAAGCCCCACACATACCATCACCCCAATCTTGTTGGAGAAAACTAAGGTCAGGGGGACTGAAGCTAGTGCGGCTGCAACTCCTATTACATAGAGAAATAGGAAGGAAATCAAGGACTTGAGGGCAGTGATGTGGGCCTTCAGGCTGGGGTCTCCAGAGCCAGTAGTTTGGGCTGTCATTGTCCTCATATGTCTTCCCAGGGACATGATAAGGATGACAGAAGATGCCAGGAAGAGCATGAAGGGAAAGATGCTGGTCGAATTGCAAACTAAGAAGAAGTAGGAAAAAGTAAGCCATTCCTTTATGCTTTTTTCTGTGATGTTCCCAGAGAATGAACCTGTAGAGTTGGAGTACAATAAACTGAAATGTTTCCACATACAAGGAATGACGCTGACCCAAGGGAAAATCAGAGAGCCCAGTAGCAGCTGAGGCATAGCCATGAGGAGCCAGCCTTTAAGCCATAGTAGGAAGGCATGAGAGACTTGGGCAATCTTTGCACAGTAGAGAATGCTAAGGCAGGTGGCAAGCCAGAGACTGGTTTGGTTGACAAGCATCCAAAATAAGACGATGGTTTTGTAATCGATGTCCAGAAAGTCTCTTATCACTTGGAAATAGCTGAGGTAAATGGCATCTAGAAACAGCAGACCTTGTAGGATGATCCGAGAGGTGCCAAGGCTTAGCAGCACAAGGTCACTTTTGGACAGCTGGTGCCTCCTCACCAGGTCCCAGGCATTCACCAGCACAATGAAGCCATTGCTGAGGATCCCCACCGCAAACTCCAGTGTTGAGAGGAAGAAATATATCCACTTGATTACATAGGACAATGGGCTGAGTAGGGACAGACAGGCCATGTTGTTTCTTCTCTAGGTGAATAACCCCAGGCAGAATGAATAGAAAACAGCCTTTCCCAGAACAGCATAAAACAGAATCTGAGGGGGTATTGTCTAACTGGGGCACTACTGCTTACAACTTGAACTTACTGTCTCCTCACTTGGAAACGTGGGGGAAAGATGTGGTAAGGCTGGGTGGCACAGCGAACAGATAGCTGAGCTTGGAGTCAAGAAACCTGAGTTCAATCCTGCCTCAGATACTTAGTACCTGTGTGATCCCGGGCAACTCATTCAACCTCTATGTGTTTCAGCTCCCTCAACAGTAAAATGAGAAGGTTGAGGGGTTGAACTTGGTAACCTCCAAGGTCCCTCTCAGTTCTAAATCCAAGATCCTGCAAGGATGGGGAAAAGCACAGCTCTCAAATTTTCTTTAGGGTCTAAAATATTTGGCTTTTACTTTTCTTCTTTTTGTACAGACTAGGCTCTGGATGCTCAGGTCTTCAGATGCCATCTTACAGATGATGTTACAACTTTTATCCAATCAAAGTGTTACACAGGATATAGTTTCCTCAGAAGACCCAGGCATGCGGATGCAAATAGGAGAATGTCTTGATTTCCTAGGCCCAGCTGTGCATGGGTCCACTAAGCGAGTACATGTGGAAAAAAGATTATACTTTGCTTATGGATTCTCATGGAAGATGAGAGAATGCAAAGCAGGCGCTCTGGAGGAACCTGATATGAAACTGTATCCCTATTCATTTGCATGCTTTTCATGAGGTCCAGAACTTTTTATTGGATAATGAATAGCCTATAATTTAGATCAGAATTTTCTTTGTCTGGGGCTCCTTTGGAGAACTATAGTTTTAACTACCACCATCTGAGGATTTTGAGGCTCCCTCCTGTGGCTGTAGGATGTCACCTTTTTATCTACCTCTCGGTGCTCTGGCAAAAGAGTGTTTTGTCAATCTTAAAGCAATAAAGGTGATAGCAGTGGGGCTTTAACCAAGATAAAAAGCCACACCTAGGACAGAGTTCTTGAGCGAATTTGAAGTCAGATGACCTAGATTAAAATCTGATCCCTGCTACTTACTTACTTTGGGCAAATTACTTAACCTCTCTGAGTCTCAACTTCCTCACCTGTAAAGTGAGGAAATTGCCTTAGATGACTTCTGGGGGCCCTCATAATTCTAACTTTGTATTCCTAAGTGTGAAGATTTATAATAAAATTACACAGAGACAAACAAGCACAAGGCCGCGGAATAGGTGATGTTCAGCTTTACGTACCCAATTTTACGTACCAATTTATGTAATCAGTTCTTAAGAAATCTTTCAATTCTAAAGAAGGGTCAGCATCTTGAATCCAACCTATTCTAGCTCCTTGACAAGTTGATATTCTTATCCTATTGATCTTATTTGAGATTACTCCCTGCTTGTCCAAAGAAGTCTGTCTTCTTGATGGTTCCAATCTTTTTCTGAATAAATTTTCTTCTCTTCCTCTAATTATCCACTTTGCTTCTTTCCAGATCTGAACGCGCTTCCTTTTTTCATGTAGTGCATTCCAACAAACATTTACTCAGTGCTTATTATATTTAAAATAATTATTTCTCCCTCCTAGTTTTCACTAAAAGGAGTCAGCAACCTTAAGGCCTTTATTCAAAGAAGTATGAAGATATTGTCATATTTATTCAAGGCACAGCTGGATTTGTTACCTGTTATCGTCACAGAGTAGGTCCAAGCCCAAAGCTCTTGGGCACCGTTCCGATTAAACATGGCAGTATTCTCTGCTTTTCCGTTGGTTTCCAATGCTATCCTCTGAGGACTTCCTAAACTTTTTGATTTGAGAGATGTGCATTATATGGAACCTGTCTCCTGTTCTAGATCTTGTGATGCTATTCCCTCTCTCCCTTCCTGAAATCCATTTCGTGCCTGTTTCCTCTTGACCAATTTTAACCCTAACATGTGCCTGTACGCTCATCCAAACTCTTGAGGTGATGGCAACGATGACGATGATGATAATGAATCATCTTCCTAGAAACTTCCCTTGGAGTAAAGAAAATAGGAATGTGAAACATGCACAGATGTCAAGATTGTGGGCTAATTGGTTTTTAGCCTAACCTGATTGAGAAACCAAAGGTCATTTAAAGAACCATAAACATGATAAGGAAGATTAACAAAGTATTATTTTTAACTACTCTATATGTTGTTGATAAAGCACAAAGGAATTTTATTCAAAGTTTTCGTGGCATTACTAACGGCAATGTTAAGATGAGGTCAGAAGGCCCAGGCCTTCACGTTCAGGTTCTGCTACTCACTATCTCCATGGTCTTATGCAAGCGACTCATCTCTGGGCCTTAGTTCCCTTGTCTAAAAATGAGGGGGTTGAACCAAATGATCTCTCGCAATCTTTCAAGCTGTAAAGCAATAATTCTATGGTATTTCCCAACCCTTTCTTACTTCTTAATATTTGGGAGAGAGGGAGAAGGAGAGAGAGAGGGAGAAGTATGGTACAACAAAGGAATGAAAGAAAGGAGGAAAGGGGGGTAGAGGAAGGAAGGTAATAGGCATTGGAGTTGGATTTAGAAGACTTAAAGCTTTTCTTGGGTAAACTACTTCCTAGTTGTATGACCTTACCTCTTCGAGCCTCAGTTTCCTAATCTGTGTGATGGACATTATAATATTTGTCCTACTTATTTCATTAGGTTGTGTCAAATGAGATACTATATGTCAAAGATATATAAGAAGAAGAGAGCTCTAGAACCAAGTTCTAGCCCCAACTCAGCTACTGACTAGCTCTGTGACCTTAAAGCAAGCCATTTCTTCTCTTTGAGTCTTGGTTTTCTCACCTATTAAGAAATGGATTTAGGTTAGATGGTGCTTAAGGTCCCTTCTGATTCTAAGTCTCTTATTGGAGTTATTAAGCACCGACTGTCACATAAATACAAGGTAGTCTAGTGTACCCCATCATACTATATAAATGTATTTTTACTTATTTATTATTAAATTTATTTTTTAAAATAAATTTTACAAAGAGATCAAAGAAAGAGGAATAGAATGTATCAAATGTATAAAACTACATTCAGTAGCTCATTTGGTAGAAGTGAAAGACAGGAAGCTAAAAGAGTACCCCCCTAATGGTGAATGACTAAACAAATTGTGGGAGGAAGGAAGGAAATAAATATCTATTAAATGTGTATGTTGAGTCAGAAACTGTGCTAAGTGCTAGGGATACAAATAGAAGTAAAAAAGAAAGATAGTTCTTGCCCCCACGGAGCTTACTGAGGGAAGATACACAAAAGGGAAAAGCTGTATGTGTGTGTGTGGAACGGGAGTGGAGAATGAAGGTATTTGACATAGGGACATGATTTTGAAATCCAGAAAGTCAGAAAGAGGGCAGTGAAGGCAGGCCAGCCCTTGAGCCTCTTTGCCAAAGGAGTAGCTCACCGAATGGGAGAAGGGAGATGGGCCTTGCAGAGCGGTGGTCTATGATGAGCTTGCCGCAGGTTAACAGCACAAGAATAACTAAGGGCGATCTGGGCCCTGACACTTGTGTGGCCAGGTCAAGTCATTTATCCTATATGAGCCTTAATTTTCTCATCTGTTAAGTGAGAATAATAGTTTTCACGATACATGCCTGATAGTTATTGTGAGCAAAGTACCTAGTATAACTGAAAGCACTACACTCCATTGTGCTGTGTCTTCTACCTGCTCTCCAGACCCCTTGGAAAGAGGAGGAATGCCATTCCATCTCACCAAGTCTGTTGCCTAGTCTCTAGCCTCCCAGAGGAAGAGTTGAAACACCATTCTATTGCTCACCCATCTCCCCACTTTGAGGTAAGGAGAAAAAATGCCATTCCATCACACAATTTCTCTTGCCTAGTTTCCAGCCTCCTAGGGGAAGAGGAGAAATATTATTCCATCATGCTAAGCGTCCTGCCTTTCTTGGGAAGAGGAAAAACACTGTTCCAACCAAAACCAGACTCTTCTCTTCTAGGGAAGAGGAGAAAGGCCATTCTATGGAGTCTCAAGCTTGGCCTTCTGACTTGGAAGAAGTAGAGTAACACCATTCCTTCACCTTTAAGCACTTGTCACCTCACCTGAACTGCCTAAGGCCCTTAGAGATCACCATCCTGAGGCCAGACCTGAAATTATTCCTAATGATTAACAAACTACCACCCTGGTCATACACTCTGCACCCCAGTGATTCTGAACCCTCGGTTGTCATCATGGGAGCTCTATTCTCCATCTCCCACTGCCTGATTCCTTATTCCCATTTTCCTCAACCCAACCTGGACATCGTCCCACTATGAATCCTCCTGGGAGCTGGTGGGAAGCAAAGCAAAACTTCTCATCCGTTACGTTATACTCTGAAATTCCTGCTCTATATTCAAGAAACTTGCTTTCATCTTTTTTCCTTTGCTATTCCTTCCATCTTCTGGCTCTCTCTGAGATCTAGCTCTGGTCTCCCTTTCCATCACTGGCTGTACTTTCACTCATTCCCCCCTATTCACTGATCCAGGTCAGGGAGTTGAGATATACTGATTCCCCATTACTGCTTCCAGGTTCTCATTCTACCGCCACCACTAAGTAACCTTTTATTCTTTGAAGTGCACTCAATCATATCTGCCACATAATCAAAATTCTGGTAGCTGTTGTCTACTGATCTCCAAGCAACTCCCCTTCTTTCCTCAATGGGTTTGGTGCCTGGCTTACAATCTTCCTCTTCTTTCCAATTCCTGCCTTCATACTAAGGGATTCAGCATGCACATTGATATGCTCTGAACACACTAACCTCGCAGTTTCTCAGCTTACTCATTTCACGTGACCTACTCCCGTACTTCACCTCAGCCACACACAAAAGATCGTCGTATCCTTCTGCCCATTACCCACAAATATACCACTTGCATGTTCATGAACTCGGAAATTCCCATATTTGATCACAATCTATTGCCACTCTACTTTCCGTGTTCCTCCTCTGAACCTTGTCCTTCATCTACACTGTGACCTCCAATCCCCTGACCCCTCAATTCTCAGCCAGACCATCACCCTTGCATCAGCTACACTCTCCTCCTTTACTCATCTCGACTCCTCAGTGAGCCATTTCAACTCTACACTGTCCTTTTTTCTTGAATCTCTTACCCCCCCTCATCATATTGTCGGTCATGCCCTGCCAACCCTCAGACTCTCGCTATTTACTGCCTTTGGTCCTACATACCTGCTGCCAAATGAAAATCAGGAAAACCGTGAAATTGTATTGACTAGAGCTAATACAAATTTATGTTACATAACCCTCACTGGGCCCTAACTGTTGGAATATATCTGTATTTGTACCATGCAGGATTTGGAGTTGGAGAACTTGGTTTCAAGTCCTGGCTCTTCCACTTACCAAATGAAGGCTGTAAGGTAAGCAATTTCACTCCTCTGGGTTTGAATTTCTGCATTTATAAATTAAAGGGGTTGAACTAGATCATCTGTAAGGTTTCAACTAGAGATAAATCTATGAGCTTATGATTTATGTCAAAGCAGAGAATTTCCTCCATCAACACAAACTACAACCTGTTTATGACTTAATAGATGAGACTTAGGGAATTTTTCGAGATATGTGAGGTTAAGTGAATTGCTCAGGATCACAAAATTTGTGTAAGTGGCAGAGGTCTGATTTTAACTTAAGTCTTCTTCACTCCAAACACAGTACTCTATCCTCTACCTGGTGATGTTTTGATATTTCCAGTACTATTATGCTTATATTTAGCAGATCAGAAATCTATAAAAATACCTGTAGAACAAGCAGACCACTTCAGTGAGTAAAGGATGAGAACAGGCAAATGGACTGGATTTGTCAAATATAACTGCCATTAACGTCATTGGATGGAACCTATGAAATGACAAAAATCCAAGAGTTTGAAATGATCGTCTTGATTCTGTATCATCTTTTAATTTTTCCTGTTTATAGTTAGTTGATCTTGTTCTGTAACTGCTGAAATCATGGTTCTTTGTCTCTGAACTTAGTTCAGAAATTCAGCTGGCCTGTAATAAGCTGTTTAGAAATCCAGTTCTCCTGCTAATCACTGTTCTGTTCTTGTCTCAAGGAAATCTGCTGTCCTTGAGGGATGCAGGTGGACACCAGAGAGTCTGGTTCAGCATCTACATACCACCAAGCTATCCTTCGAGGATATCTGGTTTGTTATCCAAAGAAGTCTGGTCTGCCATCTCTAACCTTGCAGAGGGACTTAAACAATAAACACTTCTTAGTCACAGGGGCGAAAGAGGGGATTGTTGATAGCCCCTCATTCCCAATTTCCAACCGAACAGATCGTCATCTAGACCTCAGCTTTGTAACCCATCATACTGAGCTCTTTTAACCAATCATAACTTGTTTTCCACCTGTGAAGTCCTGTTCTTTGTTTTTTATTCTCCAAAACTAAGAAAAAAAAAATCCTGTCCTCCTCATTGGGGGTCTTAGCTTTGCTTGAGGAAACTGAATCCCATTCATTGGTAAATTTGCACTTTACTAATAAATTGATCTCACTTGGAACTTTGCGTCTCAGTTTACCTTAATTTCAACTGTAACAAGTAGAGTCAAAAGGCCCTATGTGGGAGACATCTTCAGAAACTCAGCCAACAATGTATTGACTTGACAAACAAGGATTGAGCAAATAGCTAAGTTATGCAGATTTGTCCCTCAGAGTAGAAGGGCTTATGATGGCAATTCTGGACCAAGTCATTTCCACTAGAAACTATTATCATTATTAAGTTATAAGAGCTAGCATACATATATTGCTTTAAGGTTTGCTAAGTGCCTCACATGTGTTGTCTCATTTGATTCTCACAACAAGCCTGGGAGGTAGGTTCTATTATTATTCCTATTTTCAGATGAGGTGACTGAAGCAGACTGATGTTAAGTGACTTGCCCAGGGTTACAAAGCTAGTCAGTACCTACGGCTGGATTTGAACTCAGGTCTTTCAGTTGTCAAGTCCCACTGTGCTACCTAGCTGCTTGTCTGCACTAGCAAGGACTACTACTATTGCACCTAATACTACTAATGCCATATTTTCATAGCATTTTATGGTTTACAAAGTGGTTTCCCCTCAATAACTCTATATTTCTATCAATATCATATTTGACAATCTATTCATTTCAATGGTAGAGAGATCGTCTTTGTAATGCCTCCAGATATCTCTGCTTGCTGTTGAATGTTTATGTGGTATCCCATATCTGAATATATGGAAGATTCCACCACCTGACTTTTGTTGGGCTTTTTCAGGTTAATTTGGCCCCTTAGTTGATAGCCCTGCACTTTAGGCAAATTATTCTCAGGTGATAGTAATGTGCCAACCTTGGCTGTAAAGGGTGAGGCTGTGTGCTCCAAAGCAACTTTAAGATAAAATAAAGAGGTGCGGATGGGTAACTATCTGATTTGTTCTTACTTGTCTTATTACAACTTGCTTCTACCCACGTGGCATATGTTGACCTTTGGAGTTTGTTTTGAATTTTAACCTGGAGTTGAAACTCTCTTGGTAATTTATCCCTCAGCTTTTAGCCTTGTTATCTTCTCCATCAAGAGATAGTTCTTTCTACAACTCCTTCTGGTAAATTATTATCATGAGTATTATCATAGGTAGTATCCTAATGCAGAGCAATGACTGGGGTAAGATGCCCTGGGCATGGGTTCTGCCTTCTGGGGCAACTTCTGTGGCCTTAGACAAGTCACAATTACTTTGAGCCTGTTTAATCATCTATGAAATGGAAGGGAGGCTACTTCCCACCTCATAGGACTGTTGCCAGAATCAAATTAGATTCTTTCCTTTATTTTCTCCCTCTCTCCCTCTCATCCTATCTCTTTCTGTCATTATCTCTCTCATCTATCAATCCATTTTTCTATCATCTATCTATCTGTCATCTCTCCAGACATCCCTCTCTTTCTCCATCTCTCATGACCTATCATCTATCTTTCTAGCACCTATAGATATCTATCATCTATCTCTCCATTCATCATTCTCTCTATATCTTTCATGATTTCTCAATCTATATTTGTCATCTATCTTTCTATTTATGTCTATCCTCTATCTTTCTACCTCTCTATCTATTGCACTGAGGGGCACCATAGTATAGTGGTCAGAGAGAGGGCCTCAGTGTCTGGAAAACCTGGGCAAAATTTTCTCTCTCCCATGTCCTGTGTGATTCTGGGCAAGTCATTTAGCCTCTCAGGGTTCTAAATAACTCTCTAAGACTCTATGTTGCTGATATACATGGGTAGAGAGGTTTTCCTTACCAGGAGTTCCAACACCAATAAAATTGCAGGTCAGATTAAATTTCTGAAAATTAAAGCATTATGTGTTTTATACACACACACATACAGACACATATACATACATATGTATATATATACACACATATTATATAGACACATATATGCCTATATACACGTGCTCATACATACGTATATACATACATATATGTATATATACATATGCAAGTGTGTATATATACACACTTTTTTTTTTTGAGCTGATCTGTCCTCCAGGCTGGCTTTCTTTTCATTCTCAATCTATTTCATGGCAGCACAATAATTTAGTAAACTAATATTCGTTAAGTGGGGCAGCTGGATGGCCCAGTGGATAGAGCACTGCGCCTAGAGTCAGGAAGACTCATCTTCCTCAGTTCAAATCTGGCCTCAGACACTAGCTGTGTGGCCCTGGGCAAGTCACTTAACTCTGCCTCAGTTTCTTCATCTGTGAAATGAGCTGGAGAAGGAAATGACAAACCACGCTAAGTTGTTCTGCCAAGAAAACTTCAAATGGGGTCACAAAGACTCAGATTTGACTGAAAAATGATTGAAAGTCACTAAGTATCTACAAGGTGCCAGGCACATTTGTTAAGTGCTAAGAATACAAAGAAAGGCAAAAGACAGTCCTTGCTTTTATAGAGCTTACAGTCTAATGGGAAAGACAACATGCAAACAACTATGTACAAATAAGATATATACAGGAAAAATTTGCATTAATCAATGGAGGGGAGGCACATTTCATTAGGTTATGGACACAAGGAATTAAAAAAAAAAGGTAAACATTTATTGAATTCCTCAAATAAACTAAAAGAACTAAAACCTAACTAAATAAAAAAAATTAACAACTAAACTTTATCTTAAAAATATAATCTTTCAAAATATCTTTTAATCGAACTCTCCCCCTTATCTTAAAATACAGAACAGCCCTTTTATCTGTAGCCTGGACACACCCTCTAGGCACATCTACATCTCTGAAGAGGTTGCCCATTTCTTTTATTCAGATTATTCAAATCAGTCTATTTGGGAATGTGTTTATGTGCTTTATATGTTTGTATAGGGGGTGTCCCAAAAGTCTTTGTGTAGTTTTAAATTTGCAAAGCTAAGACTAAGTGTAATACACATGGGGATTTTATTGTATGCATGAAGGTATGGTAGCAAGGTTTCCACCCAGTTCAGGTCTGAGTTACAGACTGACTTGAAGCCATCCAAACAGCTCAGAGTGAGGGCAAGTTTTAATTTGCAGGCACTTGAGCCTGGTTGCCTCCGGACTTGTTTTTATGGGATTTACCTGAAGAAAGCCATCCCAGTCTGACATTCTGCTTCCCTTAAAAAGAAAAAAAAAATTACCAGGAACATAAGGACTGGAAACCCTGATTTGTCATTCCATATAACTTGTTTCACAGGGCCAAGAGTGGAGAGGCTTCTGAGAGCACGAGAGCTCCCAGTAGGCTCAGGACCACTTGGGCTGCTGCTGACCCAGATCCTACACACAGGCCAACCTCTCTCTCCACTTTGCGAGTCAGCAAAGGAGCTGGGACTGATCATGAAAAACTGTTCTGGTTGTTCTGTGGGCCCTAACGCAATGCTAGATCAGCAGGATGGGACCAGTGGATGCAGAAGGAGGAAAGGCTGGAAGAGATTAACAGCTGTCATGAAGGCCCTCAGCCATCATCAGATCAGTGGGAGATGGTTCTAAAACCTGGGCACTCTCCAAGTTCTTGCAAAGACGGCTTTGGTAAGTTCTAAACCCTCAGCTCCTTCCCTTTGTCCTTCTGCCCCATGCCTCAGGGGTAGATACAGAGTGGGGGAGGGGCAGTCTGCAGGAGGACCGAAGGGACATCACCTTTGAATGAAGTCCAAGGTTAATGGGAAGTTTCCCCAAGGAGGAATGGGGCTTCAGTGGAAGTGAGGAATGTTCCTGTTTTAATTCCTTTTTTGAGCATGTTCCAGGTCATATTCCTGGATCCAGAATAGGCCAATGCTCTGCCCAGGAGACAGAGGATAAGAGGGGAGGGAGGGTAGTCTAAGAGCTTGTAAGCAAGCCCTGTTTGGTGAGCAATGGGAAACTCCAACTGTTGTCAGGCCTACCTAGTGAACTAGAAGGCAGCTAGGTGGTTCAGTGGATTGAGTGCTGGGGTGGGTGGGGGGCCTTTGGAGTCAGGAAGACTCAACTACCTCAATTCAAACAGAGCCTCAGACACTTCCTAGCCATGTGACCCTGCACAAGTCACTTAACCCTGTTTGCCTCAGTTTTCTTATCTGTAAAATGAGCTGGAGAAGGAAATGACAAACCACCCCAGTATTTTTGCTAGAAAAGAGTCAGACACAACTGAAATGACTGAAAAACAGCCTAGCAAATTAAGTACTCTCTGATGTAGCCACCGGGCTGGTGGCTTAGGGTAGCAGTACCTGGTGGCCAAAGAACCCTCTAGCTAGTTAAATGACAGATAAATTGATTGAATGATTAAAGTAGCGGCCTGCTTGCTTCTCTGTAAGCTGTAGAAAACAGGGTAACAGAGACTAAGTATGGAGGGATATAGTTTCAAGTATACATCTAGCATATACCTTCTGAGTCAGAGAGATTTTACAAAGAAATGGAGTACATGCTAATGTTACCCTTTAGAGTAGTGTCCTCCAAATGTTTTTGATCTCATAAACTATCAGTAAAAAATATTTTGAATGCACACTCCCAATATATACATATTTGTTTTATATATATGTGTGTGTGTGTGTAACTGTAATAATTATATTTTCAAACTTACATAAAAATAGATATTGTTGAAGATGGACTAATATTTGCTCCTAGAGTCAGTAGGGAGCTATTGGTTTTATTTATTGACTAGTCAAACCTGTGCTTTAGGAATGGAGAAGGGAGATACTTGAGGTATAATACCTACTATATGCCAAGTACTGTGATAAATGTTTTACAGATATTATCTCATTTAATCCTCACAGCAAACTTGGAAGGTAGGTCCTGATAGTCTTCTTATTTTATAGTTGAGTAAACTGAGGCAAACATAGATTAAATGACTTATCCAGAGTCTCACAGCTAGAAAGTGTTTGAGGTGGAATTTGAATTCAGATCCCCCTGCTTCCAGACCCAGGGCTCTACCCACTGTATTACTAACTTTTCCTATGATGGTTTTTTGTACTTAGACAACCAAGAAATTTGTTAGTCTTTTATATTTTAAGTATTTCTTTTGTGGTAGAAGAAAAAATACCTGTTCTTCACCTAATAGACTTTATACATTGAATGCTTTTCTAGAAGGGAGGCTCTAACTCCCTTAAACATTTTAGACATAGGATTAACTCAAACTTTTTTTAAGAAATTGTTCTTGGAGTTCTATGCTAAGATGGTGGCATAATGAAGGAGAAACTCTGAGACAAACCTTGTTATCTTCTTTAAGAGATCAAGCTCCTCCTAGAACCGAACCTGGTTCACGTCAGTCCAGAACTAGGGCCCTTTAGGGAGAGAGAGTTCCCCATCATCTGGGGTCCATAGGTAATTTGTAATAATTTGTTTTAAAAACTGTTTTATTGGAAATCAATTCAATATGCATTTATTTATGTAGGTATACAAAGAAAAAAAAATCCCTTCCTTCGAGGAACTGACATTCTAGTGGAAGATACTCATGGGAAAAGATTGGAGTGGGAAGAGACTTGAGGCAGGCAGACCTGCCTGTAGGCTCTGATCAACACTGTCAAAGGCTGCAGAGAGATTAAGGAGAATGAAGATTGAGAAAAGGCCATTGGATTTGACAACTAAGAGAACTTTGGTGATGTCGGAGAGAGCAGTTTCAGTGGAATGATGAGGTTGGAAGCTGGGTCGTAAGAGGTTAAGAAGACAGTGAGAGGAGAGAAAGTGGAAGCACCTATCGTACACCCCCTTTTCAGGGAGTTTAGCCATAAAAGCCTGAAGAGATAGAGGATGATAGTTAGGGGGAAGGAAGCACCAAGTGAGGGCTTTTTCAGGATGGGGGAGAAATGGATGTTTGTAAGCAGTAGGGAAGGAGTCAATAAATAGGGAGAAATTAAATGAGAGACTCATATTTATGCTTCAAAGTTCCTACTCAGATCTGATTTTTGCATCATAAATTCTTTAAAAGTATTCAGTCATTTTTTCCCCCTGCTGTAGGATTGTTAACTTTGCAAGGTGTTAATAAATTCTTGGTTATGGAGCAGCTAGGTGTCCAGCGGATAGAATGCTGGGCCTGGAGTCAGGAAAACTCATCTTCCTGAGTTCAAATCTGGCCACATATACTTTGTGACCCTGGGCAAATCATTTAACTCTGCTTGCCTCAGTTTCCTTATCTGTAAAATGAGCTGTAGAAGGAAATGGCAAACCATGTCAATATATCTGCCAAGAAAACCCCAAATGGAGTCACAAAGACTAAAAGTGACAAAACAACATATTCTTGGTTGTATGTCTCTCTCTCTCTGTCTCTATGTATACATACACATGTGTATATATGTCTGTGTATGTATCCATACCTATGTAGCTATATATGTATATATCTATAAATCTATATCTATATTAATTGTCCCCAAAGTCTTAGTGCTATTTTATTAGAACCTAATATTGCACTGAAACTTTTGGGACACATTGTATTTTACCTTTTGAGTATTATATTTCAAGATTTTTTTTTTATAGGAATTACCAGGTTTTGTGTGATCTTGAGTATGCTTCCTTTGTATTTGAGCAGATTTTCTTCTGAACACTGCCAGTAGTTTTCTTTGACATTAGAGTTCTGCATTTTGGCTATGATAATCTTGAGACTTCTCCTACTCAGGTTTTTCAGGTAGATTCTATCTTTACTTCTCCTTGGGTTTCTAATAGATCTGGACAGTTTTCATTTGTCATTTCTTAAAATGTAATATCCAGTCATTTTTTAAAAATCACGGTTTTCAAGGAATCCAGTGATTGTTAAAGTAGTTCTCTTTGACTCATTTTTAAAAGTCCATTGTTTTATATTTTTATATCAAATATCCTACATTTTCTCCTATTTAAAAAATCCTTTTATTTCCTGCTGTCTTATGGAGTCCTTGATTTTTGCTTGGTCTATCCTATATGTCATCAAGTCTATTACTTGGTTAAGGTATAAAAATCACTTTCTCTTATGAGATAATTACCATCCTTCCAGTTCTTTAACCAGAGATTTCGTTTTTTTAATCTCTTGCTTCATTTCTCCTAGATATTCATATAATCTTTGTAGAAAGTAATTTATTTTTCTTTGAGTTTCTGTTTGAATTTGTTATAGAGTTTTTAGTCTCCTTCTTCTGGGATCTCTGGATTTGGAATAATTTTTGAAAATGCTCCATGTCTTATTAGGTTTGCTCATGTCTCTGGCTTTAGTTCCTGAATTGCAGCTTTGTGCTGGGGGGTCAGGCTCTGTCCCCAGCTGTGCTTTTGGTTGGAGCTGGTTGCTTGGGCTTGGTCTCTGTCTGGGTTTCCTGGATTCCTGTACTGACCTCCTTTTCCTAGGGTTAGGCTTCTCTGAATATTTAAGGTTCATGGAGATTGATCTCCAGGGCTGTTTATGGCATCTCAGGACAGAGTGCTAGAGACCTTGAACTGTGGGATGTCCTGGTCTAAGGCAGTTTGTTACTCGTTGCATCCACACCCTTCCACACCCTTGGAGTACTAACTACCCTGGAGCTTTCACAGTTGAGCTCTCTGCATGTGTTGACTCTGGATAGAGATCCTGTAGGCTACAAGACTGTGGTCCATTTCTGTCCTTACTGGGAGCCCACTGGTTTGTTTGTGTTGGCACTAACCTTGCAGGTATTCTCTCTGCCCCCATCTTTTACCGAATTGGCCTGCCCAGCATCACAGTGTCACAAGAAGTTCAAAACTGGTTCTTTAAATATTTAGTGTCTATAAAAATAAGAGCATATGCACTGCCCCCTCGTAGGATCAAATCTCAAGATTTACAAAGAATGAAAAGGGCAAAATAAGTCAAATGAAAATTAACACTGCTCTTAAGATTTTCCTTTTACTGTATTATGTTATCTGATTGTTTTGTACAGTTTTATCTTTCCAGATGACGTTTGCCAACCCTTTCAATAGATTTTGCGCCCCCTGCTCTTTCCCCTTAATTCAGTTCAATTCAACAGGTATTTATTAAGTGTCAACCACTGGACCAGGCAAGAGAGATAACAAAGGAAAAAAAAATGGAAGTTTCTAACCTCAAGAAGCTTTTCTTTTATGGGAGTAAATAATATGTGCATAGAAAAATAGACAATTAAATATAAGTTATGTTCCCAAAATTTCTGAAGAGAGGGCACAAGTCTAATATGATACTGTAGATCATTATATATATATGTCTTTCAGGAAGGAAGGAAGGAAAAAAAGAAAGAAGGAATGAAGGAAGGAAAGGAGAGATGGAGAGGCAGGAAGGAGAGAAGGAAGGAAATACAATGCCAGTGGCTTGAGTTAGTCATACATTCGGATATGAGAAAGGAAAAAAATGTGTTCAAATATCAGAAAATAGTGTTTTAAATATTCCCACATATTTATTCATTCATTGATTCACTTATTTATTTAAAGGTGGCAGTTGGAACTCAGAACATTTCTACTGGGAATGGGAGAGGGAAGAGAGACAGTAGAATGATTCTACATTTCTCTCTTGTCCCAAACATTTGCTCGCTAATCCGTATCCTCAGATCTTAGTTATTAAATGGATGGTATTGCCGTTATATATCTACTTATATTGTAGATGATTTGTTTTGGACGCCCAGATTTAAATCCGCCTTTCAAATTCTCTCAGTTCACCCATAAACTATGAAAAAGGAAGCTATGATCACCCAGGTCATGGTTTCATTTAGGACGGTTATGACAGACTAACCTTATTTCCTTTTTCATGCTTCCTGGCTCAGTTCACATACCACATCCTGATCCTCTGGTACCTATTTCCCCATCACTGGCACCATTCATACTATGGTGCCCCGACCCCCTTACTCTCTTCCCTCTCTCCTCAAATTACCTCATATTTACTTATCTATGTACTTATTGTCTCCCTCAGGCTTCTTGTGAGCAGGGATTGTTTGATTTTTGTCTTATTGTTTTCAAAGTGTCACATGTAGTAGGTACTTCATAAGTATTGTTGAAATGAATTGCTTTAATTGGTCAAGGTCAACCTTGAGGAAAGTCTTTAGTGGAGGGTTCTAGGCCTCTTTTCTTCTTGGCCCTATTTCACTCAACACTTTTATTGATGACCTGAATGAAGGCAGAAAGGGCATACTTGCACATGAAACTGGAAGGGAGAGGAAACATGTTGAATGATAGAATCAGGATGCTAAAAGATATTAACTGCCTGTAATTGTGGGCTGTAGCTAATAAGATAAAATTTATTTGAGATGACTATAAAGCCCTACACTTTTATTAAAGGCCAGATCTGACTCAGTCAGTCTAGGATGGTAGCTATGCTCAGGCTTAAGAATGAACCAAAATGTAACACCTGAAGGTCATTCCACAGTTAACAAAAGAAAAGTTGACTTAGCTGTAGTGTAGAATGAATACTTACCAATGATACTTGGCTTTCGTGGGATGTCTGTTCAGTCTAAAAAGCAATGACTCCATGTGGCTAGTCTATTTTTTGCCCTTAGGTAACCAGAAAACTTGGTCTTAATCCCTGCGGTGAAAAAAGTTTTTGGTTTCCTTGTCTTTTAGGGGTAGAGCTAGTCTAGCTAACATGATGGAGGATCCAACTGACATTGGTCCTATCGCCACTTAGATTAAAATACTCATGTTTAGGTGACCGGAGAGTGAAGGAGGCATGGTTAGACAACTTTGGGAAAAAGATTAGGAGATTTGAGTTGAATGTAAACTCACTATGAATCAGTGGTGTAACAAGGCAGATGAAAAACTAAGGCAACATTAGGCTTCCTCAATAGGTACAAGGTTCAGAGCAAGGGAGGTGAAGGTCCTGCTGAATTCTGTCCTGGATGCAGCATATCTGAAATATTGAGTTGAGCTCTTAGCCCCACATTTAGGGAAGAACATTGAGAAACTCAACATAGTTTTGTTATGTGCTTATTTTGAAAATGTGAATTTGTTCCAATGCTTAGAGAAGAATTTGAGCATAACATAAATTTTCATCCCTAAGAAACACTAAGAAAACTAAGAAAATTACATCACTACACAATAATTCACAAACTGTAACTCTTCTGACACCTACCTTCACAAGCAAACTTCAGATTTTTCAAAGAAAAGTGCCATAGTTTTTTTGATTCTCAGATTTTTTTATATTATTCTTTTTTTATTAAGCTTTTTATTTTTAGTTTACAACACTCAGTTCTGCATGATTTTGAGTTCCAGATTTTCTTCCCCCACTCCCCTCCTCCCTCCCCAAGACGGCATGGAATCCCATATATCTTCTACATATAACTTCGCATTGAACTTATTTACACAATAGTCAAGTTGTGGAGAAGAATTGTGACCAACGGAATGAATCATGAGAAAGAAGAAACAAAACCCCCAAAACACCAAAACGAAATGCAAAAGAGAAAAAAAAAACAAAAGAAAAAAAAGGGAGAGCAAACAGTTTGCCTTAATTAATCTGCATTTCGAATCCATAGTTCTTTCTCTGGATGTAGATAGTCCTCTCCATCACGAGACTTTTGGAGTTGTCTTTGAACCTTGTATCTCTGGGAAGAGCGAAGTCTATCAGAGTTAGTCATCACAGAATCCATATATCTGTGGTTGTGTATAATGATTTCCTGGTTCTGCTCTGCTCACTCGGCATTATATTGCATAGGTTTTTCCAGGTTATTATGAAGTCCATATCTTCCCCATTTCTTATAGCACAATAGTATTTCATTACATTCATATACCACAACTTGTTCTGCCATTCCCCAATTGATGGGCATCCCCTTGATTTCCAATTCTTTGCTACCACAAAAAGAGCTGCCATCAATATTTTTGTACATGTGGGTCCTTTTCCCACTTGTGTGATCTCTTTGGGATACAACCTAGAAGTGATATTGCTGGGTCAAAGGGTATGAACATTTTTATAGCTCTTTGAGCATAGTTCCAAATTGCTCCCCAGAATGGCTGGATCAGTTCACAACTCTACCAGCAATGTAACAGTGTTCCAGTTTTCCCACATCCTCTCCAGCATTTATCATTTTCCTGTTTTGTCATTTTAGCCAATCTGACAGGAGAGATGTGGTACCTAAGAGTTGTTTTGATTTGCATTTCTCTAATCAATAGTGATTTCAAGCATTTTTTCATATGCCTATAGATATCTTTAATTTCTTCCTCTGAAAACTGCCTGTTCATATCCTTTGACCATTAAGTGCCATATTTATTATCTATTTGGGGATGTGGTTAGAGCTGTAGTCAGAGGAGGGATGGTCTGCCATCACCCTCACTCCCACTTGGCCCATCTGGGAGTTGCGGCTCATTGAGGTTCTGACCTCTCAGCCTAAACTTCTCGACTCTGCCAGCCTAGGCCCTGTAGGAACCACAGTGCAGGCTGAGCAGCAGCCTTTGGACACTGTCGCTATTTATTTTAGTATTTGTGTATTTAACCATTTAACATGCATAAAATTGTGCTACATTTTTGTTAGGTCCTATCTTTTTTAATTTTTTTTTAATGCATCACTGATGACATTTTTATTATGGTGCCCCAACCCCATTTTTCTCCTGTGGATTTTATATAACACACAAGAACACATAAGTTTAATCGTAACAGAATTGACTGTCCATTCAGTGAGGGATGGTGATAGGATTCTCAGAATGGAAACAAGGTCAAATGAGCATAAGTTAAGAAACTGTAATGGTTTAGCCAGAAAAACTTTAGGGAGGGACATGAGAGATGTCTTCAAATATTTCCTATGTCCTTAAACAAGGATTAGATTTATTTTTCTTTATCCCAGAAGGTAGAAGTACAAGTGGGTAAAAGTTGCAGAGAAAGGAGGTCTTGGCTTGATAAAAGGGGAAATTCCTAACAATATTAGGTATCCCATAGGGACATCTTTGTGTCTATCTCACAGCTATCTCAGAACTCAATGATTTTTCAAATTCTGGGGGTCAAGTAGGAGCTGCATGAGCACTTGCCGAAGACAATAAATCCCAAAGTGAACTTATTTCTGTTCAAATATGTATTACTGAATGACCTCTAACATATCTAACAGCTAAAATCTATGACTTCATACCCCTCCATGGGCTCACAATTTCCCATCTACATATAGAAGAAGAAGGGTGGGGGAAGAAATATGTTTGTTGTAAATCATTCAATGAGGGATGTTACTTAACAGAAGGAAATACTGTAATATTAAGTGTGGGCCACTTCTGCTCTTATGTTCCGCTGAACAGTTCTGGTTGCCTAAAATTACTCCAGTTCTAGACCTGATAAATTCTTCTTTCTCTACAAGGACATCCTGTGGGGTAAACAAAGGGATCATTGCTGGGACAGGAGAAAGAAAAAAGGCTAACTCAAGGTAAAAAGAAATTACAATTAAAAATTTGCTGGATGTGGAGAAAATGGAAAGGTGGGTTGTAGGTAAGAATATTTTAGGGCCTGTAGGAGGGGTGGAGGGAAAATCTGTAGCATAGCTATAGACTCCTTGTCTTTCAAGGGACAAGTTGTATGTGTCATTTGTCCACCTTTCTCAAAGAGGACCATGACATCAGGAAGATGATACCATGAATTGTAAGTGAATTGGATTTAAATGAGGGAGGGCTGTGCAAAATCACCAGCCTCACTCTCTCTTCTGGAGCCATCTAAGTCCAGTGGCCAGATATAGATCAGGACAACTGGAGATGGTCCAGGATGCAGTAGGAGACCTTGGCCTAAGGACTAAGGTTTTTCCACGTTCTTACTTTATCTGAGGTAACACCCATTTAGTGATTAGGAATGTTTAAGAAGTGAGCCAAGGGATGGCCCCTTTAATTAAAAAAAAAAAAAATCAGACTGGGACCTCTCAGGATTGTTCCTGGCCAGAAGAGAAATGATTCCTATTTACATTCACTTTGAGCCTTTGAGTCCAAAAAATAACCATTAAGTGTGTAGTACTTGGGCAGGGACCTATTGTTGGCCAGTCAATAGGAGCTTAAGTGAATTGGGTTTCAGGCATGGTCTTTAAGAAAGAAATCTAATGAGTAAACTCTATTATATCAAGGTAGGCTTCAGCCTTCAAAATTTGCCTTCCTTTGGACACACTACCCTCAGGTAAGGGCATGACACCCCATATAGAGAGGAGAGGAGAGGATGGGATGGGAAGGGAGGGGAGGTGAGAGGGACAGGAATACTCCACTACAGCAGGGTTTCTTAAACTTTTTCCATGGAAAAATTTTTACCTGACCCCAGGTATATAGGTGTATAAAATAGGTATACAAATCAAATATTTACTGATAATAAATCATTAAGAAATTTATTTTAAAACAATTCTTTGGCATACATATAATTTTACCATTCATTAAAGATGAAAGCAATTTTGCATACTAATGAGATAGATATGCTTGTTTCTTTTTAAATAAAGAATTAAATCTTGGCAGAATATTTGATATGGTAGAACATAGAGCATATTCAATATTTTTTTCAGAGTTGATTGATATTTTGATTTTATAACCATCAATGCTGAGAACACTGCTTCATATATATACATAATACGAAATGGCAGAAGAATGTTTGGGGCCATTTCAGAAACTGTTGGAAATTCTGTCCTAATCCCAAGCCAAAATCCATTTAATGATTTTTCAGGAAACTCAAGTTTTAAACCTATGTTGCCTGACAACTTAAGAAAATTCTTCTTGAGCATATAATGCCAGATGACTGAGGTTTTTTATTTCAATTGAGTATGTTTTATGAACCCAACTTAGTTTTTTACAATCAAAATTTGAAGGAAAGTATTTTTTTGAAGGAAAGGCACTTCAGATGGTCAATTATAACTCTTATAATTAAATCTTTGGGAAGGTTATTTTCAATTATAAGATCATCTGTTGCTGTAAACATTTCTAAAGAACCATTTTTCCACTCTATTCTTCCATATATTAACTTTTTAAGTAAAACTTTCAATTTTATCTTTTAACATAAATGTTCCATTTTTTTCCTTGAAGTGACATATTTAAATCATTGAGTTTTTTGAAAAATCTGACAAATAACACAGTTTTGAAAGAGTCATTATGAAAAAAATTAACAATCAGATTTCTGCTCACGTCAAAAATATAACAACTTCATCTTTCAATTTCAATAATCTGTTTAAATTTCACCCTCTTGAGAGCCACCTTACCTTTGCATGTAGTAATAAGCTTTCGTAATCAAAGTGCATGTGTTTCCAAAAGTTTGAAAACAAACGACTGTTAAGGCCACAGCTTTTAATTAATTTAAGTTAATGATTTTCATGGTATAGTAAAGCACAACTGTGCTTAGCACAGTACCTGACACACAGTAGGTGCTTACTAAATGCTTGTCAACTTCACTTGTATTCCCAGAACCTGATATAGTTCTTGGCACCTAATAGGTGCTTAATATATGGTTTTGTATATTTTTTAATCAGAAAAGGAACAGTTTCATCTCCATTTGAATTTCTAGGTGATCTCAATTATCTAAGATGTAGGGAATATAAGGGAGTTTGAAAGGTCATTTAATAATAATAGTAGCTAACATTTATATTAATCAATTGATAAACATTTATTAAACACCTACTCTGTTCCAGGCATTAGGCTAAGCCCTAGGAATACAAAATGAGACAAAAGATAGCCCTTGCCCTCAAGGAGATCACAGTCTAATGGGGGAGAAAACAAATGAATATGTACAAATAAGCTGTATAGAGGATATAACATAGAGAGGAAATAATTAGGAAAGGAAGACAAAATTAAGAGAGATTAAAAAAGACTTCCTGTGGAAGATGAGATTTTAGTTGGTACTTATAGAAAGTTGGGAAGCCCAGTAGATGGAAGAGAAGAGGGAGAGCATCCCAGGCATGGGGTGGGGAGGGGGCAGCTAGAGAATATGCCTGGAACCTAGAGATGCAGTGTCTTGTTTGTGGAACTACAAGGACAGCATTGTCACTGGATCTAAGGGTATGAGTTGGAGAGTAAGGTGCAAGAACTAGTATATAGGAAGAGAAGAAGACTGGGCCTGTGGTTTCAGAAAAATTCAATTTCAAAAGATTTTGGAGGAACCTTCTCGGAAAGGAAATCCCATCACCTACTTGGTTAATACAACTTCACCATTGGAATCTCTTTCAATTAGAACTCAAGTGATCACCAACTGATAACAAACCAGCCTTGCTGGACTTAATACAGTAGTTAGTTCTAGGTTCATATTAGGGAGGGAATGCTTTGGGGTTCATGAGAGGGGGAAGACAGACCCAAATCAATGATCTGATTTGATTGAGTTCCTAGCTGTATATAGGACAGCTGGGTAACACTTACCAGCTGTGTGACCCTGAGCAAGTCACTTAACCCTGTTTGCTTCAGTATCCTCCTCTGTAAAATGAGTTTGAGAAAGAAATGGCAAATGATTCCAGTGTTTTTGCCAAGAAAACCTCAAATGGGGTCATGAAGAGTCGGACATGACCGAAATGATTCAACAACAAAGCTGTAGAGAAGGAATTATAGGGAATATTGGAGTATGACATTGTCTCTGAGCTGCAGTCTTATTGGGCAGCTAACTAAAATACTTGAAGCAATTAGGGAACAATGAAAATTGTCAACTGTGATGTTAGTATAGGTGGAAATAATGAAGGAAGACTTTAAGAAGATGGTAGGATTGAACTGGACCTAGAAGGATAAGGAATATATGTATCAACAGAGAGAAGGCAGTGTAAATTAGTATAGTCGAAAGCATACCAGATTTGGAATCAGAAAGTTTGAATCCCTGTTTAATACCTGTGTGATCTTGGGCAAATAATTTTACCTTTCTGTGCCTAAGATTTCTCATCTGTAAAGTAGAGGGCAGGGGCATGAATTATATACAAATTATGATATACTTATGTAAGAGACTATTACATAAGAAGATATACCATAAGAACTGATAAAAGGGATATTTTGAGATAAACATTGGATGATTTGTATGAAATGATGTAGAGTGAAGCAAGCAGGACCAGGAGGACAATTTATATGATAACAGCAACATTGTAAAACAAACAACTTTGAAACGACTGATCGATGCAATGACCAACCATAATTCCAGAGAGCCAAGGATAAATTTCAGTCCCCACCTCCCAGCAATGAGATGATGGACTTCAGGTGCCCAATGAGACACACATTTTTGGAAAAGGCCAACATGAGAAATTGTTTTGCTTGACTATGCATATTTGTTACAAGAGTTTTCTATTCTTAGTGTCTAACACAATCCCTGGCACCTAGTAGTTAATTAATAAATGCTGGTTGATTGGTTAACCAAAAATGAGCCATCAGTTAGAGGACCAGAGACTTAGGTTCTGATATTAACTATATGACTCTTTAACCTTTCTGCATCTTAGGAGTCTCATAGAACGGAGAAGTGATAATTTTTAGGTATGTACAAAGGATTGCGAGAATTGGATGAGATAAAGTATCATGTAAGTGTAAGGTGTTATGATGATGACAGTTATAATTTGTTTCTAGAGGCAATATAAAAACAGGCATAAATACAAAGACTTCTGGAGTCCAGAGACCCAAGGTCAATTCCTGCTTGGATACTTGCCAGCTGTAGAGTTCTGGGCAAGTCATTTAATCTCACTAAAACTTAATTTTCTCACCTATAAAATGGGGATGATAACCTACCTAACCTGTTAAGGCTTTTGTGAGAGAAATGCTTCATAAATCTTAAAGCATTAAATAAACGAGCTATTGTAAGAGTACCTCAATGACTAATAATCAATCAATGAATACTTACTATGTGCCAAGCACTATGCAAAGACCTCTGGATACAAAGAAAAATTTAAAAAATGGTCCCTGTTCTCTGCACAACAATCCTATGAGACCAGCTGTAGAAATGACAGCCAAGGTCATCTATCTAATAATGATGGGGCTTTTAGCTGGTGTAAAACCTTAGATGCTCAGTAGCTCTGTAACCCTGAGCAAATCACTTAATTGCTGTCTGTCTCTGTTTCCTCATCTGTAAAATGGGGATGATAATCGTAGCACCTATCTCCCAGGGTTGTTGTGAGGCTAAAATGAGTTAATATTTATGGGGTGGGATTCGTAAAGAAAGTTTGGGACCTCTATCTCCAGGCACATTTCCAGATAAATTCACTGTCTCAGTTTTATAGGTAACTTTCTCTTTAATTCAGAAATAATGGATGTCCTTAGTACCTTGTGACTGTCCAAAACCTAGAAATGAAAGAGATAAAAGGACAGGATTTCTAAGTAATCTTTTTGTTCTCAAGTTCAGGGTGGAAGATTGTGTGTGTGTGGTGTGATGTGGCGTGGTGTGGTATGTGTGTGTGTGTGTGTGTGTAGTTGTGCTTGGGTGGGTGAGTGTTACTATCAGGGACAATAATTACTAATTAACTAAATATCTTGCCCTGGATTGGAGAGAGGCAGTCCTAGTGTTTTGAATTTGCATTGCCCTTGAATGCAAGGTAGACCATCCAATCAGTTTGATGCACCCTGGGTTCAGGGCTGGTTTATAAACTCTGTACTATTCTTTTGCCTTTACTCTAGGACAAAACAGAAGTCTTTTGGGAAAGAAGGGGAAGAAATGTCTTGAGGTATGTGCAAGAAGCTGTGTTCTCCCAATATTTACTTTTAATTGTACTTTACTAGTTTATTAGGAAAAAAAAAATTCTTCCTCCTGTCCCATGCCTCCTTCCACCCGGTAGAGAGATATCATTTGGGATATGCGAGGTTAGCCAGACGCTATGAAGCAGTGAACCCAAAAGGGCTTGGAAAAAGGGTTATGGGGGTTGAGGGGATTGTCTATTCCAGACTTAGCTGATCCCTTTAGAAAGGAAAGAAGTCTACTTTACACTGCAGGAGCAAAGTGAGAGGTTTTAGAGAAGCCACTATAATAGGACACGGGATTGGAAGGGGATGGGCCTTCAGATGTCAGATTTGGAGAAGTTGTACTTGGAGTCTCTGCCCTTCAAAGGGAGAAAGATGTCTATGGAATAAAGATGCCCTGGTGCTGAGCCAAACTAGAAGAGGAGGAGGAGAAGTGGAGATGAGAAGGGGAAGGGAGAGGGTCTCAGATATGTGTCATGGAGAAGGAGAAAGGAAGGAGAGGAGAAGTATACGTGGAAGCTCCTCATGAACAGGTATTATTTCTTTATTTTTTGTACTTGTGTCTCTAGCCTAGCATGGTGCCTGATAAATAGTGGGTGCTTAATAAATATTTGTTAATTGATTGATTGTGTGTGATGTTATAGTAAAAAAGAGGGGATATGGGGGGTTCTGCCCATCTTGACAGGAAGCATGGTACAGCTGGTATAGATAGGATGCTGGACCAGAGAACAGGGTTCAAACTCTGCCTCAGACACTTTGTCATTTAACCCCTCTGAGATGAACTTTACCATTTATAAAATAAAGGAGTTGAACTACAAGGCCTCTGAAGTCTCTTCCAACACTAGATCTATGTGTAGGGACAACTGGCTTCTCTTAAATCTGCCTCAGTTTCCTGCTACATGAGAACTTTTTCGTTTTTCACAAAAACCTTGTATTTTTAGGCAATCCAGGGGTTCCCTAAAACAATGACATATCAGGCCTATTCTCTATCCCTATTTTTGATTTTTACTCTCTCCTGCCTTTATTGCAAGACAAAGCAGCGAGAGTCAGGGAAGAATGTGAGCTATCAGAGCACAGAGATTGTTTCATTTTTATCTTTACTGCCTCAGTGCCTAGCATAGTTTGCCACTAATCCATGTATGTGAGGAGAAGAGGCATAATAAGAAGGGGATGGGAGGAGTAGAAGAAATAACTTTATTCCCCATAGGATTGTCAGGAATCCAACCTTTATCTAAACTTCCAGTCCCCAATTTTAAATCAACAAACATTTATTAATGAATGAAGTAAAATATTCCCATAGCTCTTCCAATTCTGGAAGACTAAGGCAAAAAGGTAGCATCTTGGAGAACATACTGGTCTTGGAGTCAGAACACCAGGGTTCTAGCTCTGTCTCTGTAAGTTACTAGCTATATGACCTTGGGCAATTTAAACTCTCTTGGGCAGTTTAAACTCTCTATACCTCACTTTCTTTAGCAGTAAAAGGGATACGGATTGGATCTATGATTTCATTTGTGTAGGGAACTCAGATGAGGAAACTCCTACTAATAAGAAAGTCAATGCCTTCTCTGAGTCTTAAAGTCTTAGCTTCCTACAACTATGAATTAGCAAATTATGGTCCAGGACCCAAATCTGGCCTGTTTTTATATGGCCTGTAAGCTAAGAATGGTTTTTACATTTTAAATTAAAATGTTATTGGAACAAAGCAATACTCATTCATTTACATATCATTTATGGGTGTTTTCAAGCTACAGCAGAGACACTTTGGGACATCTTATCTGATGCACTCACGTGGTTTCTCTTAGCTCGTGGAGCACTACAAATCTCAGAGACACAGTTATAACTTGACAGGGTTTGAGTGTCAAATGTGTACAGAACTTTACCATGGCTGGACTTACAAAAAATTATTACCAGTGCATTCCCATTGTGTCAAAACAAGAAAAGAAGAGAAAAATTTTATTACAATTTTTTTGAGGTCATGGATTTTATTCAGAAATTTTTCTGAATGAAAAGAATCACTCTCAACCACTTAGTGAACACTGAATTGCTTTTGAAATTAGCTTCTTCTGTAGACTCGATAATGTTTCTTAATGATTTCAATCTATAATTACAAGGCAAAACAGCCCTTGTACATGAAACTTACAATAAAGTCAGCTCCATGACAATGAATGAAGTATGAATCCCAAGTAATTTCAAGCTGCTTTATGCACTTCCAGTGCTGTCAAAAGTTAAAATTAGAAGTGAGATCTCCATTCTCACACAAATTTGCAGCAGATATATTTTTGAGCTCATACTACAGTTCCAGCAGTGTTTTTCAGGCTTTGACTCAAATACCAAAGAAACTTCTGTACTTCAAAATCCATTTAACAATGCAATTGAGGAGCTTCCATCTAACTTTCAACTGGAAGTAACCAATATGCAATGTAATGACATGGTAAAAGTCAACAATCAATAGAAGAATCTAATAGAATTCTGTAAATGCTTTCCAAGTGATGAAGATGCTCAATTAAAACCATATGCTTGTGTATTGGTATTGATATTAATATCTATTTGTGTGAAGTCATTTTCAAAGATGGAATATATAAAATTTCATTAGATAACAGCATTAACTGATTTGCAGTCAACTTTGATGATAGGGAATGTTAATTTTGAACCCCAACTAAGTGATGATATCCACTCAAAAAAGGAATGCTATTCTTTTCATTTGCAGACCTATGTTGCAAAAATTGTGTACTGTTTGTTCTGTATTATAAGTGCTTCCCCTTTAAAAGACAATAGACATTACCTAAAATTGTGCTATATTATCATTATCTTTTGAATTTTATTAAAAAAAATTTGGTGGAAATTTATTTTTTCTCTTTTTGTTTAAGTGCCTTCTTCTTCCTCTTCCTCCCCTGTCTTCCCCTTTTCCTTTCCCCTCTTCTCCTCCCCTCTCCTCTTGTCTTCTTCCTTTCTCTTTTTTTTAAAAAAAAGAATGTTATTTCACATTTAGCTTTGCAGTTTTGAGACCCTTAACATATATTATCTAAATTGATTTTTACAAAACCCCGTGAGATAGGTAGAAAAATTATCATTATCATTCCCATTTTATAGCTGAAGAAACTGAAACTCAAAGAGCATAAAGGAACCTGAGCCAATAAGTGGAGTGATCTAGGCTCAAACTCAGATCTTCCTCCTCTAAGCACAGTCAGTGCTTGGTATTTACATCATTAGATTTATTTATACATTTATTAGAGGTCCGTTTGTTTTATATATGAACAAAAAACCCCATCTAAACTAAGAAGAATGGGTACATTTCTCTAATGAATCTGCATCCTGACTATCTTCATCATAGACACTTGCATAATGATTCTTATTTGGAAACGTTTCAAATGTTTTTACATACTTCTTGATTTCTAAAAGATCACAATGAAGATAATTTAACTTTTTCTTGAATGTTCCAGGTATTCATCATAATATCAATATTGTACTATGCCATAACCAAGTGAAATTCTTAGGAGATACCGAGGTCTCTTTGTTCCTCCACTAAATAAACAGCTTCCACCTAAAGATGCTGTTGCCTTCTCTGTTGTCTTTTCCTTCCCATCGGATTCTGCATGGCAGGGTTTCAGCTTCTAAATAATAAAATAACAATTATAACAGTAGGAACAACAGTAAGAGATTGAATTGCACAGCACAGAGAGAGCTGGATTGAGAGTTAAAAAATTTAAATTCTGTTCCCGGTTCCTTTATGTTTTCAGTTATTATTATCATTTCGGTGTTATGAAGCTCAAAGAAGTAATGAATAAATGAAGGAACAAAAAAGCACTTATGTCCTAAGTGCTGGTGATAAGAACAGAAATGCAAGGCAGTCCCTGCCCTCAAGGAGTTCCTATTCTAATAGAGATAGACAACACATTTTGGAGGGGTTAGCTGCAAGTCTAGATGGAAAGGCCCCCTATTGTGGTCCATAGGGTACAGTAGCAAAGAAGAGGCCAATGCATTTCCTTTGATTTAAATGATGTGAAATGACTTTGTAAACTTAACTGTTATATGAATATAAGGTGTTTTCATTAGGCTATCTAATCTACTATCCTAAGGTTGCAGGTCATGAAGCTAGTTAAGTTTAACAAATGGTTAAGTGTCTACTGTGTGCAGAGCATTGTACTGAGTTGGATGAGACAGAACGTTTAAAAAGGTGTTCCATATTTTTACATACATAGCACAACCAAAAAAGATTACAAATTAAAATGTTAATCTGTTATGTATTGCTTGCTTTTCTCTTAAAATATTTAATATATTCAATACGTAACTTTCAAAGCTTTCTTGTTTGTCTGTGATTCTTTCTATCCTTTTTGTTCCTTTTTTTTCCAGCATTTAAAAAAATAAGTGTTTTGATGACCTTTTATTTCTTTTTGTTTTCTGGCAACCACTCCAGCATCTTTGCCAAGAAAACCTCATGTGGGGTCATGAAGAGCAAGACCTAACTGAAAAATGACTGAATGACAACCAAGTCCATATCATCATTTCCCATAGCACAATTCTATTACATTCAGATGCCTTAATTAAGTACTCTCTTGATTTCCAGGTTATTTATTTATTTTCGCTATAACAAAAGGGGCTTTGCAAATATATATGTATATTGTCATGTGTATTTATATACACACACACATACATATATACATATACATATATATGTGTATAGTACATATGCGTCCTTTGCCCTTTCTTTAATTTCCCTAGGGTATAGGTCTAGTAGCCATATGTTTGGGTGAAAGGCATGTATGTGTATACCGTTAGTGACTTTTGGCACATAATTCCAAAGTGCTTTCCAGAATGGCTGAAGACATTCATAGTTCCACCAACAGTGCACTGGTGTACTTATTTTCTCACAGTTTATCTAATAATTGGATTTTTCTTCTTGTTTTTAAAAAATCACCTTTCTCTATATAATGCCTATGAAGTAGAAACTCAAAATTGCTTTGCAATGTTCATTTTTCTAATTATTGGCCATTTGTAGCATTTTTTCATAGTTTTGTTGCAGGCTTGGATTTCTTTGAAAACTGCTTATCCATAGCCTTTGACCATTTGTGAAAGGAAGTTTTGATGAAATATGGTCTCTGCCCTCTTGGAGCTTATAGTCTACTAGGAAGATGATAATATTCATAAGCATATTATTCTATAATATTTGTAACCATAGCTCTCTATAATAAAACAGAGTGAGGGGGCAAGTAAAGTATAGTAGGTCAGAAGGAATAAAGATTATTAATGACCAGAGAAAGCTTTCTAGAGGAATTGATATTTAAGTTGGCTTGTAAAAGAATGGTAGGATTGGTAGAATTCAATCGGTCAAACACCGTGAATTTATTAAGCACCTACTGCACTAAAAGTGAAACAGTCCTTGGTCTTGAAGAACTTATATTCTAGCTGGGGGCGACACTACATAAATATCCAAGTATAATATAGATACAAGTAGGTTGTGGGGAAGCTATTAGTAGCTGGAGGAATCAGGAAAGATTTCATGTAGTACATGGTGGCCCTTGGGCTCATCCAAGCAGAGTTGCGGCATTCCAGATAAAGGGCCAAGTCAGTTCTGTGGGGAAAATGCAGGGTGAGTATTTCAGGTGGGGGGTGGGGTAGTTAAGGTAGAACATAGGAAAGGATTAATGTGAGATAAGGTTGGAAAGGGAGGGCAGATTGTACTTGGCTGGCAGCCAGGAACCTTTTAAAGTTTTTGCCTAGAGGGAGGAAGATGTGATCTTTGTGTGAAGTGTGAAATACTGATTAGGAGACTAGGAACTGAGTGAAGTCAGAGGGACTGCTGTGTGACCTTGGGCAAGTCACTTAACCCCAATTGCCCTGCCTTCTCCCCTCAGAAAAAAAAAGATTAATAAAAGAAAAACTAAAGATGGGTGGCAATGAAGGCATCACTACATCCATGGCAGTGAGATTAGAGAGGAGGGAACAGTAGTAAAAGATACAGCAGTGATCAAATCCAAAGGAATTGGCAACGGTTAGTAGTGAGAGTTGTGGGAAAAGAAGAGTCAAAGAGAACTCCAAGGTGCAAACATGGTAGACCAGAGAGAAGGGTGATGCCATGGACAAAAATCATAAAGTCAGGAGGAGCCATTTTGGGGGAAGATTAAAAAAGTTCGTTTTGATTATGTAGAGCTTTGCTATCACAATCTGAAAGATTGTACAGTTGGTTAGCCTTTCTCCTACCACATGGAGAGTTTATAAAAGAAAAAGAAATAGCCCAGATTTCTGGGGTGTTATTTATAGCACTGGCCCTTATACCATTAAGATGAATATATTGATAGGAAAGAGAGAAAGACAGACAGGTGAAAACCCTCAAGGTGGCAGTGCACGGTAGCACGGTGGTTCCTTGGCTGTCTTAGCCTTCGTATCTGAATTTTTTGTCTCCTTGTTTCCTGTGTGTTCCTAGGGAAAATGTCATTAATTGGCCTATGCTATATGAGCTGTTAGAGCTAAGTGAAGTAGTACAGAAAGGGAAAAAAGAGGGCCCAGGACAGAAGCTTGTGGGATACCTATATGTAGAGGGCATGATGTGGAGAGGAGGATCCAACAAAGGAATCAGAGAAGGAGTGCTCAGAGAGGGAGGAGGAAAACCAGGAAAGAGTAGTGTCCTGATAACTTTATAGGCACTTGGAGATGCAAGACCAGAGTCTGGAAAATAAATCAAGATAAAAACATAGACTTGAGGCTGGAGATATAGTGAAGTCAATAATTGTGTGTTTAGTTCTTGGTTTCTCTCTAGGCTAAAGACAGCTCTAGAAAGTCCTGGAGAATGAAAATAACTCTGACTTTGTGTCAACTTTTTACTTTTGAGGCCTGTGCTCTTTGCTTCTAGGTTGTTCCTGTTAGAGAAGATTGAGGTTGCTGTAGGTTTGATTGTTGAGAAAGCGGGATATTATTGTACTTTAATCTTACTCAAAATATTTCCCCATATTTCCTGACTTGTTAGATTATTTTTTTTCTCGACTGATGCAGTGAAAAAGATTGCTACAAAAGTGCTCACTGATATGTACTAATTTGTAAGAGGAAAAAAAAAGACAATATATTGAGACAAGAGGCAAAAAGTGGTCTAATAGAAGAAGCCTGGAGCTGGGAGATAAGAAACCTGGTTGTTAAACTTCTTTCCAAGTTTTTATGTGAATTTGAGGAGGTCAGAGGTCCAAAGCTCATTTGATCACTTTCTCTGTGACTAAGTGGGGCACATACTTCTTGACCTTCCAGTTTTGTGGATAGAATGATATGGAAGTGAAAGGTGCTGTTAATATCTGTCATAATGAGTTATTTTCATATTCGAAGTGTTTCCTTTTTAAAAGATAGCAAACATTACCTAAAAAGTATAGTTATATTTTAACTGCAATGGCCAAAGTATACATTTTTAGCTAATTTTTGACAAAGACGTCAAAACACCATCTAGGAGTATGCTTTCTTGAGAATGATACTTTTTTTTTTATTTTTAAAGAACTGGATCAAGAACGAGGGAAGCATTGACTAAATGTGCTGGTCACTTGGGTAAACCTTAGGAAGGAGAAGAGAAATGTCTTTGAGTGGCTTGGACACCATGGCAGGCTGATAGGTAGTGACTTAGAGTCTCTTTGTTGTTATCATTCAATTGTGTCTGATTCTTCTTGACCCCATTTGGGGTTTTCTTGGTGAAGATACTGGAGTGGTTTGCCATTTCCTTTCCCAGCTCATTTTAGAGCTGAGGAAACTGAAGCCAACAGGGTTAAGTGACTTGCCCAGGGTCACATAGCTAGTAAGTGTCTGAGGTTGGATTTGAACTCAGGTCTCCCTAACCCTGGGCCCTGTACTCTATCCACTGAGCCACTTAGCTGGCTAGAATCTCTCTAGGGAAGAACAAAGGATAGTTTTCAGAGCTATGGTCAATGAAAAGGATGCCTTGTGAGAATGATCCTCATTTTCAGGCTATGTTGATAAGTAAGTGACATCATGGATGGGGGAACTGGGTGTCATAGTGGATAGACCTCTGGCTTCAGATACTTATTAGCTGTGTCCCTTGGCAAGTCATTTAACCCTGTTTGTCTCAGTTTTCTCATACGTAAAATGAGATGGTGAAGGAAACGGTAAACCACTCTAATATGTATGCCAAGAAAACCCCCATAGGGGTCATGAAGTTGGACACGACCCAAACAACAACAGCAACAAAAAGCATGGATGGGTGTGACCTCCTAGACAACCTGTGTGTGTGTGTGTGTGTGTGTGTGTGTGTGTGTGTGTGTGTGTGTGTGTGTGTGTGGTAAGGGGCAGGAAGGAAGAATAAACAATTATTTTAGTATAACATAGCCAAGTCACATAGCCTGATCTTGGGTACCACTGAGAGATGTGATGGTTGTTACTTTTGTCTGCAACCTCAGCCTTTTTCAGCTTGGAGTATTTTTGTCATGTCCCTATTTCATCATTTGCTATATTTTTTTCCTCCATCTCTGGGTTGCTACTCAGTGCTTATAACATGGGATTACTTGGGGCAGGATGGGAGTAACCAATTTCCAGGGAGTCAATTGTCTTCTCTCAGGAAAAGATTTTCCCCCAGCCACAGACGTTCTCATTTGGCTGCTTCACAAATGTGGGTCATAGATAGTAGGAACACGATGTAAGAATGTGGGTGGTATAGTACAATCCTTCTTGACTATGGAAGAAAACAATTCAAAGCCCTAATCTTTGGGGTCATCTTTTTATGCAAAGGACAATATATTTAGATAACCAAGGCCTTCCTTGATCTTTTGTAAGTGCTCCAATCTTGGCTAGAAAAATACCATAAGTGTGAATTTAGAATTTTGAAACAATGAGGACCATGAAGTTGATGATTCATGTGTTCTAAATACTTCTGATATCTCAGATCTTATTCTGATTGCCAAATCTTTCAGCAGCTTTTTTTCATTACTTTTAGGCTAGGCCCCGTGGTAGAAATACTTCATTATAAGAATGCATACTTCGATCACTGCAGTTAAATCATAACTGTATATTTTGGGTAATGTCTATTGTCTTTTAAAAGGGAAGCACTTAAAATATAGAACAAATAAATAGTGATTTTTACTAATAAAATAAATAATTGTTAAAAAAATAAATAAATTATTAATAAAATAAAACTAATGAATAGATTATTGGTTGTCTCTCATATGTAATATAGATGCTTAGAATCACAGAATCTCAGAATTGGAAAAGGCCTCCCAAGTCACCTAGTCTATCCAGTATCCTCTGTTATAGATCCTTATAATATCAAAAATACTAATTTCTTTCTCTTTCCTGTTTAGATGGCAAAGAAGACGTTTAGCCAGTTGGAGATAATCCTTGGTGTTCTGTTCCTGGCATTGTTCATCATTTGTATTGCCCTGATTGTGCTTTCAGCTACGAATACCTCGGGAGTGAAAGGTAACAAGACAAAGAATTGTGGCATTCTTGCTTTATGGTCACCTATGTGGCCTAATGTTTTCTAGAGGAGAAGGTGTCTTCCCTATATTCTCCAGGGTAGTGATCCCCAAACTGTGCTCCACAGAATCCTGGCCTTCCATGAAATATGAATACAAGCTAGGTGTGAAAATATCATTGCTAAGAAATACTTTCTCTTCTAATATATTAAATACAAAACTATGTGTCAAAAACATTTTATATGGAATTTTGGAGGTACAAAAAAGGCTTAATTTTCTTTTTCTAATGCTAAAAATTTTCTTCCTCCCTTTTATCCTTGGGATATTTAATGTTCCTAGGTTTTCCCATACATCACATTTGGATGGTACCATATTATGTGCCTCAAAATATCCCATGGCCAAATTAGCTTGTGAAGGACTGCTATTAATAGTGTGTAGATTTTGACATTGCAGACTCAAAGGTTCCGTATCGCAATTTTCTTGTATCCTTCACTTCACTTAAAATGGTATTTGGACTTGTTAAATGTTTGTTAAATTTAATAGAATAGCATTAATGACAATAATAATTAATCCTTTTCATAGTAAAGATATGACGAATGATCATATAAATAAAAAATGTACTTAACCAAAATTTACACTTCCAGAATAGAAGGGGAGTCTCTTAATCATTTAAATCTTTTGTCTTTTGGATATATGTTCATGCGAGAAAAAATGGTTTTACTGATTTACCATTAATAGTAGTCTGCCTTCTCTAATCCTGGGGTTGGATTGTGCTAACTTATTCACATTCTCTCAGATGGTCCTCTTATGATGTATGGTGCATATTTGTGAAATAGTTGAATGGGAGAAAGGGGATATTTGGTGGCTAGGGAAGGGGTTTCCCTAGAATACAACAGGGGGAAGATAAAATTCAAGATCAGATACATTTAGTAGATACCTGCTGTATGCAGAGCACTGATCTAGGTAGTAGCAGAGATAGAAGGGTTAGGTAAAATGGTCTGGCTCTCAAGGAGCCGAAAATATAGGTTGGGGGATGGGGTTTTTCCAGAGAGTCAGTAAGAAACAATAGTTATAATATAAAACATTATAGTGTTATTACAAGAGTTATGTAGCTCAGTGTTGCATAAATACATTTTGGGGTGGGATGAGGTCTGGACCTGTGATCTCATTGATTGTAGGGAACTGCCAGTGAGGAATCTCCCTTCACTGGTATAGATAGCAATGGTTCTGTAACACATATTCTTAGAGTTTCCTGGGATACTGAGAAGTTAAGTCAGTGTGTAGCACAGTTAGGACTTGAATCTAGGTGTTCCTGACTCTAGGCGCCAGCTGGCTTTCTATCCACTAAGCCAGTCTGCTTATCTTTAACCACATTATAGGCTTATAAAACAAAGTGTTATGTGAACTAAATGACCTCTAAGGTGCTTTTCAGGTACTATGGTTCTATAAACTTAAAAATAGAAGTTGAAGGTCATATGTAGAAATCAGCACAATTGAAGAGAAAATCTTTATAATTGTGGCTTAAATCAAATTTTAAAAAAGCAATCATTTTTGAGTTGGGAGAAGTTCAAATCAAGTGTAGAAATCTCACCATTTTTATTAATACTGTTCTGTATAACGTTATTGTCTTTAGTCAATAAAGAGTTGAAACACTTTAATTTCATTGTTTTTTTAACTCAAGAAAAATGTTTTAAAACTCATTTAGTTTGTTTTCTTGTTCTGGGCAGCTAGATGGGGCAGTGGATAGAGTGCCTGGAGTCAGAAAAACTTCTCTCTCTGAGTTCAAATCTGGCTTCAGACACTTACTAGCTGTGTGACCGTGGGCAAGTCACTTAACCCTATTTGCCTCAGTTTGCTCATTTGCATGATTGACTGAAGAAGGACATGGCAAAACACTCTAGCATCTTTGCCAAGAAAACCCCAAATGTGGTCACAAAGAGTAAGGCACAACTGAAAAATGACCGAACAACAATTTGTTTTTAAGTTCTAAGCCACACTTTTTTCTTTACCTGATTTGATCCTGTCATGAGATTGACAAACCCATTTTCAAGGAGGCTGGTTTCTGCATGCGGATCTTATCATTTATATATTTATGCGGTCATTATGGAAGGGTCAGAGTAGAGTTATCATTTGTATCGTTAAAATTAAGGTAACAATATGTCCACCTCTGTGACCTTAGGCAAGACAACAACCTCTCTGGGTCTCAGTTTCCTTGTCTGTGAAATGAGGAATTAGATAAGATGTCCTCTAAGGTCCTCCCAGTTCCAAATTTATGATACCACGTATTGAGTATTCCTTGAGAACAGAATCATTTAGGGAGCGAAGAGGGGGAGAAGTAAGGAAAGTAATCTCACTTAATTCTTATCTTCAAGAAGCTCTCAGTCTAAAGGAAGAGACAAATTACTTGCTCCTGGTGCGATGGGGGATACAGGGAGGGGAGTGACACCTAAGGGTACCCACTCACAGACAGAGACAGAGACAGACCCACAGAAGATGTTACCTGTAAATGACCTTTTGTAGAAAGTGGCATATTGAATGGAGTGTTGGTCTTCTAGTCAGGAAGACTTGAGATTACTTCCTGCCTCAGATATTTACTAGCTGTGTGACCCTGGGGACATAGGAATCACAGAGGAAGTGACAACCTGCATAGGTAGAGGGAAACTCCTCATCCTGAGTTCTCTGTACTAATGAAATCAGTCAGTCTGACACTGTGCTAAGTGCTGGGGATACAACTAAGAAAAAAGCAAGATAGGCCCTGCTCTCCAAGAGCTCCCAATCTCTTTTGAGAAGACAGTATACAAAGGGAAGCTGAAAAGCGGACAGGGAGGCATTTCAGTCAGAGGGATGGAGAGTGGATGAGGCAGAACACCAAGGCTGATGGAATCTTTCAGGATGACAAGGTTCTCTCTCTCTCTCTCTCTCTCTCTCTCTCTCTCTCTCTCTCTCTCTCTCTCTCTCTCTCTCCCCTCCTCCTCTCCCCCTCTCCCTCTCCCTCTCTCTGAAATATTAAAAGAATGTATTATGTAGTTAAAATGACATATAAACTTCACGTACAAACGTAAGTAGAAATGTTTACCAGATTCCCAGAGAAGATTTTTGGATCCTTTCAAACACAATTTATGTTCCTCTTGTTTAGATTTGATTTATCAATTAGTGTTTCTAAGAATAGTTTTCCCAATAATGAGCTTCCTGGGGGCATGGTGTTGAAGTCAGAGAAATTCCAAAGTAGTGAAGCCAGATGAGAAATGAGGTAGGTTCTGAGATGATCTCCCTCCTTCAGTGGAGGTTTTGGGGTTCGTGGCTACTACTTCCAGAAGTATAGAGATGGTGTAGCAAGGTGGAGAAACAGAACTGATGGGATCCTGCAAGATGATGACTTTTTTGTGGCTATTTATTAATTGGATATTGAAGGCGATAGAGGGGAACTATGGCTGGAGTGGCAGAAGTAGCTTGCCCAGGAATTCCCTGATCCCAAACAATTAGCTCAAACCTCTCCCACACCTCTGAGGGAACATGGGGAGATCTGGTAAACAGAGGGAAAAGGGAGTTAGGAGGTTTAACTAGAGAAAATTGGCTTCCCAATTTCACCATCAGGTCCCTTCCCAGCAAGGGGGCAGGGCCAGAGGAGAGTGTAAGGAAGGAGTGTTCAAACGACAGATGCTTGATGCCCATGACCTGATGGGTTTTGGGGCATGGAGAGCTAGAGCAATTAGTTAAAAGAAGAGAACGTAGCCGTGATAAAGTGGGTAACCTTACCTTCAGCTTCGATTTTGCCCAGGCCCATGCGAGAGAGGTGGAGAAAGTGGGAGCGCTGCCAAGCCCCAGGCTTTCCCCTCCTTCTGAGTCTTGAGAAGACTGGAGGACAGGGTACTGGGAGGAGGCTCTACCACTTTTCCAACCTCAGGGACAATCCTTCCTCCAATGTCCCTCCTGGTTACATGCTGGGCATGGTCCTGGAGGCGTGGATCCTGGATGCTTCCTCCAGTGGGACACCCTAGAGGGGCACTCTTTGGACCAGTGACCCTCTTTGTGGCATTGAAAGCAGGTTTCCCCACTGCCCAAGTTGCAGGGCTTCCTCCAAGGGGGCACCCTGGAAGGGCACTCCTTGAGTCTTTTCCTGGCCATGGCAGCAGCCAAGAATTGAGTGTATTCTCTGTCTCTAGCTCTTTCCCTGCATTTTCTTTCCTCTGCTGCAACCAGGTCTCTGTTGTTGAAAACTCCGAAGGCCATGTCCAGTAATTTGGCCTGAGGTGTTTGGGGTTCCATTGCCAATTTCTGCAGTTTCCTCCTAATATCTGGGGCAGACTGAGGTTTTCCCATTCCCTAGCCCTGAGAGAATTGAGAAAATTGGGAGCGCACTTCTGGATAGGGCGCTCGTCCTTGTCCTCTAGGCTTCAGAAGCTGTGCCCAGGTCCATGGCCTCGAACACGATCTGAGAGTGTCAGGCTGAGTCCGAGACAGCGAGCAGCTGTCTAACCTACTGGGGACCTGGGAAGTCAGTCCCAAAAAGCACCTCCAAAATGCTTGGAGAGCGAGCAGGGGATTGGAAGAGGGAGAGGCTTACCTTCCAGTCTTGGCTGGAGAAGAACTTGAGATTCCCCGTCTCAGGGAACCAAACAAAATGAAGAGGTTAAAGGAAAAACGATGATAGGTGGAGAACCATAGCTTTCTAGGAGTGCTCGTGGCCCCAAAATACCAACATGCTGGGTCCTGATGAAAGAATTCGACTCAAGCCTTCTCAGCCAAGGGAAAAGACAAAGTTTATTGGGGATTCACCATAATGGGTTGCCTTAAGAAATCCCACCCTTTGTGATGCCTGTTTTCACAAGTGGGCCAGATTCAGTCTACTGAGCTAGATTGAATCTGAGCCAAGATGATGACGTTCTTGCCAACAAATCACCAAGTCTGGTCCCCATCCCTATATTCATATCAGCTCACTATGGGACTTTGAGCAAATCTCTTAAAGGGTCCCTTGGCTTCTGTTTCCTCATCTATAAAATGAGGGGATTAAACTCAATAGCTTTTAAAGTTCCTTTGACCTCTAAATCTATGATTCTATAACCTCACATTTTATTTTAGCACTCTAAGGTTTAGAAAGCACTTAGCCCTGTGACTAAGGTAGTAATATTTTTATTATTCACATTTCACGGTTGAGGAAACTGAGGTTTAGGGGTATCAAGTTGATACATGTCAGATCTGGAATTGGAACCCAGGACTCCTGATTGGGCAGCTATATGGTGCAGTGAATAGAGTGTCAGACTGAAGTCAGGAAGACTCATCAAATTGGGTCTTAGATACTTACCAGCTGTGTGACCCTGGGCAAGTCATTTTACCCTGTTTGCCTCAGTTTCCTCATTTGTAAAATGAGCTGGAGAAAGAAATGGCAAAACGACTCCAGTATTTTTGCCAAGAAAACCCCAAATGGGGTTATGAAGAGTCAGACAAAATCGAAAACAACAACATTCCTGATTCCTCTACACAAGGCTGACTCTAAGATATCTTAAGTTTATGGAATGTATAAGTACTGAGGACCACAGAGTAAAAGTCAAATCATCAACATAATTAATCCCCAGAAAAATGTTAAGTACTAAGGACAGTGTGGGTTTGAAAGCTTTTTGACTTGAATATTTCATGTTTTTGTTTTTTGCATTTGTCTTATTAGTTGTCTCAGTAGCTAACACCACTTCAAGTCCTGAAACAACTAGGACAACAGTGACCTCTGCTACCACCTCCACATCCACCTCTTCCACGACTGTAACTCCAGAATGCCATGAAGTAAACCTGTCAGAAAGGATCAGCTGCATCCCTGATCAATTACCAACACAGGTCTGTTGTAATCTATGATTTTATCTTCTAGACCATTCAGTCCAGTTGTTCTTTGGAATTATTCTGCACAAACAGGATGGCAGAGGTAGAAGGAACCTTAGAGATCATCTGGTCCAACACTCATTTTACTGATTGAAAAGCTAAGAGGTGGCGAAGCATTCGTGTTCTCCTTAAGTTTGCACAGAGTTTTGTCTGAATGCTGTTGTTGGTCTTGTGGCTTAATCTTCTGTCTTTGGTTCCAGGATGATTTAGTTGGTTAAAGGAGTGTGCCCCGATTCACGAAGCTGACCAGCAGCTAAATTCAGGCTGAGTTTGGGTGGGTGAAACATACATTCCATAGTAACATGATCACAATGCTTTTTCTGAGAAAGCCTACCATCTGGATGAGGAGAGGCAATTTCAAACTCAGTCATAAATTATCACCTATATGTAGATAATTCCTTAATCTACATATCCGGTGTCCATTTCTTTCCCAAGCTCAACTAACTGCCAGCTGGTCATCTCTACCTGCACGTCCCATGGGCATCTCAAACCCAACACACCCAAAAGGGAACTCATTATCTCTCCCTCTAAACCTACCCTTCTTCCTAATGTCTCTATTTCTGTCAAAGGCACTGTGATCCTTATAGTAACCCAGGTTTATAACCTTGGAGGTTTCTTCAACCCTTCCTTCTTCCTCATTTCCTCTGCCTATTCTCCATAGCCAAACAGTTGCCAAATTGACTTGATTGTACTTCACAATGTATCTTAACCCCGTCCCCTTCACATCACCACCATTGTATTTCTGGTCCTCGTTATATGTCTTATCTATACTATCACAACAGCCTCCTAATTGGTTTCCTATCTTCCAGCCTTTCCCTTCTCCAATCCATTTTCCACACAGCTGCCAAAGTGATATTCCTAAAGAATAGGGTTGACTATGTTACTCACCTGTTCAAGAAGAAGCTTCAATGACTCCCAATTATCTCTAAGATAAAATACACTCTTAGGAAGCTAAGTGATACAATGGCTAGTGTGCCCATTTTGGAATTAGGAAGACTTGAATTTAAATCTAGCTTCAGACATTTACTAGACCCTGGGCAAGTCACTTACCTTGCTTTCCTCAGTTTCCTTAACTGTAAAATGGGGATAATAATATGACCACTTTCCTAGGGTTGTGAGGATCAAACAAAATAATATTTGTAAAGTACTTAGCACACTGCCTGGCATGTAGTGGGCACTTAATAAATGCTTGCAAAGGAGAATGATTAGGAGGCTATATTATATTAGTCCAGATGAGATCTGTTGAGAGCCTAAAGTAAGGTGGGGGTAATATGAGTAGAGAAAAGAAGATTGGATGTGAGAGATGATATGGAGTTAGAAACAAGATTTGCTTGGATATGTAGGAGTAAGTAAGAATACAGAATCTATGATAACCCCAAGGTTGCAAACCTGGGTGACTAGGAGGATGGTAATGTCCTTGACAGAAACAGGGAAATTTGGAAGAAGATGGAAGAGAAGAGGATGAGTATTTATATAGCATTTACTATCTGCCGGACGCTGTGCTGTTTCACAAATATTAATTCATCTGATCTTCACAACCTTCCTGTGAAGTGGCTATTGCCATTTAGTTGATCATTCTTGCCCAACTCTTTGTGACCCTATAGACCAACTGCCCGTGGATTTCCTTGGTAAAAATCCTGGAGCGGCTTGCCGTCTTCTTCTCCAGTGGATCCGATGGATCCTTTTTGTTAGGTAAGCAAAGATTAAGCGATTCCCCAGGGTCACACAGCTAGGAAGTGTCTGAAGCTGGATTTGAACTCAGGCTTTCCTGACTCCTGGGGCAGCACTCCATCCACCAAGTCACCTAAATGAGTTTGGGAACAACAATAAATCCTATTTTGAACAGATTGAATTATTATACCAATGGAACATCTATCCAGATTGAAAGAAATGAATGATAAAGGGACTGGAGCTAGAGATAGACTAGGGTTAGATAGAGAGACCTAGGAATCATTTATCTGCATAGACACAACAATGAAGTTCATGGCAGCTGATAAGATCAGTAAGTGAATAAGTCTAGGCGAGAGAGAAGGCCCTGTATCAAGTTTTGGAGTACACCCACACTTAGGGGGCGTGATGTGGAGGATGATCCAGCAAAGTAGACTAAGAAGGAATGGTCAGACAGAGGAGAGCCAGGAGAGAAAATTGTCACAAAAACCCAGAGAGGAGAGTGCGTTTAGGAGAAAAGGTGATCGACAGGGTCAGAGGCTATAGAGAATTTGAGAAGGATGATGATGAAGAAAAGACCACTAGATTTGGCAAGTAAAAGATCACTGGAGACTGGAAAGAACAATTACATAAAATGAGTCAGTAATAATGTTTATCATGGTAGTGTATTTGTTGATAGTAGTGGTACTGGTCATAATTCTTACAGGCAAAGAAGGATGCTTGCCAGTGTTCATAACAAGGTTGCGAAAACTCTTAAACTCCCTAAAAAAGTTAAGGGTGTACCCTTTGACCCAGGAAATACTCTTTGACCCAGTAAGCTCACCACTGTGCCCAAAGGAAGCTATGTAGAAACAAATTTTCTCTCTATACCAAAATAATCATCACCAGAACCTTTATGGTAGCAAAGAAGTAAAAATAAAATGGATGCCCATCAGTTGGGATATGGCTGCAAAAATCTATCATATATAGATGTAATATAATGTTATAATGAAGCAAGGAATATTGAATATGAGGCGTTCAGAAAAAAACATGAGAAATTTTAAAAATGAACTTATGCAGTGAAATAAATAGAATCCAGTGATGATAACAATGAAAATGAAAAGACTATTAAAAAGATGATGAGCTTTGGATGGTTGAACAGCCAAGAATGATTAACAAATAATAAAGCATGTCTCTCTCCTTTAAGCAGAGAGGTGGGGGAATATTGGGGCATGATGTTGCATACATTATCAGATAACGATTCATTCCTATGGCAGAATTTGTTGCTTATCTTTAATTCTTTATTACAAAGGAAGATTTAATGAATCGGGGGCAAGGTGGAGGCTTTTTTTTTTTCCACCAGAAATTACTGTTTCAACAATCTGGCTAGCAGCTACTGTGGGGGGGAAAGACCAACACAAGCCCAACAACAAGAACGCTGCCAAAGCCCAAGTTCTTTTCATCTGCTTTACTAAGGAAAGCAGCATTAAGGGGTTAAATCTTACTTTAATTCAGCATACAAATATCATTCACTTAGTTCAGGGGAAAAAGCCAGCACCCTGAACTTCAGAGCAAATACAAATTATAAAAATACATTTATGAACAGACCAGATACAATTCATAGTTACCAAGGAACCATCAACATCTGAGCTCAGCCCAGGAGCTTGACAAGGCTGTCTCAGAGTCACACACCACTCCTGCTGTGGCTCAGAGCTCTGAAAAAGAGAAAGCCAACCCCTGGTTTTATGTCTTTTAAGGGTCAAGGGTGAGTCACACATTCGACTCACCCACGTGACCTAGAATCATCACAAAGAAGTTACTTAAACCCACGTGGTCTAAAAGCCTCTGATATCCCAGTCACTCAAACTCACCTGTAAACTAGGCCTTACCCTGAGGCAAGGAGGTCACCAAGGACTGCTAAATCTAATCAAGGAAACAAAGGCAGAACTCTTCAAGGGCGCTTGGTTGAACTGAGTGCTAAAAGCCCATTTTGTTTACCAACACAGTTACAGATGTGATTTCTAAGGTCCTTTCCAGATCTGAATCCTCACCACTCCATAGTGTAAAAGGAATTCACGTTTCAAATGGGAAACTTCTGTGGTTCCTTACCAATTCATCAATTCATGATATTGTGTGTTGGAAGGACCATTCCTATAGCCCAGATTTCATGTAAAGATAAAAGGCACCAATTCAATGGATTTTAAAAGAAATTGTCTCTCTAGTAACACTTTCTCTTGGGAAGTCTAAGACCAGACCCCCAACCAATTTTAACATTAGAACTTCCTGAGCTTCAAAAATCAATCTAATTGCTTGAATATTACTTCCCTTTTCTTTTGTTTTATTGCTATCATATGGGGATAATAAAGTAATATTCTGTTAATACTTGATCATCTTTATTATTCTTAAAACGAACTTTGCTTTCTTTAATCGTGCTTTGCTACAAATTAATTAGTATATAGCTTTGGCATTCATGTGTACATGTGTAGTAGCAATTTGGATACTATTTCAATATCCCATTTGTGTTTCCCTTAATCAGAGTATGAAACTCTGGTTGCATAATTTGTCACTATTTTTGACATGAACATCGCAATCAGAGGAGTTTAATTATTATCAGAGAACATAAGAAGAAATCAGGATTCCAGCTAAACACAACGACACAGCGTAAGAGAGTTTGGAGTTTCGAAAAGGAGGATGTAGGATAGGTGGCTGGGTTGCCCAGCAGTGAAACCTTTATATTTCTCCTAATGCTAGGACAGGGCTGGGTGAATAGGAAGGTAAGAGCCGGCAGTTAGATGCTGTTCCCTAGAGGAAGGCAGAGTGCTATAAATTGGGACTCTTGAAGGTGAAATCTGGGTTATAGGAATGGTCCTTCCAACATACAAAATCATGAATTGAAGAGTTTGTAAGGAACCACAGAAGTTTCTCATTCGAACCATGAATTCCTTTTACACTATAGAGTAATGAGGATTCAGATCTGGAAAGGACCTTAGACATCATTTGGTCCAACTTCCTCATTTTATCTTTGACAATTGGTCATCCAATCTCTCTTTGAAGATCTCTAGTGATGGGGAGCTCACTACTTCTATTTGATTTTTGTACAGTTTGAACTTAAGAATCACTTATTAGTGCTGCTTTCCTTTTTTTTTTTTTTGCATTCCAAGTGGTTACTTCAGTGCCTAGCACATACACTAAGTGCTTAATAAATGTTTTTTGACTTACTGATTAGCGGATGTTGTGTAAGGGGATGATGGAGATAAAAATTTAAGACAAGATTAAGATAAGACATAGTGCCTTCCATTGAAGAGTTTATTCTCAGGTGGATATAACACTGATATACAGTGTTAGTCAATGGCCTCTCTTTACCATATCCGTTAGAAGATTAGTGGTCTAGGGAGCTGGGGAGATGAAGATTTTCAAAGCTATATTTAAAATATGTTATTGTACCATATTACTTCATTTGGTGATGGTGATAATGAATGCTCACTACTCAAATCAACTGAGCGGAGGCAACGTACAATTTCTTACACCCTCCTTTCACATGTGATAACATACAGACATCATCCCATGTGACCCATGCCTTCCATTCAATATGGTGCCCTCTTCGAAGCCTACTGCTTGCTGATCTTGTCATAATATGGTGGGGGTGGGGAGGAAATCCTCTTTCTCACACATGTCCATTGAACCTCTTGAAGTACTATTAAATTATATATAGCCCCCCTTCTCTTGGGATTCTCATCTACTTTTATTTAATAGCAGTAGCTGTAATTCTTTTTGCCTTTTTGGTAACTTAAAAAAATTCTTTTCTTTCTATTCCTTTCTTAAGTCTAAGTTCCCAGATAATCAGTAATTAGTTCTTAATTTTTTGCTTTATTCCCTACAAGCCAAGGTTGGATGTATCTCCCATGTTCCCTTAAGCCACCAGGTTCACTACTGCCTTTATATTCTCATGGATGAGTCAGTTCTTGCCCAGGCTGGACTTCCTCATGACAGCCCTTTATCACTATAATGCATTGACCACCCAACATAGAACCATGACAGGAAATAAAACATCAGAATCATATAAATATATAAAGTATATAAAAATAAAACAAAAATCAAAATACTTATTGTATGGGAGTGAAGTCCTAGCAAATTTTTCCTTATCTTGAGCTGAAATCTGTTTACTCATAATATTCACTAGTATTAGTTCTGCCTTAATTTAAACAAGTTCAGTTTATAGGACAACCCCTAGCTCTTCATGAGCACTATGCTTACTATATGTGTAACAGCCACCAGACAGGAAGCTGCTCTCCCAAGTATGACTGGCTGAAGACTCAGTGAATTTTGCACAAACAATTCAGTACTTCTTTTGCTAGAAAAATATAATTCTTTATTAAAACAGTTTAAATAACAATTATTTATTCAGCTTAGGTGAAAAATCTTATTGAAGCAAGAATTAAAAAATATTTCACTTAGGCTTAGAATGTTTTCTCTCATCTCCAATGTATTAAATATGTTCTTAATATGAGGTTTAATTTCTATTTTACCTAAATTTATTGGGACTATTTATACTTCTACTTATCTTTTCTACTATTGCTTTGGAATTTAAATGTGGCTTAATCTTTCCAAAATGTCTCAGTACTTGCACTTTTTCATCTTCTACATCTGGAAGAGAAAAAGATTAGACAAGAAATTTTACTGTGTCTCTTTCTCCATTTTCTATATAAGCTTGAATCTAATAGTCAAACATATACTCACTAACCTTTGAAATATATTTATAATACTACACTAAAGACTTCTTTAGCTGTTGTGTATGCATATGTCTATATGTATCTGTATACATATATGCATGTACACACATATACACATTTACACACATGTGCATGTGTGTATACATGAATTCCTAAATGGACTTTACCCCCTCTTCCCTTTTGAAACTTTAAAGATATTTGGAACTGATAGAACAGTTCTTAAGTATAATCTCTTAGCCCAGTTCTGGGTTGCTCCCATGTGGTATCTGTCACAGCGTATGGTCAGAGAAATCCATTTATTTTGATGTCAGCCTGAGCCAGATATTGTTAGCAATATAATTCTCTTTCCTAGAAAAACAAATCAGAGAATCACATGAAACAAAGGGAAATATAAAATGATGGATGACTTGCCATCTTGTGTTATTTGTTTCATTACTCCTCTGAATTGGTGACCATATTTCTCAAGAATACTCATAATTGTACCTCATCTAAGACTCTGTGTATGAAAGGTACCTAGGACATGAGGTGAGCAATGTTAGGGGGCCGCGGTTGACACTGTTAGTCTGACGTGCTTCTTTTTGTTCCAGGCCACATGTTACCAGCGTGGTTGCTGCTGGAGTCCCCAGGGATCAGTCAACATGCCCTGGTGCTACTTCTCCAAGCAGTATGGCTATCAGATAGAAGGTGATACAAACACCAATGCAGGTAAGTAAGTCAGTTCCCAGCACGAGAGAGAAGTATCTATGACAACCCTGGGGGTGGACTCAAAAAGTACCCAGCAGACGGAACTGCAAGCGTGTGGTGTATCTCCCTGCATTGTCATAGTCGCCATGGAAGCCAGATGGAATTTCTCATGGAGAAGGGTCAGGAAGCAGAAGGGCAATGATATTGGAGACATGATTTCTACTTTAAATCTAACTCGTAAATCAGGCAAGGGCTTTTGTGAACTATGAAGTCTTAAAAAAATACAAGGTCATTTCTTTATTATTAATAATGGCAAAGACTAAGCAGAACCACCCTGCCCCTAAAGCAAGGCAGGGTGGAGGAGCCAGAAGAAGGAATACAAATTGACTGTGACCTCCGGAAATACTTACTATAATTCCTGTTCTCAAGGAGTTCCTAGTCTTTCAGTTAACTTGTAATCTAGTTGGGGTGATAAGAACAACATACATGAAAGACTTGGGATCATAGATATGGAAGAGACACTAGAAAGTAGTCTAACCCTTCCCCACCCCCCATCATTTTAGAGTTGAAGAATTTGCATTCCAGAGATGTGAAGTAACTTTCCTAAGATTCCACAGGTAGTAAGTGAGTCAGCATTAGAACTGGAGTCCTCCATCTCCAAGTCCAGTTCATTTTCCACCACAGCAAACTGCCTCCCTTAAAGCACTAGCCCCAAAGCATACAAGCAGATGAAAGGGAGGAAAATTCCAAGTGAATCCACCAATGCTGAGAGAACAAGTACTAAAGGAAATCAGAGAAGATAAAGTGACTTCAAAGTGGGTTACATATATGATAGTGTTTATTCATCTCTTTCTGACTTCTTTTGAAAAGCAGAAAGTTTTCTTTCCTTTTTCTTCCTTCTTTCCTTCCTTCTTTTCTCTTTTCCTTCCTTCCTTTCTTCTTTCCTTTTCCTCTTTCTTTCTCTCTCTTTTTCTCTTTCTCTTTCTTTCTCTCTTCTTTTCTTCCTCTCTTCTTCTCTTCCTCTCTTCCTCCCTCTCTTTCTCTCTCTCTTTCTTTCTTTTTCTTTCTCTCTTTTTTCTTTCCTTCCCTACTTCCCTCCCTCTCTCTCTCCCTTCCTTTCTTCTTTCCTCCCTCCTCCCTCCCTTCCTTCTCCCCCTCCCCTCTCTTCCCCTCCCTTCCCCTCCTTCCTTCCTTTCTACTTTCCTTCCTTTCTTTTTTTCTTTCTTTCTTCTGTTTCCATTCACACTTTGGGTGCTTATGCAAATGAGGTGTAACATTCCTCCAGGGCATGTCAACCCTTTCTATTCTCCCCCTCACCAGGGTTCACAGCCCAGTTGAGCAGACTACCTAATCCCTCGATGTTTGGAAATGATATTGCCAATGTCATCCTTGAAGCAGAATACCAGACGTCCAATCGTTTCCACTTCAAGGTTTTCGATTTTTTTTTTTTTTGTTCATCTAATTGAAAGTGTAAATGTCTCTGAGAGGCTTAGGGATAAATAGTAGCAATGCAATTAAAGGCTCTTGAAGCTGGATGGGACCTTAGAAATCATCTAATCCCAGTCCTCAATTTAGAAATGAGAGAACTGAGGCTCACAGAAATTAAATGACTTGTCCTAGGTCACACAGCTATGGAGAAGCAGAGGAGGAGCCATAAATCACAATCTAGCTATCATGGTATTATTATTCCATAAAATACAAACAAGATAATGGAATTTTTTATTTTTAGTTAACAGTGTCAGCAACTCCACAATCAGGAGATACCCACATCTCCCCATGTTTAATAAGCTGTGATTGACTGATCATGTACCCTTTGTGCCTAGTGAAGTGCCAAGGAAGAAAATAACTGGGAAGTTGAGAGTTTTAAAAGTGTCAGTTAGTACTTCTCATACAGTGAATCTGGCCCTATGGTTTTATTAGGATAGGGAACTCCCAGTGAGGAACATGTTTCTGCCCATGCAGCTTAACAATTCTCATGCCAGTGATAGCTTTAGAGTTGCTTAGAGACACTGTGCTGAATTCAGAACTTGAACCCAGGTCTTTCTTATTGAACCTAGCTCTCTAACTACTGCTCTATGCTGCCTCTTATATAATATCTATATGTGTTGAATTCATTGAATTTAATTGAAAAGCTGCCTTGTAGAATCATAGTGTTGCTTTGTAAGTGAGAAATGATTTCATTTTCATGAGAGGCATTCACTTTAAACAAAAAAGAATGGCTACAGAATTTTAGAGGCCATTTGGTTCAAATTGCATCTGAAAAAGCATATCTTCCAAATCCAACATATCTTCCCTTGAAGACCTCTGGTGAAGACCTCCTGAGGTAGCCCATTCCATTTTTTATAGCACTAAATATTTGGGTGTTTGTATTTGAAATAAGCTTAAATTTGTCTCTTTCTAAAAAGGCAAAGACAAAAACAACTCTCCCCCTAAAGTTGTTGGATTTTCTGAATGAATTTCATTTTAGTTTTCTGTTTGTTCATCCTTTTGGACAGATCAGTGACCCCAATGATGCCAGATATGAGGTCCCTCATGAACATGTCCAGCCATTTACAGGAAATGCAGCTAATAATTTGAACTATCTCGTGGAGGTTGAAAAAGAGCCATTTAGCATCAAAGTTATCCGGCAAAGCAACAACCGTGTTTTGTAAGTTCTATAAACCTGTGTGATGACTGGGACATTGGAGAGTATGAGTAGAGGGCTCATGAGAAGGACCTGATTAAATTTTAGCTTGGGAATATACACTATAGCATCATTGTGTCAAGGTTCTCGAATATAAAATTTTCAGTTTTTGTCCCTCTTCTCTTTTCCCTTTCTCTTCCCCAGCACTCTCTCATTTAGTTACTGGGTAGGGCCTGAACCTTTGTTTTGATCAGAAGACAGTTAGAGATAGAGACACTGATCTTGGGATTGACAAGACAGTGTCTGATAGGTTATTCTTTGCCGTTTAAGAATCTGAGTGTGAGATGGGTTATATTACCATATCTCAGAGATGACTTATTAATTGGAGGATAGGGTGAATTCTTAGGAGAGAGAGTTGGGCTGGTATAACATTATCTACCTTATACTAATTTACGTGTCACTCAACCAACATTGACTTAGTGCCTTATATATTGCAAAACACTACACAGAAGATACAGAAGAATAAAGAGATAGTCCCTGCACCGTGGACCTTCCTGGTTTTAATTTGTATTTTCAGAAAGCTCTGGGTGTAAAGAAAGGGAAATAGATTCCATCCTTTCAGAAAGATTTCCTGATTAGCTGGGATTTTAAAGAAGGGGAAGATATAGATTTATGGAGGGCAAAGAGGATTAGTACATTTTAGGCAAAGAAAAAAGCAAGTGGTATGGAGGTGGGAATGGTGAGGGAGAAATGGGTAAGGAGATTGACTTTTCAAGAACAGAGGTGCTAAGTGGAGAGTAATGAGAGATTTCAATATGCTTCCTTCAGACCTAGACAGATATAAAAATAACTAAGGATCTAAATAGAATATTAGAAAAATTAGATATGCCAGACCTATGGCAGTTATTAAATGGGAATTGTGAGGAGTATACACATTTTCATTCTCATATGGCACTTCTATGAAAATTGCCCTTGCAGAAAGGCAGAAATATTAAACGCATTTCTTATTGATCTCAAGCAATAAAATTATAATCAATAAAGGAAATTTTAAGGAAAGATTCAAACTTTAGTGGAAACCAAATAATGTAATGCCAAACTATGAGTGATCAGAGAGAAATGAGAAATATGGTTGTTAAGATGGTGATTAAAGAATGAGGAAGAGAATCAATGGAGAGAAGTTGAAGGCTAGGGAAAGAAATAAGAATTCGAAATGGTAGGCAATGGGGAATTGCTATGTCTTCTTAGTCAGGGGGAAACTAATCTGAATGATGTTTGGAAAAAAATGTTAATGCTTGTTTGGAATAAGCAGAGACAGGAAGCAATTTCAGAGGTGAAACAGCTATATATTTAAATTATAATGATTGAATGGGACTGAAGGACTATGGGCAGATGGAGAAAAACAATGTCCATGTCCTGGGAATTAATTGTCTAGAAGAGAAATAAGTTAAGTTAGCAAAGAAGACAAAATAGGGACTCTTTAGTCACTGAAATATAAGTAAAAGTTTTCTCATGCAGAAGTGGCCTTTGCCCCTTACCTCTCTATATCACCTTCAGATCTATTAGGCAGTTAATAATTGTTTGTTATTTGGTTCAATATAACCTCTTTTTCCCTCTTCTTCATCTGTGTCCAGATTTGACACTGCTATTGGGCCCCTCCAGTTTGCTCAGCAATACCTACAGCTGTCCATCCAGCTACCCAGTGCTAATGTGTATGGCCTAGGGGAGCATGTGCACCAGCAGTACCGTCATGATATGGACTGGAAGACCTGGCCCATCTTCTCTCGGGACACTACTCCTAATGATGTAAGACTTCAAAAAAGCTTCCTCTCTACCCAGTCTTATTATCTTGGAGAATCATAAAATCTCAGAATTCATCTTGTCCAACCTATAACTGAATAAAGCTCCTTTCTAGTATATCTCCGACAAGTTGTTACCTCCCCATCCCACCAAACCTCCAAACCAGCCATTAGCATTTACCTTGTTATTCCTTTGCCTTTATCAATTATGAGAACAATAGGATTAACATATTTGGAATGCTGGACTATTCAAAATGTGGCAGTTACATATATTGTATTACCTCCAATATATTGGTGGTAATACCTCCAAAATTACCATTCACTCAATCTGTTAAATCAGTTAAAAAGGCTACTAGCCTAAATATTGGCAGCAAAAATATACTTTCTGTGAGAGGTAAGGACAAGAAGGGTGGTAAAAATATAGCAGAACTTATTTAGACTAGTCCTTGGAATGTCTAGATTAATAAGAATAATAACTAGCATTTATGTAATGCTTAAAGTTTATCAAGCACTTCGCAAATATTGTCTTATTTTATCTTTATAACAACCCTCGGATGGAAGTGATATTATCCCATTTTACAGATGAGGAAACTGAGACACCAAGAGGTTAACTAACTTGCCCAGGGTCAAATAATTAGTAAATAAATGAGGGATACAAACTTATCCTATGACTGCAGTGCATTCTTTTATGAACACCAACTTTTTCTAGTTCTCCCTGCTTCTCACAATTTCTAAGACTGGTGGTATATAAATAGGCATTTGTTAGTTAATCTTTTCTTTTTTTCTTCTTTTTTTTTGGAGGGGAGAAGGCAGGGCAATTAGGGTTAAGTGACTTACCCAAGATCACACAGCTAGTAAGTGTGTCAAGTGTCTGAGGCCAGATTTGAACTCAGGTTCTCCTGACTCCAAGGCCAGTGCTCTACTCATTGTGCCACCTAGCTGCCCCGTTAGTTAATCTTGTGTTTGATAGCACTGGGGACTGAAAAAAACGTTCAGTTCAAGGAATAGAGAGGAACATCCCCTCTTTGAGCCAAAGGCTATTTCCCACATGCACTGTATTGTTTGGTGTGGTGAAAGAATCCTTCAAAGTGTGTGTGTGTGTGTGTGTGTGTGTGTGTGTGTTTTGAGGTCTTAGATTTGGTATAATCAGTCACTATGAGAACCAGAACCTGTAATTTTAATGGGGAATGAGTAATTAAATGTAGGCATTGTCTCTTTCAATGAGAAAGGTGGACAGAATTATATGAACCATCTTGAAGATGTTGTGAATTAGCAGAAGTAGCTAGCATCTCTAGAGTAAGGTGAACTATGTCCCAACAGAAAAGATAGGGACTGGATTTCACTGGTATAGATGACCCCTGGATAAGGGAGCTCACTTTATCAGTGTTGGTTGGTACCTCTGCAACTGATAAGCTTCAGGAGTTGTGTATTGCTCTGTAAAGTTAAGTAACTTGCCCAGACTCACACGGTCAAGTGTAAGTCAGAGGAGAGACATGAACCCTGGTCTTCCTGGCTTTGAGGTCCGCTCTCTACCCATTATGCTATGCTGCTTCTCATTACTGTTATAGCTGGCTCATTCCTAAACTAAAATTCAAAATGATTCGGATGATGCATTTTATTTTTTTTCTTTTGGCCCGCACCTGGTAATTCATCAGTAAAGGAAACTCCTGATACGGGATCTCCCTCTGCTGATACACATTAACAGAATTTGTCTGAAAATTATGGTCTCAGAGATTTGCCTGGGCTACTGAGAGGGTGAGGTGGCTTGCTTAGAGTGAACACACACACACACACACACACACACACACACACACACACACACATTCCTTTTCAATGTGGTATTTTCTCGGTCTGCTGAGTTTTAAAATGAAACATTTGTTCTTTTGTAGAGGTAAGTAGCTGGCACAGCGTATAGGGGGCTGGACTTGAAGTCAGGAAGCTCAATGAGATGAATTCTGCCTCAGAGACTCAAGAGCTGTGTGACCTTGGGCTAGTCATTTATCTTCCTTGAACCTCAGTTTTCTCAACAGTAAAATGGAGATAATAATAGCACCTACATTCCAGGGTTTTTTTTTTTAGTTGAAATGAAATAACATGTAAAGCACTTTCTAAACCTTAAAGTAAATAATGTTGTTATTATTGTTATTGTTGCATTTCAGGTTTAGGACTTGAATCTGCCTCTTTCTTATTCCAAGTCCAACTTGCCATCAACTTTACCATGCCTCTCCTTTTGCATATTAATGAAACCTTAATTTTGACCCCACATATTTGTCAAATCCATTTGGAGCCTCCTTTGGCTTTAGTTCATCCATCTGGCAGCTGTGTTTGTCATGCAAATATCCAAGACAATTTGATTCAAACACTTTGACTCTTCTAGCGTATGGTCTGGTACATTATAACTTGTTTGCTGTTTTGCACTTTTTCCCCCAGGGCATGACTAACTTGTATGGAGCTCAGACATTTTTCTTGTGCCTTGAAGATACAAGTGGACAGTCCTTTGGAGTTTTTCTGATGAACAGCAATGCCATGGGTAAAGGATTGGATATTCTTAAAAGAGGAAAATTTTAAGTCTTCTCATTCCCACAGTGAGTTAAAGGGGATGCTTCCCTTTAAGAATTCCTGAAGCATAGACTTCAAATACTCTGGCAGGTTGAGTCGGTGGCATCACAATCTGATGACCCTGACAAGCTATAGCTTTGGTGAGTCAAGGTCTTTGTCTAATAAAGAGTTCCCAAGACGATTTCACACAGAGAAATTGTTCAAATGCAAGTAGCCTTAAAGTTTTCCATTATCCACTGATACAGCTGTCTTTTTCTTTAAAAATCCACAGAGATAGACTCCATAAAACATAGCACTTTTTGTGTTTTGGCCCTATTCTTCTATGGTGGTGCAGTAGGGGATCTAAATTGCCAGGCAAGTTTAGATTTGCATAATAGAACAATATGAGCTGTGTTAAAGTCAGCAGAGTCAGTAGTAGTGATAAGCGACCAGGCAGAGATCAATGTCAAGAAAGGGACTAGGTAAGAAACCGAGCCAGTCAACCAGCGGGCTCATGGAACTATTTGAATTTTTGCTTCAAGGAAGCATTTTGTTGTTTTTTTATCCCTAGTCAATAAATCTAACACTTGACTTCACTCCACCTGGCCCCCACCATAGGATATGCTTATTTTAAAGGGATGCTGGTCAGTTAAAATGGTCCCTTTTTCAGTATGTCACGAAATCATCTAAACTAGTGTCTGAGCTTTCATTCTCCACGTCTAAAGCCAGGGCCATATTCTCTCAGAGAATTCGGCTGGATTAAACAAATTCATAATGAGCAGTAATTGTGACTGGGATTATTTATCTAGCTATCTATATACTCATTCATTCATCAATTCATTCTTTCATTAATTTACTTATTTATCCAATTTTTCCATTAATCTATTCACTCATTTATTCATTCCTTAATTCCTTGTTTCATTTATTCATTCATTTTTTCATCTATCTCCCTATCTTTTCATCTATCTATCTGCCTGTCTATCTATCTGTCATCCACCTATCTATTTGGTGGGGAATGGTTGACTTGCCAGGAGAGGAGACTCAGTTCCCCAGAGATTCTAGTGTTTAGTCCCATAGAGTTTGAGAGAGAAAGCCCAAGAGAGGTTCACTACGCTGATGGGGCCTTGCAGGTTGGCACGTAGGAGAAATGAGTATTGCTGTAGGAGGAAAAAGGCAACCCCGTGCCAATATCTTAATTAATGTTTCATTCTGAAGGACTTTCTCCCCCAAGGGTCATGGTCGTTGGCTCTGACAATTATGCCTGACATTCTGATTATCAGTTACTGATATATCTCTACTGACACCATGCGGGGAGGTTCCCAGTGCCATACTAGTCATAAACATTTTTATTTATTCATCTGTATCCAAAACCAAAGATAGGACAATGTTACTAAGGGTGAGATATTCAGATATTTCCTGGTATATCTATGCCATCACCAATTTTTCCACTATTTGAACAATTGTAATTCTTATTTTCTTCATTCCAATTCCTTCTAGAGGTTGCCCTTCAGCCCGCCCCAGCAATCACTTACCGAGTCACTGGAGGTGTTCTGGACTTTTATGTCTTCTTAGGAAACACTCCAGAAGAGGTCGTTCGGGAATACCTTGAGGTATATTAAAATTTGTTATTGGATTAAGAGCTAGAAGAGGCCTTAGACATAATTGAACTCAAACCATTCACCTCAGAAATGAAGAAAGTGAGATTGGGAGAGATGAAATGATTTTTCCAGAGATCACGTGCAATAAGTAGCAGTGCCAGAATATAAACTTAAGAAATATAATAACATCAGTTTAGTAAATCTCATTCAGAAATATAGTATATGGAAATTTGCTAGTATAGAACTCATCTCTTGGTGTGATTTGTTGGAAAGAAAACTGGATTTTGACTAATAAGACCAGAGGTTGAGTTTGGCTCTGACATTTATTAGCTGGGTTACCTTGTTCTAATAATTTTTTCTTACCCTGGTCTTTATTTTCCTTATCTACAAAAGAGGAAAAATAATGTTTGTATTACCTACTTCATAAAGTTAGTGTTTGGAAAGTGCTTTGGAAGCACTACGGACAGGAACTGTTGCTGTTGTCTGTTATTATTAGCTGGAGGTTAGCTATACAAATTTTGCACTCTCCTGTCCATTCCCTTCAGCAAATGTGTAACTTTCTTTGTTTTCTCCTGTTGTATATAATAACCCTTTGAAGATTTTGTGTCTTTCTATTTCTCTTTGAAACTACCCGTTCAATATTGGTAAGGCAATCATCTCCGCCAAGCGCAAGGGTACCAGTTATATACAGCACAAAGGGCCGAGTGTTCTTGTAATCAAGGTTATCATTGGAAATAATTTGTTAGAAAGAGATTTTTCAATTTCAGGTTGTGTCCAATGGAGTTGGGTCTGCTGAATTTTTAAATGAAACATTTCTTGGAGCCAACTTTTAAAAAAAGAAAAATGCATTTACATTTCCAATTGTGTCATGCTAATAAACAGGAAAACCAGAATTTAATATACAAAGCTGCACTTTAGAGACAACCTTTAAAAAAAATATCTGTTCTACCAAGGAAAGTATTCCTGTAGAAAGTCTTAGTGAAGCATCATTATGGTTAATTGTTAACCTTAAAGCCAAGGTCATTTGCCTATTTACATACTATTCTTTTTAGTCCGATTTTCGCTAGGATGTTTGAAACCTTAAAATTTAAAAAATCCTTCATTCTGAAAATCTGGGGAAAGTCAGTCCATCTTTGACTCTTAGAGAGAGGCATAGCACAAGACCTCAACCCTCTCATTCTTTAGTTTCTTGTCCCACCATGTTTTATCAGAATTATGACAAGAAGCAAAATACGTAGGTCTGAGTTTCCTCTCTTGTCTGTTTCACCTGATGATGAACAGGGTCTACGGATTTAAAAAAGCAGGCATAGGAGAAAGGAAGATGAGAAACCATGAGCCTTAGCTACACTGGATAAATCAACCTTTGGCGGGGGGATAGTTGACTCTGGGTGTGTTACCGTCTGTGTATATGGGTGTATTTATGTTTGTGTAACAGAGAGTGTTCATTGGTATAGACTGTGTGATTTATTTATTCCTTCACCAAACTAATAGCAATAAATGACACTATTCAGATTTTAAAAAAGAAAGAATGGATTAAGAAAAGGTACTTTATTGTTTGTTAGCCTGCCATTCATTCCCTTCTGTTCCTTCTGTATTATATTTTGCCTCAGTATAAAAATGGCAAATATAGAAACCAGATGAAGGAGATTTTTTTTATGGCAGAGGAGAGGGGGTGGTATGAATTGGGAAGTCCCCAGGCTCTGAAAAGTTACTTCGGTAGTTATACAGATTGAGATAAATAGACCAGATCATGTTCCCCCAAATTCTCCATTGAGTAAAAGGCTAGTATAACAGGATTAGTTTATAATAAGTAAATGGTTCTGATTTTTTTAATATCTATTGTGTACTTAGCATTGTGCTAGGTACTATGAGGAGACTAGAGAGAGATGTGATCTGTGTGTTCAAGCAGCTGACAGTCCCTTTTGGAAATAATTAGCGAATTGTACAAGGTAGTTTTATGAAGGGGGTCTACTCTGATTAGAATGGTTACAGAATATTTACTATGCCTCATTTCTAATTATCACCTTTAGCTTATTGGAAGGCCATTCTTACCATCTTATTGGAGTCTTGGATTTCATCTCAGTCGTTGGGTGTATGGAGGTTTGGATGGAATGAAGGAAGTTGTGGAGAGAAACCGCGCTGCTCAACTTCCTTGTGTAAGAGGGGCTTTTCTTTTAAACAAACAATTTGGTCTTTCTTTTCTTTAGTAATACAGACAATATATAATTATTAATTAAATATTATTTATTAATATAAATACAATTTATTAATTATAACATAAATGTTATATTATAATTATAAATTATTATAATTATATTATTATATTATAATTATATATTATATATAATTATATTATATTATTATAATTATAAATTATAATTATAAATTTTATATTATAATATAAATATAATATAAATATAATTTATTAATATAAATATAATTAATATAAATATTAATCTAATTAATATCAACAGATAATTAGAATACTTAATCCATTCTCCTGAATTTTTGAAATATGTTTTTTGTCTTTTCAGAGTACTGTGCCAGAGTATTTTTTCATAATTTTATTGTTCTTAAAATTAATAAGCAGATTAATGAATATGATTTTTTATTATTTAATTTAAACCATCAACCCTCTAGGAAGGTAGGGTGTAAAGTATTCTGTTCTTAGGAGACTGTGTAATTATTTCTTATGAAAATGAGTTTATGCTAATTTGACAAATGAACAAGGATGGATATGACGACAGACAGAGTTGGAAGGGACCTTAGAAGTCATCCACTCCAACTCTCTCATTTTATTGGTGAAATAACTGAGGCCCAGGGAGTTGAAGGAGCTTACCCAAGGTCATATAGGCAGTAAATGACTGAGTAGGGATTTGAATGCACACCCTCTGATTCTCAATCCTTAGCCTTTTCCGTACTACCTCTCCACACAATTATTCAAAATTCACAAATCAAATAAATAGTTTGAAAATCAGGCTATTTTTATGTGGATCTTTTGGTTTTCATTTGGTTTATAAATATGTTAATCACATAGATAGAGGGTCCTACGAAATTCAAGAAACTGGATAAAAAATGGTAGTATTCCAGCTTTTATGCATTAGGAGATAGAAATGTCAGAAGGCATGGTTGGTATTGTTCTGTGAGCCCAACTACAGATGAAATAAATAGAATTAAGCTTGGATTCTCATTCATCTAACCTTGGAAGAGAATGTACCTTTGGGAATTCAAAATGATTATAATACAAAATTTGAGGCTATTAGGCTTTGAAAGCTGTTTTTGCAACTATATTTGAATGTAATTATCACAGATGTTCTGGGAGTTCACTACAATGATGAAGATGCTAAAAAGCTGACTGTACTATTTCTCTGTTCTACTTCCTAAATTTGCTGCTTCACAAAAGGAGGTCTATATAATCCTACTCTCCTGTTCTGTGCATCACCTTTCAGGCTGAGTCAGAGCAACTAAGCTCTCTCAATTTGCTAGTTCACTTTTTCTATGGGGAGAGAAAATAAAATTTTTGTTGCTTAATTGTGTCCAATTCTTCATGACCCCATTTGAGGTTTTCTTGGCAAAGATAGTGGAGCAGTTTGCCATTTCCTTCCCCAACTCGTTTTACAGGTGAGGAAAGTGAGGCAAATGGGTAAGTGACTTGCTCAGGGTCACATTGCTAGGAAATGTCTGAGGCCAGATTTGAACTCAAGAAGGTAAGTCTTCATGACTTTAGCTGCCCCAAATAAAATTACTTTGATTTAATACTCAAATCTTCTCTTCTAACTCCTGGACTTGGAAAAGAGGAGCCTATATGTTTTAAGGAAAATAATATATGACAATATGAAAATGGATTTGAAAACAAAACTTCTATATCCATTCATGGCTGATCTGAAGCTAATCTTGTATTTGCTTTTTGATGTCAAATTTAATAAATATCTTCTCTATTGTCATTAGTATATCTAAAAAATGTATTATTTAAAATGAACCTTAGTAGGATGGTTGAGTAGAAAGCACTTGGCCTAGGAATAAGAAGACCTGAGCTCTGCTACTCAGTAATTGTATTGCATTGGACAGTTACTTCTTTGTCTATTAAACGGAGTTCCCTGCGATTAATGGAATTTCAAAGGTCATTTTTCACTCTTAACTTTCTGTGATCCTGAATGATCGGTGTATGTTTGTGCATTGATATAATCAATTCTCACTCATCTGGATGTGGATTATCCATAAGCAGTCTTTAAACCTGGGTTATCAACCCTTTGCAGCCCCGACAAGCAATCAATGCGTGTTTAAGGAGCACATGGTAATTTTAGAGTTAGCTTAAGGAAATTAAGAATGTAAATCTGAAAAATAAAGGGCAAAAAAGAAAACATATACTATGATCCAAAAGAACACATAAATTGCTTTGTCTACAGCATCTAATTATTGGCTTCATTGCCTCTTGTCTTAGCACAAATACTTGACAGCTGATTGTGTATTTCAAAATTCTTGAATGTTAGAATTGGAAGCCCCCTGAGAGATCTAGTCAAATCCTTTCGTTTTACAGATGAGAAAGTGAGGCTCAGAAAGGGCAGAGTAACTCATCCAAGGTTGTGCAACTAGTTATTGAGACTAGAACCCAGGTTTCCTAATTCTTCTTCCAGAGTTCTTCTTCTGGCATTAGGGATGATACAGGACAGCCAGGTGGCACAGTGGATAGAATGTTAGGCCCAGAGTCTGGAAGACCTGAGCCTCAGAAACCTCCTAGCTATGTGACATTGGGCAAGTCACTTAACCCTGTTTGTCTGGGGGTCGGTGATCCACTGGAGAAAGAAATGGCGAACTACTCCAATACCTTTGCCAAAACAAAACAAAAAACCCGTGGACTGAAATCCACAAGGTCACAAAGAGTCAAACTTGGCTGAATGACTGAACAGCAAAAACATGGATGCTGTACCATGCTACACACCATACTGAGAATGCAGAGAATGTTAATTGGAAGAAATTGTCATCTAGTTGGGATGAGAGTGACTCAAAAGTGATTGAGGTTTAGACGTGAAAAGAACTGTGTGCATTTTTAAAAATAATTTGTTTATTTTAAGTTTTCAACATTCGTTTCCGTAAGATTTTGAATTTTAAATTTTCTCTCCTTCCTTCTCTTCCCCCCTCCCCAAGATGGCATGCAATCTGATATAGGCTCTACTTATACATTCAGGTTAAACATATTTTCACATTAATCATGATGTAAAGAGGAATTAGAACTAAAGGGAGGAACCATGAGAAAGAAGAAACAAAACAAAACAACAAAAGAAAAGGAGAGCAAATAGTATGTTTCCATCTGCATTTAGATTCCATAGTTCTTTCTCTGGATGTGGATGGCATTTTCCATTGTGAGTCTTTTGGAGTGGCTTAGCTCCTTGCATTGCTGAAAAGAGCCAAGCCTATCAAAGTTAGTCATTGCACAATGTGGCTGTTACTGTGTACAGTGTTCTCCTGGTTCTGCTCATTTCACAATATTTTTGTACATGTGGGTTCTTTTCCCATTTTTATGATCTCTATGGGATATAGACTCAGCAGTGGCATTGCTGTGAGTAGAAGATCAAGGAAACATATCCATTTAGAACGTCACTTGTTCTATCACATGTTATATGAGATGAGGTTAAGATTTAGGGAACCTAGACTGAAAATATCCTGCTTCCTCAGTGATCAAAGGACATGAAGGGCGAGGCTTTGAGCTTTGAATAGGGTTGGGGGATGGTGGGGTCACAACTAAGAATCAGAAATCAGAGAATCAAAGACGACTCCCTCATCCATAAGAGCAATCGTTGTTCGGATAAAATGAATATGGAGAGGAATTAGTCTTATTGCTAGTAATAGCTAACATTTATATAGCACTTTAAGGTTTGCAAAGCACTTTAAAAATTTTATCTCATTTTATCCTCAAAGCAACATTAGGAGCTATATGTGATTATTATCCCTATTTTACAGATGAGGAAACTGAAGCAAACTGAGGTTATGTGACTTGCCCAGGGCCAAACATATAATAAATACCTGAGGCCAGAAATGAACTCAGGTCTTCCCAATTCCAGGTCAAGCAGTCTACCCTCTAAACCACCTAGCCACCTGATTTGTATATATGTTTTTGTCCCGAGATTTCTTTATGCCCTAGTCCAGGGGTGGGGAACCTGTGGCCTTGAGAACCTTGAGGACCCTCTAGGTCCTCAAGCGCGGCCCTTTGACTGAATACAAACTTTGCAGAGCAAATCGTTTGGATTCAGTTAAAAGGTTGCGCATGAGCACCTGGAGGGTCACATGTGGCCTCAAGGCTGCAGGATCCCCACCCTTGCCCTAGTCACTTATTAAGTTTTAAGTGTATGGCTATATGTGTATGCTGTACTGGAGAGCAAGCTGTGAGTTTGAGGTAAAACTCCATGAAAAGATAAAGTACAAAGGCTTAAGGTCTTACTTGGAAGAGAAAACCTTTTATTTCCTTGGGATCATTACCTGAGCTTTCTGGCTCAGAATCATTCTCACTATGTGGCTCTCTCATTATTGCTTTTATGTATGTTAAGTCAGGTTAAAATAAACCTCAAGGGTAGCATTGGAAAGCCAAAAAAAAAGGGCACAAAATGTTAGTCCAAAGGGGGAAAGGAGTAGAGTTATGAACAAGGAGAGGGTACTTTGAATCGATTGTATGCAGATGGACTATGGCTATTTTTTTTTTTCGGTAGAGCCTGTGTGATTTTATCAATGTTTCATATATAGTGCTCTTTGTGTCATTCTTTCAGGATGTTCAGTATTCTGATATTGACTACATGGATGAGAAAAAGGACTTCACTTATGATAAAGTACTATTTAAGGATCTACCTGAGTTTGCTGAGGATTTGCACAACCATGGACAGAAATATGTCATTATTGTGGTATGTTCCTCCTTTCCCTCCCAGCCTCTAAACCTCTTCCTCTTGCCTTTAGCTCAAGGATGGTTTCTCTACTCTATGTCTTATTCTTTTATAGGATCCAGCCATTGCCACTGACTCTCTCGACTATGGCCCTTATAGCCGGGGCTCAGACATGAAGATATGGGTCAATGCATCAGATGGAGTGACGCCACTCATTGGGGAGGTAACAATGGGAGAGAACCAGAGATTGTCTGAGGGACTGGGACCAGATTAATGCAATGACACCATTCCTATAGATTTCAAATTCCATGATCCTTAGTTACAGCATAGAATCCTGCTATAATATAGATTTTGCTGTCTCAAGAATCAAGGTGTGTTCCTGTATTCCTCAAAACTTAACCATAAATTATAAAAACCTGATTTACCCTGCCTAGCCTGAGAAAGGTATAGTCTACCCGATCCCAATCTTATACAAAGATACAAGAAGAATTAGGTTGTTTCATTGATGGTGCTCTCTGCATCTGTGGAGGGAGTACACACCCTGATGAAATGACAGATTCATTAAAGAATCATAGGGATTATAAAATAAATTCCTTAGCCCACAGCATTGGTTTACTGGCTTGTAGATTTCCCTTTGACCCTATATCTCGGGAATGATTCACCCGACGGGGCTGAATTTCATACCAGAGCTGTGGACCATATTTTCATTCTTTAGGAAAATGTTCAACCTGATATTCTGATCATGGGTCTCTGACCTTGTATTAATTTGCATGGTACAGTAAGAGTGCAAAAAAAAGTTAGGTGTGTTTGGCTCCTTATAATTGACTAGAATGGATGACTTCTAATGAGTTCAAAGGAATTCTGGGAAAACTACCTATTAGCCCAAAAAGTCTAAGGAAATATTAGCTCTGATTCTTATGATTGAAGAAGCAAAATTTTCTTGAACCTTGCGGCCTGTTGCATGAAGAAAGAGAATAAGTTTTGCTTGGATAAAGTAAAAGGACATGCCTAGTTTGAGAATCATGAAATTCATTTATGGTATCGGTCAATCAACTAATAAGCATTTATTAGGTACTTAATATCAAGTACTTGTTCTATTCTAGCAGTGCTATTCTAGCAGCTGGATCTATAAAGACAAAAATTCAAGAGACTTGTAGTATCAACATTTTGTAGATCTAGAAATACAGAATGGTAGTTCCAGCTTTAAATGGTAGTTGAAATCTGCCTATGAAGAAATGAATGGAAATGTCAGGCCTCATATGCCAAGGGCTAAATGAGTGGTAATGATAGTGGTACCACAGATTTCTAAGAAAGAGGTAATTACTGAGGACAAGAGAAGAGGGCTGGACCTGGAAGGGAAGGCAGGGTAGGACTTAGATAAACTGAGAGGAAGAAGGAGAGAATTTTGGGAAATGGAGAAGATACCAGGAGCAAAAGTACAGAGGTGGAGATGGGCACTGATGTGGGAACAAGTTCCATAGATAGCTCTGTGGAGGAGGGAGTCATCCTGGATTCCCTTTTCTCCTTTCTCCAGATTTAATTGGTCAGTTTTACTGACTCTTCCAGTTTTAGCACAGGGCCTAGCAACAGTAGGCACTTAACAAATGTTTATTGACTGATTGACTGACTTCCTTGATGATGGGCTGTATGTCTGTCATCCAAGGACCATCCTAGCCAATTGCTGAAAGGTTCATCTTCAGGGAGTTGGGTACCAAGTGATCATTTTTTTTTGTATCAATGAACAGAGTATTTAGTTAACGCTGATGAAATAATTCTTTCAAATTATCAAAGTAAATGTCTCTTACAGTCCCCTTTTTCATCACTATGATCATCCTCCATTTTAGGTCCTCGTCACCTCATGCCTGGATTATTACCATTGTCTAATTGGTCTCTTCTCTCTAGTTTCTCCATTCAATACAATATGACCAGATTAATTTCATAGAGCACAGTTTTATATACATCTCCTCTCCATGAACCCTAATAACCCTTTCTCACTCTTCCCTATCTAAAACTTTATACAGTCCCTTATTGTTCACAGAATAAGGTACAAATTCCTTAACCTGACATTCAAGGTATTATAAAATCTTTCTCTCAATGTCTATCTCCACTGTTCACCAAGAAAATAATAAAATAGTAGCATTTATATAGTGCTTTAAGGTTTTTTTTAAAACACTTTACAAATATTATCTTACTTGATTTCCACAAAAGCCTCTGGAAGTATCCTCATTTAACAGATGAGGAAACTGAGACAGACAAAGGTTAAGCATCTTAACTCAGTGTTACACAGTTAAAAAGTCTGAGAGTGGATTTGAACTCAGGTCTTCCTGCCTACAGGTCTGCTGCTCTCTTTGTGCCATTTAGCTACCTCTGATTAACTCAACTTTATAGAAGGATGAATGAAATTACCAGAAATTTTGAAGTGATGAATTTCTGACCCCCAACTGGTCTGCTTTCATTCTTTCTTTTTTTTAAAAAAGTTTTAAACATTCTGCACTTAATAATCCCACCCCCACACAAACAAATAACAAAACCCCACAGTACTTTTATGAGCACAATAAAACAGAGGGAAAAAGATAATTGAATAGGAATCTGTGAATATCTAGTTGATATAGTTTCCTTTTTTTTTTTAAAGGTATGTGCCAAATTCAGCATAGTGCTTTCAAGCCTATCCTGTGTTTCCTTCTGAATTTCCTTCTCTTCTCTTCTGTGCAGTAAAAAAAGAGTTTTAATGACTTTTTCTTTTTGTCAACATTTACTCTAGTCCTACTTTTCATCTCAAATTTCTCCTCCTTCTATTGAAAAAAGAGAACCAAAATTCTTGGAACAAATTAGCACAGTTATGCAAAATATTTCATATGTTGGCCCTGGCTAAAAATCCATATGTTGCTTTCTGCGTTTGCTTCCATCACCTTCATGTCATGAAATGGATACCTTGCTTCATCCTCAGTCTTATAGAGTAGTGGTTATTGAATTGGTCAGAGTTCTTAAGTCTTTCAAAATTGTTTTGCTTTAAATGTTGTTATGTTAGAAAATTTTCTCCTTAGTTCTGTTTACTTTGATCCTTTTCATTTCTGGGTTTCTCTGAAATGGTCTCTTTCATAATTTCTTATGATGCAATAATATTCTATTACATTCATATGTCACAATTTGTTCTGTCATTCATCAGTTGGTGAACATCCCCTCAATTTATTGTTCTTTGCCTGCTACAAAAAGAGTTTCTATACATATTTTTGTACATATATATCATTTTCTTTGATTTCTTTGAGTAAAGCCTTTAGTGATTTTTTGGTTTCAGTTCCAAATTGTTTTCCAGAATGGCTTTTCTGGGATCCACAGCTCCATTATTGATGTGCCTTTCTTACTAAAGCGCCTCCAACAACCCTAATTTTCCTTTTTTTTTTAACAGATTTTTGCCCATTCAATGAATATAAGAACCCCAGAATTGCTTTATTATATATTTTTCTTATTATTAGTGATTGGAACATTTTTTATATGGCTAATGATAGCTTGGATTTTTTACTTTCAAAATTGTTTGTTGCCATCCTTTGACTATTTATTGGGGATTGGCTCCTGTTCTTTTATATTTGAATGAACTTTCAATATATCTTGGGTATCAGACCTTTAAATTTTCTGCATGAATTTCTTCCCCCTTAAGTCTCTTCTAGTTTTAAACTTCACAGATATTGTCGATGAAGAAAATTCTTTTTATTTGTATGTAAAGAAAAGAAAGGAAGGCAAGATTAGGAATGCCTACTATGTGTCTGGCACTATGCTAAGGACTTATGAAAATTGTCCGTTTCATCTTTTGTGATCCTCTCTATCACTTGTTTGGTCATTGTTCAAAAGGTATTGCCTTCCTTGCTCCTCTTATTTGTATAGGATGTGACTTTTTACATCCAGGTCTTTACATCTGGAGTTTATCTTTGTACATAGCATGAGATGTTAGTTAAAACCTAACTTCTCTCAGACTGTTTTCCAGTTTTCTCAGCAGTTTTTATTGAATTAATCTCTTGCCCTTCCAATTCGTCCTTCACGTAGCTGCCAAAGTAGTCTTCACAAAGTACAAGCCTGATTATGTCACTGCTGGTAAAACACATTAGTGTTTCTCTTTACATTGGTATTTAAGGCCATCCATACCATGACTTGAGCTTTCCTTTCTAGCCTAATTTCACTCTCCTCCCTTTCATATATTTGAGAAATTGAACTAACTCTTCCCTGTTTCCATCTTGGATTCTTCCATCACTGTTCATTTGCATAGGCCATCCCCTCTGAGGTCAGGGACTGTGATGTCCTTTATCTTTGTACACATAGCGCTTAGCGTAGCGTCTCTTGGGGGCAGCTACGTAGCACAGTGGGTATAGTGCTAAGCCTGAAATCAGGAATACCTGAGTTCAAATTTGTTCTAAGACACTTAATAGCTATACAATGTAGACAAGTCATTTAACCTCTGCCTCAGTTTCCTAAATTGTAAAATTGGAGATAATAATAGCACCTACCTCCCAGAGTTGTTGTGAGGATCAAATGTGATAATATTCGTAAAGCACTTAGGACAATGCCTGGTACATAGTAGGTGCTTAATAAATGCACCTCCCTTTCTCCCCTGTAGTCACTTAGTGAATATTTATTGAATGATATTTTGAATTGAAAATGTACAAGGGGCAGTCGCACCAGTTGTTCATACTCGACCAGCTCTGGAAAGTGAGACTCAACCAGCTCTGGAAAGTGAGAGATTAGGTCTTTTGCTGAAAGGGTGGGTTTAGGGAAATTAAGAAGTGTTTTACAAGGTTTGGGGCAAGTAGGTGGTTCGATAGATAGAGTACTGGGCCTGTAGTCAAGAAGACGTGAGTCTACATTCAGCCTCAGTTACTTATTAGCTGCGTGACCCTGGGCAAGTTACTTAACCACCATCTGCCTCAGTTTCCTTATCTGTAAAATGGGAATAATCATAGCATCTCCCTCCCAGGGTTATTGTGAGGATCAGATGAGGGAGTCATTGTAAAGTGCTTACTTCGCACAATGCCCGGTACCTACTAAGGATGATGTCGATGTCGGCTATCATTACTATTCCTGGATGGAACATAATAAGGAGTCAACAAAGAATGAATAGATGGGTTTTCTAGTCTTAATGTATGAAACGAATCAGTATTAATTATTAAATGAACACTGGAAAAACTTAGTACTGCAACTCTGGGTGGGAGTCTTATCATTATTTCTATTTGTAGTCCTCAATCAATTATTCAATAAATGAGTACCTACTATGTGCCAAATATTGTGTTGGGTGCTGGAGATAAAAATATAAACATGAAATAATCCCCGCCTTCGAGGGGATTATGCCTGCTTTAATGTCTCCTTTTATGCAATCTGAGTTGGAGTATGAGGAAATTTGAATTAATTCAGCTGTTACATACTGAAACGATAGTTTCTTTGTCTGACTTTCGCAGCAAACCTACCCACTTCTTTCTTCCCTTCCTCTGCCATGAAATGCGTTTTGTAGGGCTGTTTGGCTACTACCAGATAATATTTGAAAAGTCTGATGAATGCTTTGTGCTCCAACCTGAAGTGACCTTGGGTCCATTCAAGAGTATAATCAAACATGTAGTTTCTTTAGAACTTTTTTTGAGCGCTGCTGTGTTTCCTTCCAATGTGTTCTCATTCATTGTCACTGAATTCCTTTCTCTGCTGCAGGTATGGCCAGGCAAGACGGTCTTTCCGGACTATACCAATCCGAAGTGTGTCCAGTGGTGGGCAGAAGAGTTCAGACTTTTCTACGAGGAGATAAAGTTTGATGGCATCTGGATTGTGAGTCATCAGGATGGGGCTGTTGAGGAAAACAGAATGTCGAAATATTTTCTCCTTTTATATTTTTATATTTCAAGTGGTAGAGAAGAGAAGAGGAAAAGATAGGTGGAAAAGAGGAGTGGATTACATATCTTCTAGTAACTTAATATTCAAATAATGTTGTTGAGATAAATGGCTTAGGCAGAATCAGACCTGGAAGAGCATTGAGAATCAAAAATCGGTATTTTATTAAGCCCTGGGTTGTTAGACCCAGTTTTTAAGTTTAGTTGTTTTTCAGTAGTGTCTGACTCTTTGTGACCCCTTTTGGGCTTTTGTTAGCAGAGATACTGGAATCATTTGCTGTTTCCTTCTCCAGCTCATTTTACAGATGAGGAAACTGAGGCAAACAGGATTAAGTGAATTGCCCTGGTTGACCCAGGTAGCTAGGAAGTGTCTAAGGCTGTACTCCCAACCCTCTATCCACTGTGCTAGATGCAGGAATGTACCAGGTTCTGGCCTCAAGAAGCTTATTTTTCTATTGTGTGAAAGAATAGGGGCACAAACAGATACATACAGAATATATACTAAGTAAATGTAAGGTATTTAAGGGGGAGGCATTAGAACCTGATGGAGAAGATTAGGGAAAGCTTCATGTAGAAGGAAATACTTGAGATTGAGCTTTGAAGGAATTAGGTATTCTAAGAGGCAGAGGAGAGGAAGGGAGTACGTTCCTGGCATAATGGATAGAATAGAGATGGGAGATTGGATGTTGTGTGTGAGCAACAGTTGGTCAAGAAGCATTCGTTATGCACTTACCATGTACTAGACATTGGGGATATTAATACAAGCAAAAAAGGAGATGGTTTTTGCCCATTCTGATGGAGGAAGACATACACAGAAGGCTATCTAAAAGTCAGGGATGGAACAGGGAGTGGAGGAAAGGAAGCATCTATGTGGGAGCAGGTATCTAAGCTGGGAGAACGAGGTAAGGCTGGTGGCAAGAACTCAACAATGGGAGAAGGGACCTTCGGCCCCTTGCAACAGCAACAAGAAAAGTTTAGCAGGAGTATAGAGTGGTTGAGCCCCTTTCTGAAGTTTTGGTGCATTCAAAGTCTGGAAAGGTGGATTGTAGCTAGGCTGTGAAAGGTTTTGCAAAAAAGAGTTTTTATTTGATCTTAGAGAAAACAGAGCCACTGGAAACCTTTGAAGTCAACCCCCCCCCCCAACAAATAAGGAAATGGGGGTAAAATAATTCATTGGAAGTGCCATAGCTTGACTGTGGCACAGCCGGGATTCATTCCATGCCTCCCCGCCCCCAACTCTAGTCTCCTGTTTCCTTTGCCTTGGGTTTATTCCACTACACTGTGCTCCTATAGTTTCATTATCTTCGGTGGAAAAAAAAATACTAACAAGCTTCTTCTTAGTAGTTAGGTGTATGTCTTACCTTATGTGGATTAAGGGTCGCTAGGCAGCATAACAGGTAGAGTGCTGGGCTTGGAGTCAGGAAGATCCATTTTCCTGACTTCAAATCTGGCCTCAGACACTTACTAGCTGTGTGACCCTGGGGAAGTCACTTAACCCTGTTTGCCTCGGTTTCCTCATCTCTAAAATGAGCTGGAGAAGGAAATGGCGAAACCACTCTAGTATCTTCGTTAAGAAAACACCCAAATGGGTCATGAAGAGTCAGACTTGACTGAAATGACTGAACAACGCTAAGGGAGAATACAGCCGATACTATGGTCAAAAGAACAAAGGAAGCCATTACCTAGACAGGTAGAGAGAGCAGTTGGAAATCCATTTCACATTAGGTCCATGAGATCCACAGGTCATGATTAAAGAGTACAATTAACTGGGTGATTCCCCTGATTTCTTTAAAAAAAAATAAAGCAAATAAGTACAAAATAGAAGTTTCACTAGTCATGCCTTATGCTTTCTATTTCTCCATTTTTGTCTCTCTAGGATATGAATGAACCCTCCAACTTCGATGATGGCTCATCTACGGGATGCTCCAATAGCAACCTGAACTATCCACCATTTACTCCTAGTAAGTCATGGGGTTGGTCCTTTGGAGGGGATGTTGACTGTTAACTAGCCAGATGTGCTTGTCATTTTGAATTGTACAAGCACAGTTGGGAACCTCTTCTGTTAATGGAATCAGGCATAAGTGTGCACAAAGAAAGGAGAATGTGGGCTAGTTTTCATCCTTTGCTAAGTGAAGGAAGCCCAAACCTATAGAACTAAATTGTAAAATAATGATGGTGATTGTAATCATTGTCATTATCATAGTCATTATCAATATAAGTATTGGGTAACATTTTACAATTTATAAAGCAGTTTTGTCAGAGGTAGGTAGTAGGAGTGTGCTTTTCAGCCCATTTTACAAATGAAGGAGCAGAGGCTCAGACAGGTTAAGTGATTTACCCAAAGCTGTTAGTGAGTGATGGATACTGAGACTAAATCCAGATGTTTTGAGTCTAAGCCAAATACCCTTGCCACTATACTTTGTTCTCTTGTAGCCAAAAGGAGGTGATAGGCCCCTTGCAGGTGAATCTATTATGTAGGAGAATTATAGGAAATTAATCAGGAAGACTAAGTACTATCAGAGCAAGATCAGACAGGGCCGTGAGTGTCGGTCTAAACTGTCTGGAATTTTATTCCTTAGATAATGGGGAGCCGTTGATTTTTGTTGCAGCTGGCTGTGACGTGTTCAAAATACGTTTTTGGGAAAATTAACCTTTTCACGATGTATAGGATGGATTGAAGGAGAAAGAATGGAGATTGGAAATAATTTAGGCTTAGATTAGGGTATGGGTAGTGGGGAGGAGGAAATGGAGAGAAGAGCAACGGGGAGAGATCAGTAGATGAATATTTAATGACTGATTGGCAGATAGAGCACTGGACCCAGAGTTAGGAAGACTTGAGTTCAAATCTCGTCTCAGACTTGAACTAGTTATGTGACCCTCTACAAGTCACTTACTGGCTTTGTGACTCAGTTTCCTCTTCTGTAAAATGAGAATTATACAAGCATCTACCTCTCAGGATTGTTGTGAGGATTTAATGAGATAATAGTCGCAAAGCAATTTGTAAACCTTAGAATGCTACATAAATACTAGCTACAACAACAACAACTACTACTACTACAACTGCTACTACTACAACTGCTACTGCTACTACTACTATTACTACTACTGCTACTACTGCTACTATTACTACTACCATTACTACTACTACTATTACTACTACTACTATTGCTATTGCTACTACTATTACTACTGCTACAATTACTATTACTACTACTACTACTATTGCTATTGCTAGTGTTACTACTGTTACTACTACTGCTGCTGCTACTACTACTATTACTCCTACTACTTCTACTCCTACTGCTACTACTACTATTACTACTACTGCTACTACTACTACTACTATAACTACCACTACTACTCTAACTACTGCTACTACTATTGCTACTGCTACTACTGTTGCTACTGCTACTACTATTACTACTACTACTATTACTACTACTACTACTATTACTACTACTGCTACTACTGCTACTATTACTACTACTACTATAACTACCACTACTACTATAACTACTGCTACTACTATTACTACTGCTACTACTATTGCTACTGCTACTACTATTACTACTACTACTATTACTACTATTACTACTACTACTGCTATTACTACTACTACTATTACTACCACTACTACTATTACTACTACTACTACTATTACCACTACTACTATTACTACTGCTACTACTACAATTACTACTACTACTATTACTATTGCTACTGTTACTACTATTACTACTACTGCTGCTACTACTACTATTGCTATTGCTAGTGTTACTACTGTTACTACTACTGCTGCTGCTACTACTACTATTACTCCTACTACTTCTACTCCTACTGCTACTACTACTATTACTACTACTACTACTATTACTACTACTGCTACTACTACTACTACTACTATAACTACCACTACTACTCTAACTACTGCTACTACTGCTGCTGCTGCTGCTACTACTACTACTACTACTACTAATTGTTATTATTAGAAGAGGGATAGAGAGGAACAAGGAGGATGAGTGAAGGGCAGACCGTGGTATACTTAAGAGAAACAAGGAAGGCAAGAGGTGAATATGACTTGGGACGATGAGGTGATCTCCGTTTTATACATACTAAATTTGAGGTAATAGCCAGATCCGCAGGTACAGTTATTCTTCAAGCAGTGGGAGATGTGAAATGGGTGCTCAGAAGAGAAATCACTACTAGAGATGTAGACTTGGACATTATCTACATGGAGATGATAGTTGAACTGTGAAAATGATAATAAACTTGGAAGGGACTTTCTTATCTTACAAACAAGAAAAGATCCAGGGCGGTGAAGTAGTTTGTCCAAAGTTGCACAGTAAATGAGCATTTCAATGAGGACTTGAACTCAGTCCTGACTCTAGGTCAAGGGCTTTTTTTTTTTTTACTACTCCTATTGCTGAGGAAAAGAAGTATAGAGAAGAGAAAAGAGGATCAAGGGCAGAACCTTAGTCAATGCCTGTATTCAGAAGTCTGAATGGAACCAAAGATGATACTAGAAATGAAGAGTTAGTGAGAAGCTAGAAGAGACCTAGGAGAATATAGTGTCAAGAAAGCGAAGACAGTGAATTTCCTAGTTCTCATCATCATCATCATCATCTTCACTAACAAATAACAACAATGAGGAAGAGCTGTTGTGGCAAAGGAGTATGAATACTGGGCAAAGGCCACTGGATTTGGCAATTGAAAGACCATTCAGGAGAGCTGAATTGAGCACTTAGGTTTGAGGTATCATGGCGGGTTCTGGGAACATAACATAGAGAGAGGTATAAGACTATTCTTGTAGGAGGCAGAATCCAGATATAAAAAGACTAATAACAGTGCATGGAAACATATATAAAGTGCCAAATAATTGGTATAGATTTGTTTTTCAAATAAGCTTTTATTGCTATCTTTTGTTTTTATTTCACTTACATTTCCTGATATATCCCTTCTGTCACCTTTGCCCAGAAAGTCATCTCTAATTAAAATTATGTGCTAGTGAGATAGATAATTGTTTGGAGAAGGTATTCTGCCTTATAAATGCCCAATAGAATGGGTCATTCAAACTTTTGCCAAGTTTTTTTTTTTAATTTATCTGACTGCGACTCTACTGTTGTTGTTCAGTCATCCAGTGGTGTCTGACTCTTTGTGACCCCGTGGGCCAAATATATTGTCAATGGGGTATTCTTGGCAAAGAAACTGGAGTGGTTTGCCATTTCCTTCTCTAGTAGATTAAAGCAAACAGAGGTTAACTGACTTTCCCAGGGTCACACAGCTAGTAAATGAATGAGGCTAGATTTAAATTCAGGTCTTCTTGATTCCAGGTCCAGTGCTCTGTCCGCTGAACCATCTAGATGCCTTGAACCTCACTTTACCCATTAATATAAGAATGGTTGTAATAAGGATAAAGCCAGGGTGGGGATCAGAGGGGTAAGAAGGGAACAAATATTCATTAAGTACTTGCTACTGTGCTAAGCATTTTACAAATACTATTTCATTTGATCCTCACAAAAACCCTGAGAAGTAGGTGCTGTTATGATACTTTTTTTTTTTTTACAGTTGGTGAAACTGAGGTAGACAGAGGTTAAGTGATTTGCCCAGGGTCACGCAGTTAATAAATGTCTGAGGCTGGATTTGAACTCAGGTCTTCCTGACACTGATCATAGCCCTTTATACACTAAGCCACATGATCACATTATGGGTTCCCTTCTAGGACTAGTTAGTTTTGCTTAGTCCCACAAACATAGACTATAACTCCAACCTAGACTCCTGATTCAACAAACACAGAAGAGATTCTAGGTGGAAGAGTGTGGATGTCTCAGTGCAGTTCTCCACTGCTGCAGATATGCAGAAATGATATTGGGAGGGATAGCAACGATGATAATAATACGAATGACAATTCACAGTTTTATGCTGCACTGTTGCTTATGAAGAACTTTGTGTACATTTGATATATTATATCCTCAAAACCACTCTGCGAGCTAAATAGTACAGGTATTATTGTCCCTGGTTTACAGGTAAAGATATTGAGAATCAGAAAGATTAAGGGAGTTACCCATGGAGCCACGTTTTCTTCATCTGTTAAATTAGTAGATTAGATTGGCTGGTCTCTAATATCTTTTCCAACTCTAAACTCTGTAAACCTATGATCTTAGTCATCTTATCCTAGGATCTTAATCCTATGACATTAAATAGCAAAGGTGGGGCTCAGACAAACCCACCTCTCCTGACTCTAAATCCAGTGTTGTTTCTGCTACAAGCAGCATCATTTTTTAAAATTATATAGCACTAAACTTTCCTGAGGACTTGAATTTTGGATTTTGTTTTGGAGACTGACCAATGTCATAATGACCTAGGCTTTCATCGAGTGCTTCCTCTTTCCCCCTTAGGAATACTGGACCAGTTTTTGCCTGCTAAGACCCTTTGCATGGATGCAGTTCAGCACTGGGGCAGACACTATGATGTCCACAATCTGTATGGCTACTCCATGGCGATCGCAACAGAAGAGTAAGGGCGGCATTCATCAAATCACATTCATCGAAACACCCATGGTTTCATCTTCTGCTTGTTTGCTAATGTGCTCTCATCTGTAGTATGTCGTACCAGAGACTTAGGGTGTAGGGAGAGCTGAAGAATTTCATTTTTTCAGAAATATGATTTAGGAGGCAGAGGAGCTGCTTGGGAAAAAAAAAGGAAAAATGTTAATGACCTAGTATATGCGAAGTATTCATTAATTTAAATAATTTGTTGTGGAATGGAGGAATGTTTGGCTTCAAGAAGGGCGTGGTTAGAGGGAGGGAGCTAATGTTAAGGATAAAGAAACATTTCTACTGGGGAAAGACTGATCCTTTTCACTAATCTTTGATCTCTTTCTCTCATCATTTCCTCTTCTATGGTAAATCGTTTCCCCATTTGGTATTGAATTATTAAAGTTATAAATAACCTTTGATCTAGCACCTTGTCAGTGGCCTTTTGAATGATTGAACATCCCAGTTCGGATAAATATAACAGTCAAGAAAGACCTAGGGCAAAGAGCATCGTCAAGGGGGAGAATTTTAAAAGGCCACCAGGATCCATTTTTCTGGTCCTCCAGCATCCGAGTGGAGTGACTGGTGCACGGGTCAGATCCCATGGCAACCAGTAGCAAATGACAAAAATCTTGGGCAGAATGTTGTTTTAGAGAAGTAGGAAAGCAACCAGGATTTGGAAATAATTTTGCCAAGCAGAGCTTTTTATTTTCCTTCACTTTTTAATCTAGTCTTTGAAGTGGGCAATGAGATACAATTGTTGACTCAGAGAAGGACACTTTGGTTCACTTTGTCCAAGGTCTCTGTGGCACTAGCTTAGGCTCAAGGCCCTGAAGAATTCTTCAAACTTTGGAAATGAATCAATGGCAAGAAATCCTCCCCTAAAAAAAATCACCCCCCCGATTTGTCCTTTTCTTTTCCCTGAGACTCCCAACAACAAGGAAATGAATCAGAGAAGTGAGTGTTATCAGTAGCAATGTTCTGTCTCTCTGTGTGAATCTTGGAAATAGAAGACATTTCTTTCTCCTAATCCCTCGAGTATTTCATTGACTCAAGGTGAATAATTAATATTCAGTCATTCAAAAATCTCTTTTGTCCCCTAAGGTCATAAACCACATGAATTCAGGGACTATGTCTGGGGTCTACACAAAACCAATGGAAGCATAGTTTATCTTATGTGGTTCATATAGCCGATGTCATTACAAGGAGAGTTCCTATTTGACAGAATTATTTGTAAATCCTGGCCGGTGCCCTGCTTGTTTAAAACAACATTCCATACAAGATCCCATTCCATTCCATAAAAACATTCCATACAAGATTCTTGTTTCTGGCTCTGTCTCCGAACTCTGACCTCTCTTTTTATCTCTATCTCTGAAAGGCAGCAAATTACAATTGCTACAGAGGCGGCCTCAGAGTCAGAATGATGTGGCTTTAAGTCCAGCTTTTGACATCTACTAGCCCTGTGGATAAAAAATAAGGCACCTAGGTGGCATAGGAGAGAGAATGCTGGGTCTGGGGTCAGGAAGACCTGAGTTCAAATGTGACCTTAGATATTAGCAGTGTGATTCTGGAGTCTTTGGTTCCTTCTTTCCTTTCATATGACCCTGGGCAAGTCTCTTAAAAGGGCGCTAGGTGGTGCCATTGTGCACAGAGTGCTGGGGCTTAGAGTCAGGAAGACTACTCTTCTTGAGTTCAAATCTGGCTTCAAAAGCTTACTAGCTGCGTGACCCTGGGTGAGTCACTTAACCCTGTTTGCCTCAGCTTCTTCATCTATAAAATGAGCTGGAGAAGGAAATGGCAAACCATTCCAGTATTTTTGCCAAGAAAACTCCAACTGGGGTCAATGAAGATTTGGATACTATTGAAAAATGACTTAACAAGTTCCTTAATCTTTTGTTGACAAAGACATCTTTCTAAAATGAGAATTTATGGATCAATTGCCAATGTGTGTTGTAGAGGAAGTTTCTTCACTAAGGAGTCTTTACAACAATGAAATCACAGGCCTGGACAAAACCAAAAATTTATACTTGTGTCAATGTAGGCCTGAGGGGTTTTTGTTTTTTGTTTTTGAAATTAATTGAAATTGATAAAATCAGAATCAACATTATTTTGCTCAATCCCTGAAGGTGAGCAAAACTGTTCAGCTACTTATCTCTTCGTTTTTCCTTTGCAGGGCTGTAAAAACCATCTTCCCTAATAAAAGAAGCTTTATTGTGACACGCTCTACCTTTGCTGGGTCGGGCAAATTTGCAGCCCATTGGCTGGGGGACAACGCAGCCACATGGAATGACCTTCGTTGGTCTATACCTGGCATGCTTGAGTTCAACCTGTTTGGTATCCCTATGGTAAGACCTCACTTCCACCTTTCCACCAAGCATAGCTATGGAGAGCATCACCTCCAGAAAGCTGCAAGCTTCTCTACTGGGAATAAATGTGTCATCCAGATCAATATTGGTCAGGATCCTCCTTTATTTCTAGTTTGAGTTGATTTCTAGAAGAGTCCAGCAAAGTTCAAGTGCTGAGATGTCATCTTTATCATAATGAGAGTCAGGAAAAAAATGCTATGAGTGAAATGTGCTTACATCACAGGGATTACTGTTAGGCAGGAACAAAATGATAAAAGTGTAGTGAGAATGTTAAAAAAAAAACGTCTAAAACAAAACAAAAAACTTATGGCCAAAAAAGACCCATATCCATAATTTGTGATGATTCCAGGTGGGCCCTGACATCTGTGGTTATGCTGATGATGTCTCAGAAGAACTATGCAGGCGGTGGATGCAGCTTGGGGCATTTTATCCATTTTCCAGGAATCACAATGGTCAAGGCTACAAGGTAAACTTCTCAAGAGATGTTATCAAGAGCAATTTGGGATAAATTAGGAGAGGCTAATTTCTCCACCATAGTGTTTGTTCATTGAAGCTCATTTATTATATTCTGTTTCCTTTGGGCTAACTTAAAAAAGAAAATGACCCTATAGACAACATCAGAGTTAATCCTGTCAGGGTGCAGGGTGTCAGGGGCTGGAATCAAGAGGGCCTGAGTTCAAATCTGACCTCAGACACTTCCTAGCTGTGTGACCCTAGACACAGGGTCTTGACTCATCTTCTTCAAGTGAAAAACAGGGATAATAATAGCACCTATCTTTCAGGGTTGTTGTGAGGTTCAAATGAGATGATGTTTGTAAAGCACTTAGTACCTGACACATAGTAGATGTTGTGTAAATGCTTATTCCATTCTCTTCTGTCTTTCAAATTCCCCTATTTCTGTTAAGAACATTGTCATCTTTCTAGTCACCCATGTGTACAACGTTAGTATTATTCTGCATCCTTCCTACATACTACAACCTTAGTGCTATCCTACATACTTCCTACATACTACTACTTCCTACTATCCTATATATCCTGCATACACCGACCCCTAAATATCTAAGCAAATCTTATTTCTAACTACATCAGCTCTCGTATCCATCTTCTCTCTATTCACATTGCCACCACCTTACTTTAGACTCCTAACAGATCTCATCTGGACTATTATAATAGCCTCTTAATTGGTCCCATTTCCTCAAATTTACCACCACCACCACCACCACCACCACCACCACCACCACCACCACCACCACCACCACCACCACCACCATTACCACCACCTTTCAAACTCCACACAGACACCAAAGTGATTTTCACAGATAATATCTGTAAAACACTTTGAAAATCTTAAAGTACATGGCTACTACTACTAATTCATGAAGGGATACATTGGCTTTATTACTAGTTTCTTTGCATTTATTGCCATTGTCCTAGTTCCATTCATATTGGAACTGAGAAATTCAGTCATAGAATTTCAGAGTTGGCCTCATTGTAAAGGTCATCTAGTTGCATCTCCTACCTCATCTGGAAATGCCCCCTGCAACATTTCTCATAGCATCTGCTTTAATACATCAATGATAATTGCTGCATGAGTATGAGGACAGAGAAAGGTCATTGTTTTGGTCCCTGGAGACTTTGGAGAAGGCAGAAGCCAATGGGTGATGAAGAATTTGAAGTAGTGGGATTTCTCTTCTTGATCACAGGCACAAGGACAGGAAGAGGGTGGGCAAGTTATTCAGTTTCCTAATTGGTAAAATGAAGGATTTGACTAGATAATGATTTCCATGGTGCCATCCACCTGTTTTGGGGATTTTATGAAAAGGCAATGTACTCAAATGGGGAGAAACAACAACAAAAAAGGAGATAACAGAGAAAGAGTGAAAGTTGGCCAATAAACATTATTAAGCACCTACTATGTGCCAGGCTCTGTGCCAAGTGCTGGGGATACAAAGGCAGAAAACAGTCTCTGCTATCAAGGAACTCAAAGTCTAAGGGGGGATACAGTAGGAAAACTATGTACAGGATAAATTAGTGATAACCAATAGAGGGAAGGGGGCAGCTGGGTGGCACAGTAGATAAGAGTGCTAGGCCTGTTGTCTGGAAGATCTGAATTCAAATCTGGCCTTTGATATTTACTTGCCGTGTGACCCTAAGCAACTCACTTAACCCTGTTTGCCTCAGTTTCCTCATCTGTAAAATGAGCTGGAGAAGGAAATGGCAAATCACTCCAGTATCTTTGCCAAGAAAAAACCCCAATGGGGTCATGAAGAGTCAGACACGATTGAAATGACTGAAAAACAAGAATGGAGGGAAAGTACTAGAATTAAGAGGAATCTAGAAAGGCTTCTTGTATGAGATGGGATTTTGGTTGGGACTTTAAGGAGGCCAGGAGTCTGATATAAGGAGGGAAGGAGAGTATTCTAGGCATGGACAAACAGTCATTGAAAATGCCTGGAATCCAGAGATCGAGAACTCCAAGCCAATTACTTAACTTTTTTGGACCTAATTTTTTTTTGGGGGGTATGTAATTGGTCATAACATCAGTAGCTTCTGCTTTGTGTTCTAGGCTTGCTAAAGACCAGTGTTTTGGAACATGAGTATTTCACACAGAAGGTGGTATACCGGACGTTTTCACGTTTTATGATCTGTAATGACAGAGACCTTGTCCTTTTTGCTCTTAGGACCAAGATCCTGCTGCATTTGGGGAAGATTCTCTTCTCTTGAATACTTCCAGATACTACCTGAACATCCGCTATACCCTGCTGCCCTATCTCTACACCCTCTTTTTCCGAGCTCACACCTCGGGGGACACTGTAGCCCGGCCCCTTCTGCATGAGTGAGTTTCCTGATCTCCATTCTGAATTCTGATATGTTAAAACTTGTTCAGCTCTAACCGGGTCTATGTAGTACCAAATGTTTGGGTAAAAACCGAAAGCAATTCCTGGGATTATCAAGTGATTTCTTTTACAAAATAGATGGATAGATTATTACGAAGTCATCACCAAAATTAAACTATATTTCTTGATATAGAAAACAGAAAAAAGGATTAAATGTGAAGCACTGAATCTACTCTGTACAGCTTTTTCCTTTTTTCGAACATACATCAAATTTGACATTGACCAAGTGGTTTTTAAATCAGATTTCAGCAGGAATTTCCTAGCTTGATTAACACATAGGCATATTGTTGATTGGGAGGGCCTAAATTGATAGACTACTTTATCCTATAACCAACAGAGGATTTTTGAGCAGGCAAGTGACAGGGGCACACTTGTGTAGGTTATGCTGATCATATTCCGTGAAATGCTGTTAGGTGGTACAGTGGATAAAATGCCTGAGTCAGGAAGACTCATCTTCGTGAATTCAAATCTGGCCTCAGACACTTAGTAGTTGTGTCACCTTGGGCAAGTCACTTCACCCTGTTTGCCTCAGTTTCCTCATCTGTAAAACGAATTGGAGAAAGAAATGGCAAACCACTCCATTATCTCTGCAAGAAAATACCAAATCAGGTTACATAGATGTGTACTGAAGACAATCGAACAACAACATTCCATTTAAATGAGGGTGGCACTTGTGTGCAAATTATCACATAAGGACATACTCCATAGGCTACTTTGCCAATAGAACGCATGAACAAGGCTTTTTTATCTGGGTTCACTGGTCCCACATGGGGAAACAGTTTAATATGAAGTGTGCTAAGAAAGACTCCCTGCTTGAAAATTTCTTCTTTATCGGTCTGATTTGGAAACTTGTTTTACACCACTAGAGATTTATTCCTTTTAAGTCAAGGTGTTGCTGTCTCTAGGATCATCTACTAATCTACCTTATTAAAATTCAAATATCTTTAAGAGAGGTGACTCAGTCATTGATATTTTTAGAAAATCTATTTATTTTAAACATTAATTTAAATTTTTTTTGAAATTTCATTTTCCACTTCATTGCATTTTATTTTTAATCCCTCCTTCCAGTCCCTCCTCAACCCATTGAGATGCCAAGCAACATAATATCATTTATACATTTGAAGTCATTGACTTTTTTTTGTGTTTGAATTAGTTTAATCAAAACAGTCAGTTGAAAATTTTTGTGGGTTAGTAGGGATAAGAGACTGAATTGGGGGGAGGATATGAACAGAACGATACTTACTATAAGGGACACTGCCTAGATAGGTAATGCAACAGGAGACTGGGGGAGGCAGTGGGAGCACATAACACCTCTGAACAGGGTGGTAATAGGTACCAATGATATACTTTGATATTTTGCTTAGAGTTGGTCCCATTTGTTTTCCCTTGTGATGCCACACAGTAACTGAATTCTTGAGCAATACCAGCAATAAGAAGTGATGTTAATTATCCCCTCTTGTCTCTGGTTCTTAGGTTCTATGACGACAGTTCTACTTGGGATGTGTATAGACAGTTTCTGTGGGGGCCTGGGCTTCTCATCACTCCAGTTCTGGATGAGGTAAGTTTTTTCATAGGGACTCAGTATTTTCTTCAGCCCCTCCTCCTGCTCTTCTGGGAACTAATCAGTCAACATTTATTAAGCACCTACTATGTGCCAAGCACTGTGCTAAATGCTTTACAAATATCATCTCATTTGATTCTGTTAGTCAAATTCCGATGACGAATCTTCAATTTGCTTGGGATTTCCACTTTCTCAACCTCACCCTTGGAGGACTGCCCTCATTACTTCCCTGAAGTTGCTTCTATTGTTAATATAGGGTGCAATCTATACGTGGATGCTTTGGATTGCTGAGTGGAGAGAACATTCCTGCTTCAGCAGGGAGTGGGGAGAAAGGGAGGGGGTAGTTGGGAAGTGGGTTAGGGGAGGCTTTTCATCTCAGAGACATGAAGCGTAATGCTTTGCTCTCCTTTCAGGGGGCTGAGAGCGTGATAGCATATATGCCTGATGCTATCTGGTATGACTATGAAACAGTAAGTAGATTTGATTATCCACGGCTTCCCTGGTGAACACAGTTTCTTAAACAGGGCTTCCTGGGAGATAGGGGTAGGAGTAGGGGAATGGAACTGTGAGAGAAATTCAGCCAACTCTGCCCTCGAGATAGCTCCTAGTGTTATTTTTTCTTTTAAAAAAATATGAATCCTTTGGTTTTTATTTCTGATTACATATCTCACCAACCTAGCAAGATACTTTTTTTTTATTACAACAAATAAGAGAAAGAGAGATAAAGAGAAAGGTGCTTGGGGTTGGTGGAGGGAAATGGTTTATCAAAAACCACCAGACCAATAGGCACTACAGTGTTTGCACTGAGATTCCGTGAGATTTCACTGAATGAAACAGGGTTGGGGGGGTTGGGTAGGAGGGTGGGAGAGAGGGAGGTAGGGGTGGTGGGGCAGAGAAGGCGTGGTATCTCTTTGTTCTTGAGCAGACAATCCAGTGATGGTGACGAACTAGTGATTATAGATTTTAAATCCTGCTCATAATGACTAAGCTGAGCTTTAGCTAAGCAACTAAGAATGGTAGAAGAGGAATATCTCGAAAAATTCATCTTTTGTTTCTACCAGTTTCCAAATCTATCCCTTTCTCCTTTCCCCATAGATCCATTTTTAAAACAAAAAATAAGAGGAAAAAGAGCTGTTCACCAAAACTTAATTTCAACCAAGTTTGGCAGTGTATATGCAATGTTTCATATCTTTTGTCGCCCATCTTTGCAAAATGGTTATTGAATTACAATCGATGGTGGGAATTGTTTTTGTATTCAGATTATACTAACCTCTCTGAGTATGTTATAAACCCCACAATGTCTTAGTTTCTCCAATATGATAACAAGATGACCCTGGTCTTTATGCCAAAGCCTGGGACCCAACTGAATGGAAGAAGGATAGGGTGTGTAGCATGGACAATTCACAACCGAGAGGCCACTCTCTTCTTAATGCAACCTACTCTTGCTTCTGTACCAATTAGAGTGGCCAAACATCATGGAGAAAACAAAATGTTGAGATGTCGCTTCCACCAGACAAAATTGGACTCCATCTTCGAGGGGGTTATATTTTCCCCACGCAGCAGCCAGCCATCACCACAGTAGCCAGGTACGATGTTGAAGGCTAGTCCCATTTTGAGGGTTTGTTCATGGCTGGCCATTTCCCTGCACAGTTGTGTACCTCATCTTGAAAAGGGCACTGTAGCTCCTTCATGCCAATGAGTGGTTCAGTGAGTAGGGGGAAAGAAGGGCCTAATCAACAGATTTGTCATTCATTCTTGACATTCAGTATTGGTTTTTCGTGAGAAAATTATTGGCTCGATACTTCATCTAGTAGCATGTTTAAGAAGCACTGATAGGGGTCACAAGTGGAAAAAGTTTAAGAAGCTCTGCATCAGACACAGTGTGTGGCACTGTAGAAATTCAAATGCTTGAATTGGGGTCAAAGGGCCTGATCATAGGTTAGCCATGTACTGTGTACAAGTTAACCTCTATGAGCCTCAGTTTCTTCTGCTGTGCAACAAATGGGGTTTGACTAGCTGATCGCTAAGGTCCCTACCTCTAAAGCCATGGTTCTGTTTTTTTGTCTTAATTAAGTCATCAGTCTTCATACTTCAAGTTCTATGAACCTGTGCTCCTATGACCTTTCCTTTCTCATCCTTTAGCTTCCTTATCACTAACTACAACTCTTATTTTTGTTGTGGTTCAGTTGTTTTTTGGTTCTGTCCAACTCTTTGTGACCTTATCTGGTGTTTTCTTGGCAAAGATACTGGAGTGGTTTGTCATTTCCTTCTCCGGCTCATTTTACATATAAGGAAGGTGAGGAAAACAGGGTTAAGTGACTCGCCCAAGATCACACAGCTAGTAAGGGTCTGAGGCCAGGTTTGAGTTCAGGAAGAGGAGTCTTCCTAACTCCAGTCCTGGCACTCTATCTGCTAAGCTTTATCATCTTGCTGCCCGCCACTCTTGTAGAAGATGCTGTCGCATAGTGTAATGAACAGTGAACTAGGACGTATAAGTCCTAGTAGGAGAGCTAAGCTAGTCTAGCCGATAGAGGGCAGTTGGGGATAGGTTGGAGAGTTAGTTTGGAATTTGAGGAGAGAACCTTTAGTATGGCAAATGAAGTTTAGACTTGAATATGAAGGAAGCGGGGAGCCAGTGAAAACTTTTGAGAGATGAAGGATGACTTGATAGTCATGTTCAAAGAAGATTCATCTAGAAGTGGTATACAGCAGTAATCAGAGCTTTTAAAAAGTATTTAGGGGCAATATCCTAAAAGTCCGCAAGGTGGCAGTATTATTCCATGGAAACCAATGTTCCTTTTTTTTTTTCCCTCTGTTAGATGAAGTACCGTTGGGAAAGTGTCATTTTCCTCCCATCCTTGAAAATGAGGAAAAAATGATTTTTATAAGTTACTTTGCTTCCCAACTTTAGTTTGAAAAAAATTATAAAAAAATTTATAATAGACTTTTAGCAAGTCTACTTATTTACTTTAGAGAATTATTTTTTTTTTCTCCCAAAGAATAACAGCAATTGAATTTATGTGATCAACTCTCAGTATGGTTTTTCAGCACTACCGGTGCCTCAGATTGGGCTTCCCGCCATTCCTTTAATCACATGGTATTCTTGTGACTTGTAGGGTCCTTTGATGCTTAATTATCTTGAATAAGTATGGCATTACAGGCTGATAAGCATTTATGGCTGTCAAGAGCCATGAGTTAGTTAAATATATCTACCAACAGTGATTATGAGCTTTTCTATTTTTGCATTAAGTCTGTCCGATGGTCCTGAAAACTGCAGAGCAATAATATTCTGGTGGAGATTTATGGGAGCTATGTCCCTATGCTTGAAATAGCAAGGAATAATTTGCAAGGAGAGATGGGAAACAGCCTGAGGGAGATTCTAAAATCACAATAATGTATAGGCCAAATGGTTACATTAAGCAATAGCAGTACAAACAAATAGGGTGTTCATACACACACATATGTGTATATGTCATTGTATGTATAAACTACAGATTATAAATATAGTTGTCTTATGTTTGGGGCTGAAAATAAAAGGTTCCTGGGTCTAGGAACACTGGGAGACAGGTATAGAAATAAGTGGGAACAGGTAAGCAGAATGTTGTAGAATATCACAATAAGTCACTTGTAAGCATGGATGTTCTAAAAAATGTAGTTTACATGTTCCTAACTGCCACCCGCAATAGCAGGCCAACAGAGGAGGAAGGATGCTTTGCAGTAAATTTAGAACAACTTTTACATATACAATTATGATCCAGAATCATCACCAAAAAAGTGAGGTTACTAGGAAGTTTTGTTTTGTTTGTTTGTTGCTTGTCCTTTGTTCTCAAAGAGGACCAATGATATTAGGAGGGTGATTTAAATGAGGCAGAGCTTTGAAAAGTCATCATCTCCACTCTCCCCTCCATTGTCATTAAATTCAAGTGGCATGACAAAAGTACCATTTAGTAAGGGCACCAAGAAAGAGTATGTGGTCAGCTAGCGGTCTTACGAATGAGAACAGAAGGGACTGTTATAATTTCTCTTCTGGCTGAGTTGATCTATTTATATCTATTGTGAGTTTAAGGTGGTCTTCTGGCTAGAGCAGGAAAGAAAGCTTGAGGAACTCCTTATTTCAGTTTATTGAAAAGGGTGAAGAATTCTCACAGAGGATGGGAGGAGGGAAAGGCGGATGCTCCAGGGAAGAAGTGAAAAGCAAAATCATTTTGGGGAACTGGAGGAAAGTCATTATTAAGATGTAGGTGGATTGAAAATGTGACTGAAGAAAACCAGAGAGAAGAAATTCTGGGCCTTTGGAACCATAAAGTTGCTTTGGAGGTCAATTTCCAGCATTTTGAAGGAGCAACACTATTCTCACAGTCCAGAGAACACTAAAGCTTACCCCATAGCCTCTAACAAACAGAAGAAATCTTGTTACTATTTCCTATTCACAAATAAAGACATATCATTGGTCTACTGGGAGGCACAAGAGAGGTATATACCCAACAAAGCAAATCTGATGGATTCTTTTTTGGGGCATGAATCCAAGAGCAAAGAGACCCTGAAAGCTTTCACTAGACAGTTGATACCATTTCAGCTGATATGTGTAGGAATGAATGAAACAGTGAGAAAGATCTCTGGAATATCTTTCAAGACACTTTGTTTTAGATAAAAAAAATTGAAGGATTGGGGAGTGGTACAGTTGGTGTTTTCATCTGTTTTAACTAATGGCCATGACTTGGAAGAATTAAAAAAGACATGGGAAGTAAATGGATAGCTTAGGAGATAATGTAAATAATTTGTTTTGAAATACGGCCAAGGATGAGCATCAATTTTTTTGACCCACAATTCCCAGAATACAGTTTTTCTCCCTTTATCAAAATTAGGAAAAAATCTGACCATCTCCTTTCTGATGGCTTTTTCTATTCCCTTTGAAGTCCTAAACATACCAACAATTACTTAGGGATCACAAATCTAACTAGAGGAAAAATAAAATTTGATTTCGTATGTACACTCTCATCTAATGAATTTTTTTATGAGCTGACTTTCAGTTTTTATTCATGACAATAACTTGGGTAGCTGGATTAATTGCAATGGGAGGCTTTTTTTTTCTATTTTCTATGTCAAGGAAAGGGGTTACAATTTATAATTCTATAGCTATAGGAGGTAGCTTGGTATAAAAACTAATTTTGGAGTAAGATCTAGGTTCAAATCCCATCTTTCCTGTTTACTTATATGTCCTTTGTAAGTCACTTAATCTTTTAGAGCCTTAGTTTCCTCATCTGTACAATGAGGGGGTCAGACTAGATGGCCTGTTTGGTTGCTCCTAGATCTAGAATTTTTGAGGTTTACTGAGAACTTTCCCCATAGCAGCTCAAGTCACTTAATCTTTCAGAGCCTTAGTTTCCTTATCTAAATCTAGACTAGATGGCCCGTTTGGTTGCTCCTAGGTCTTTTTGAGGTTTACGGACAACTTTCCCCATAGCAGCTCTTTAAGGTAGATATAGGTATAATTCTCATTTTGCAGCTGAGGAACAATCTTAGAAAGGATAAGGAACTTGTCAAAGGTCAAACAGCAAGTGGCAGATCCATGATTGGAAATCAGTACTTCTTTTTTGGGGGGGCAGGGTAATTGGGGTTAAGTGACTTGCTCAGGGTCACACAGGCTAGTATATGTGTCAAGTATCTGAGGCCAGATTTGTACTCAGGTCCTCCTGACTCCAGGGCCGGTGCTCTACTCACTGGGCTACCTAGCTGCCCCAGAAATCAGTACTCCTGACCTGAAATCCAACCCTCTTTCCACTGTACTATAATAGAAACCAGATTTCCTGGTGCTAACAACCTTTTTTCACTTCTGGAGAAAAATTTCTGATGGCATTATTTCTAGATAATGTGCCAGTGTTTATTAGATCAAGATCTTTAGACCCTGAACTTGATCTTCCTTTTCTGCAGCCGACAGAATCCTCTTGGTCTCATCATTGCCCTTGATGACAATGGGGAAGCTAGAGGAGAACTTTTTTGGGATGATGGAGAGACCAAAGGTAAGCACTTTCCTGGACTGGAATGGAGTCACAGTCCTGGGTGTGTCACTCCAAACCCACAGTCTTGTTCTATAAACTCCATTAAGTCTCCTATGGTCACTAAACTGGAGTGAGAATCTTTTCCAGGCATTAGTTCTTTAAGAAAGTTAATGTTTGCCATTTAAGAATGAATGGTTTTGTATGAATAGGATCCTGAGGGGAAGAAGGTAAAACATTCAAATTAATTCTGCTTTGTAATTGTTTCTATATTGTATTGATTTCATATTATAATTGATTCTATATCTGCTTAAATTCTCTATCTATGTCCTTTAGTTAAGTTTGGGAATTTAGCTTTCCTCTCTTAGCTAGCATAAATGTCAGTCTGACAATAAATAACTGTAATTAAAAGGAAAAGATTGTCATTTTCTGTGCCATTAGCTCTTGGGTAAATACCAAGACATCTGGTATTATCTTTAAGTCCCGAAGCTAGCTCTAAGAGATTGTCCTTGCACAATTTAAGGGAGGCCTTATCTCCTTAATAAACCTTTCTAGACACTGGGGAGTCTGCTAACTCTTATGGCCTAACAAGGTCATCAATGTGCAGATGGATCCCATAATCAATCAGCATTCCTTAATGACAAAGGGAAGTGGTCACTGACCACACACAGGTAGTAGGCCACTTTCCTTCCTGTTACCAAGCATGTTGGCCCTACCCCCATCATGCTGTCTACTCTGTGACAAATTAAATTGTTTTCTCACTTATCACTCTGCTCTTTGTTCTCTTGTATTTACCCAAACTATATGAAGGCTAGTAAGCCCTACCTTGTGGTCTTTTGGTCATTGAGTGAAGCCTTTCACCCATTTATTGGTTACTGCTAGCTTAACTTACAAATTGATCCTGCTCAGCACCTTGTCTTTCTGTTTGCCTTAATTTTCAAATGTAATAATGGAGAAGACAGCAGAAACTTCCTAGTAGGGGTTAAGGGAAATCCTTCAATATCTTTAACATCTTCCCTCTTGCCAATAGTTTCCATCCATTAATTCACAGACTACTTATGGAAATATCTGCAAAATTTTCACTGAAATTAGTTGTAGATATACTCCCAGAAATTCTTTTGATCTTATCAGAGAAGTTCTTGAAACCAGTAAAAAAAGATAGGAAGAAAACATGGAGTGAAAGGGAATTGTCAAGAGAAAATGAGAAAAGTCCTTAATATGTTGGGTGAACTTCTTACAGTAGACTCACAGGAGAATATAGACAAGAGCTACAAAGGACAGGTAGGCAGAGATGGATTGAAATATGCATTATTGGAGAGAGTACCCACATGAATAACATCAAAGATGTGCCCAAACTTGTTCATGGCCAAATATTGCTGGTAACATGAGCACATCCGTTCAGTGAAAGTACATCTACGTAGTGAGTGCACTCATAAGCTGGTATTTTTTTTGCCAAAGATTTATATGTTCCTGGAACATCTGGGGTTGGTATTGATGTACCCAATATTTTCTTTCTAGATCGAACTCTTGGGGCATCTCCATGAGGGAAACTTGAGAGGGAATTTTTATGTTTAATCTTTTAAGATGAGGGCAGAAGGGGGAGGGAATCTTTGAAGAGAATGACACTGGCCTGAGGCTCGGGACTCAGTGGCTTAGTGTTTAGGACTATGAATTTTCCTTCCCTTCTATGTTCTCCTAGGTCTCATCATGAATGAATAATTCTGTATCTATAATTAAAAATTTCTACTATGTCCAGAGACTGACTATTATTTATTTTCCTTTCAGGTACTGTAGACAGTGGTGCCTACATCTTGCATGAGTTTTTGTTCACCCAAGTGAGTGACTTAAAAAATGGTTCCATGATGGTGTATATATGTGTGTATGTTTAGGTCTGTGTGTGAACATGAGCATGTGTGCATAGGTACACACGTGTCTTTGTGTGCTCAGTGTTGTATATGCAACACTCAAATATGTAATATTATGTATTAATATTAATACATATCAACATGAATATGTATATATAGTTATATAATATGTAATTTTGCAAGGGACTGTTAGTACAGATCAGGGATTCTTTTTTTCTTCCTAACACTTTTTCCCCTTTTATTTTTTTGTTTAATTTCCAAGCTGTCTCCCTCCTTCTCTCCCCACCCCACAGTAGAGAAGGCCATTTGATGCAGATTTATGAATACTTGTGAAACCAAACTATGCGTACTTTGTCAGTATTTATCAGTTCTTTCTCTGGAGGTGCATAGTATCTTCCTTTATAGCTGATTTGAGTTTTTATAGCACTCAGAATAATTTTGTTGTTCATAGTTATTCTTTGAACAATATTCCTGTTACTGTATACAATGTTCTTTTGGTTATGCTTACTTCAATTTTCATTATTTCATGCAAGTTTTTCCATGTTTTTCTAAAATTAACCAATTCATCATTTCTTACAGCACAGTAGTATTCTTTTTTTTTTTTTTTGGAGGGGGAAGGCAGGGCAATTGGGGTTAAGTGACTGGCCCAAGGTCACACAGCTAGTAAGTGTGTCAAGTGTCTGAGGCCAGATTTGAATTCAAGTCCTCCTGACTCCAGGGCTACTCACTGTACCACCTAGTTGCCTCCACAGTAGTATTTGACCAAAACCATATACCACAACTCATTTATCCATTTCCCAATTGAGGGATCCCCTCAATTTCCAGTTCTTTGCCAACACAAAGAGAAATGCAATAAATATTTTAGAACATAGGAATTCTTTTCCTTTTTCCCTGATCACGTTGGGAAACAGGTCTAACAGTGGTATTGCTGGGTCAAAGGGCATATACAGTTTTATAACTCTTTGGGCATAATTCCAGATTGCTCTCCAAATGGTTGGATTAGTTCACAGTTCCACCAACAGAATACTAAGGTCCAAATTTTTCCACATCCCCTCAACATTTGTCATTTCCCCCTTCTATCATTTTAGCTAATTGGATAGCTGTGACATAATATCTCAAAGTTGCTTTAATTTGCATTTCTCTAATCAATAATGATCTAGAACATTTTTTCATATGACTATACATAGTTTTGATTTCTTCTTTTGAGAAGTTGCCTCTTCATAGCGTTTGGCCACTTATTAGATCAGGGATTCTTAAGCTTTTTTGTGCCATGGCCTCCTTTTGCAGTCTGGTGAAGTCTATGAATTTCTCAGAGTAAAGGTTTTAAATGCATGTAACAAAATTTATAGGATTACAAAGGAAATCAATTATATTGAAATATAGTTATCAAATTATTTTAAAAAACTAATGGACCTCAGGAATATTTGATCCAAAAATCATTTTTAATATTAGAAAATACATTGTGAATTTTGATAGCAGATGTACTCTCCTAAGTGTAAACTTCTTCAGAGTGGGATCCCTACCTTATTTATCTTTGTAGTTTCTCTGACTCCTAGCAAAAGGAAAGGCAAATTACACACTTAAATAAAGGACTGGTGAGTGAATGGATTGGAATGGAATGGGATGAATGAATGGATGAATGTGTTTCACTCTGGATAGCATTAAGAAAATTTACATTCCTTGGATATACTTTGAGACAACACAGACTCATTTTGGGTAGAAGCAAAGAAAAGCCATCCTGGGATTTAATATTTAAAATACTTGAGGATCCGTATGCATAATAAGGTCTCTTTTTTGGATCTCTTCTAGAACCGTTTGGATGTGAAGGTTTTGCATCAATCTTACAATGATGCAAATAATTTAGCATTTAAGGAGATTAAAATCCTTGGAACAGAGGAACCTACTAACATCAGCGTGAAGATGAATAATGTTCTTATTGCATCTTCTCCTACTGTCACTTACAATGAAGATGTAAAGGTAAAGGACCAATTTTTTCATGTCAGGTCCCAGCCCCTAAAATATGCTTAGACTGGTGATGCTTCAGTTTGCCAAGCCAGCTTGAAGCCCCTAAAGCACTGGGACCTTGGAGATCTACTGGGGAATGGGTGTCTGATCATGGAAAAGAATGAAAGTGCAGAGGTCACTAGGACTAGGAAGGGGTGGGGATATTACAGAATTTGAAGGAACATTAGTCTTAAGATATCTAGTTCACTGCCCCCTAAGACTATAAATTATAGAGGGATGTCAAACTGCATTGGGAGGTTTTTTATCCGAAGGTTCCCTATGCCAACAAATCACAGATCCAGCCCCTTTCTCAATCCATATAGCCTATTCATAGTTAGCTTAATCCTTGTCCCCTCCTTTTCTTCCTTATCTATGTTCTCAAGGATAGAGATGCAAATCAGTGCAGTTTTGGAAGTGACTGTGGGACTAGGAACAGAGATTCAAGTAGAATGTGGTCTGCAGCAAAAATGAAAGGTATTGGCACAGACCTGAAGAGAGGATTACATTAAGTGCTAAATTAGAAGGTGATGCCTTTTTAGCTAAGCTTTTAGGTTATTTAGTCCAAGCAGCATTTTGCAAGGCAAGAATCTGAAGCTCATAAAAGTTAAATGATTTGCCAAAGGCAGTAAATGGGATTTGAAGGCGGGTCCAATAACTTTAAATCCAGTGCTTTTACTTTTTTTCCATACAGCTTTACATAAAAAACACTTTTTGAGAGGATCAGGGAAAAAAAATTGAGTAGGTAAAGCAAAATAGCTAGGCAAGTCACTTAAACTCTCTGATCTTCAATTTTCTCATTTGTAAAATGAGAGCCAGAACTAATTATATGGAGGTTTGTGAAGGACATTAGATTCCAGGATTGGAATTGGTTTATTAAGGCAATGGAAGCAATAAAAAATTCTCAAACAAGAATATAATATGATAAAAAGCAGTGATTTAGGAATATTGATTTGCCAGTGGAGTATGAGATGAATTAAGAGGAAAGAGACCCGGAGCTGGAGGAGGTGAGACAGGTTATTATAGCCAACTATTAAGTGGAATTTGTAATAGGGTAGTGAGAATGGGAAGTAAGAAAAAATTCCGAGAGAGATTTTGGTGAAAGAATTACCAGTTGGGGACCGATTAGTGCAGAGAAAAAGACACGGAAATTTGCCATTGGGAGTAATGGAGACACTGAGGAAGATACTTTCTTCTGAGAAGAACATGGTAAGTTAGGTTTTTAATACATTAAATTTTAGATGATTTAGAGGCATAGAAATGTTCTTAGGAAGTTGATAATGTGAGATTAGAGAGGAGACAGAGCTCAGTCAGGATAATAGGTATAGATTTGAAAGTCACTAATGTAGAAATATTTGAAAAAGTTGAGAGCATAAAGATCAGAAAGCTAAGGACTGAACTTTGAAGAAAAGAATGAATGACAGGAATAAGAAGATGAAAAGGAGACAGTGAAGGAAACAGAAGGGAGGGGTCAGAGAAATAGAAGGACAAGAGAATGTAGCATTTGAAAAATCAAGAGAAGATTGAATTTAAAGAAAGTTAAAACCAAAATAGCTCTTCCCATTGAGTTCCAATCCATGTTGTTTATTGTTCAGCTTCAAATGCTGAGGTGAGGTCGATGAGGTTTTAGGACTGAGAAAAATGTCCACAGAATGTGACTAGAAAGAGGCTAGTCTTGAGAAATGCTACATACTGACGATGACAGATAACCTTTTCTCACTTATAAATCCCAAATTATTTCCTTTCACCCTGTTCATAGCTATAAGCTCCGAACTAGATTTGTAAGAAGACACAGCTACAATGTCTTCAGGAGATAGTGACATCTGTGCAGTCCTTCCTGTGAGGTCTTCACAATCACACATTAACTGAGTTTTTAGACTTTGTTCTGGCATCTGTGATGTTTGCTCTTGATTTTGAAGGGCTTTTAAGGGAACCTCATTACAGAAAGTGATTTAAAGAGGAAACAACCTTGACAATGGCTTTGGCTATTAAGTGTGACATTCTTGGTCACTCTCCTGATTTCTCCATAGGTTGCTGTCATCTCAGGACTTGAACTTTCCTTGGGAGAAGAATACACTTTGGAATGGAGTTTCAAATATAGGGATGTAGACAAAATAGACTGTTATCCTGAGGACCAGGCAGTCTCTGAAGAAAACTGCACAGCTCGTGGCTGTGTCTGGGAGGTAATTGGCACAATAATTATAAATGACAAAGAAATCTTGAAGAAACAATATTACAATGATCCTAAGGTTAGATTTACTATCTACATGCCCCCAGTCATTAATGGGGACTCACAAAAAGAAAGAATCACCAGGATTTATGTTTAGGCTATATTTGGGCTAGGGGGCTTGAGTATCTTAGTAAATCTTTATGTTGCAGGAAGACATAAATTTGCATTGTTACCAAATGATAATGGGACAGAAATAAATCACTGGCCAAACTTCAGTCTGTGCAAGCACTCATCCTTATCTGACCCTGGCCTTGTTTTTCAGTTACCGGGTTCTCCAGGAGTTCCTAGCTGCTATATCACCAATTTCTTCTACTCTGTCAGTAACATTCAGTACAACTCCATGGGGGTTACTGCTGATCTCTTCTTAAATTCAACTCTATATGCTTCCAACATGCCCTCTACCCCCGTGAACCCTCTCCACTTGGATGTCACCTACCATAAGAATGATATGCTGCAGTTTAAGGTAAATTTCTTTTTCTTGTTTCATGAACCAGGCCCATGACTCCGGAAGGTTAACATTCAATGACTTTGACTAACAATTTTTCCTTCAAGCTAGAACAATCTGTTTTCTCATCCTAGATCTATGATGCCAATAGCAAAAGGTATGAGGTTCCAGTGCCTCTCAACATCCCTAGCTCTCCCTCTAGCACTTCTGAGAATCGACTTTATGAAGTTTTCATAAGGAGCGATCCTTTTGGGATTGAGATCCGACGCCGAAGCACCGGCACAGTAATGTGAGTAGAACCAGTATGGTATGAAATTGAAGGATAGCTGACTTCTGATTTCTGAAAAATTAATTTTAGCTGAGATTAGCTTGAGTGCTAGTTCCTATACTTATTATTTATATAACATTACCACCCCAGAAAAATCTTGGAGTCTCTCTGACACTGTTTCATCATCAATACAGTGGGAATGATAAACATTGCATTACCTCCTTCATGAAATAATTTCAAGGAAAGTATTTCATAAAGTTTAGAGGTCTATGTAAATTGAGTTGTTATTATGAAAAGCGATCCTAAAGTGATAGTCTGGGTTCAGTTTTCAGAACATAGATAGGTATATAGAGCATTTATTAAGTGTTTACGGTATGTCAGGAACTGTGCTAAGTACTGGGCTATAAACATAAGCATGATAGTGTCTACCCTCAAGGAGCTTCTATGGGGCAAGCGTATAAATGGGTACTGGAAAAGGAAGGGCTTATAAGTACTTGGATATGATATGGAGTGGTCCTAGAAAGAAAAGACAATAGCCCACTTATCAAAACTGAGGGCTTTTGTTTGGATGTGGGGTAACCTGTGATAATGAATTGGAAGTGGTGTCCAAGGTAGAGAAGGCATGGCATGGAAGAGGCCAGCGAGTTCTTTCAGAAAGATCTATTCTCACAAGACCTTTTAAAATTTATACTTGGGAACATGCTTGAAGGCAGTCCCACATAGCTGAGGATGTTAGGAGAAAAATGGACTATGGATCATGTGACATGTTGTAATTTCTGAGTTACAGAATTGCCTTTTATTTTAAAAGATCGATTCTTTTTTACAGAAGAGAATTTACAATACTTGATGATAGTAGAATGTCTCACTCAGAATAAACATCTGCTTTTGGGTTTTAGTTGGGATTCTCAGGTCCCTGGCTTCACCTTTAATGACATGTTCCTGCGCATCTCCACCCGCCTCCCATCCCAGTACATCTACGGCTTTGGTGAAACGGAGCACACAACATTCCGGAGAAACATGACCTGGCACACATGGGGAATGTTTTCTCGAGACCAGGCCCCAGGGGTAAAGATGTAACAGTTTGGAGATTTCTGTCTGTCTCTATCCATATTAGTTCCAATGTGCCCTCTCCTGGCTTCATTCGAATAAACTCACCCAAGTCTGTTGAGTTCTGCTCTGAAACAGAGCATTCTCCTTTGGTGCTGACACCTTTAATCATTTTCAAGGAAGAATCTGGGTCCAACATTGGGGTCCATTTACATGTGGGTTTCTAGTAGAGAAAAAATGTTTCTAAAGATCTTTTTTTCTTCTTCTGTTGTCCTAGTACAAGAAGAATTCTTATGGTGTGCATCCCTATTACATGGGTCTGGAAGAAGATGGCAATGCTCATGGAGTGCTTCTACTCAATAGCAATGCCATGGGTAAGATGGGAGGTTCCTAATTGGCCTTTCTGGGCCATATAGTTCTAGGTAACCTCTGAATGGGATAGTCCCAGCAGATTTCCAATTCCATTTAAAATGAAAAACATCGTTTGAGCTTTTCTCTATATGTACATTATTGCGGGAGATGTAAACATAAAGACAGGTGGGTGGTGCAGTGATAGGGTGCTGAGCCTAGAGTCAGGAAGATCTGAGTTCAAATGTGGCCTCAGACACTTACTAGCTGTGTGACCCTGGGCAAGTCAATTAACCCTGTTTGCCTCAGTTTCCTCATCTGTAAAATGATCTTGAGAATGAAATGGCAAACCACTCCAGTATTTTGCTAAGAAAACCCATGGGGGTCACAAAAAATTGGATGTGACTGAAAATGACTCAACAATGACAATGACAACGACAAAGATAAAGACATATTCCCTTCTTTCAAACTGTTTACAGTCTAGTATGGGAGATTTTATACACATAAACATATATATGTATATATACACACGTATATGATATATACATATATAATAACATATATAATTGTTTTATATATAAGTTTTACATAATGTAAAGTCACATTTGTGACATATCACATATGTATAAGTATACATAAAACAATTATATATGATATATTTATACATAAAACAATTGTTATATATTTTACATGTGATCATATATAATTATATATAAATAATATGGTTTTATATATATAATAATTAGAAAAGAAAAAAATGATTCTATATAAAAAAGTATGAGCAAAGTGCTATAAGAATTTGGAGAGATCACTTTTGACCTTTATGGGTCAAGGAGATGGGAAGTATAAGGGCAGGACTCATAAAAGAATTGAAATCTTTGAAGAGTGGGGCTACTTCAAAAGCAAAAGATAATAGGGGTAGTAGAGAGGGCATTTCAGAAACAGGAAATAATATGAGCAAATGCAAGGAGGTGGGAAAGTACTAAACATGCTTGGAGAATTATGAAGAATGCAATTTGGGTGGATTATAATGTCTACAAGGGGTAGTAATATGAGGTGTGGTTGCAAAGGTATGTTAGAGCCAGATTGTGAAGGGCTTTGAATGCCAGACTGAGGTGCTTGAATGTTATTAGTTAGTTAGTGGGTAGCGACATTTTAAGGACTCTGTATTAGCAAGATTAATTGGAAGCACTAAGTAGTATTTATTGGAAGTGGGGTGAAACTAGTACATTACTAGAGTCAAGGCAATAAGAGAGGTAATAAGGGCTTGTGAAGGGAGGGCAGAAGGTGAGTAAAGAAAAGTTACCAAGGATATCACACATAGATAGAATCAGAAGAATTTTGTTACTGAACATGAGGACTGAGGCGAGGCAGGACTCAAAGGTGATTTTCAAGCCTAAAGCTAGCTTTCAGGCCTCGGTGACAGGTAGCATAGTGTTGAAAGGTAGACTAGTTAGGTAAATGGGGATGGAGGAGCAGAACTGATAGGAAGCAAAGATATTAGCTGGAGAATTTCCTGGAGAGTTGGAATCTGGAAGGCTTGACATTTCATCTAATGTTGCAGAGAGGCAGGTTTCAGCTTTACATATGGAAATAAAATTTAGTTATTAAAATTGTCAAAAGGGAGAATGGGATGCCAGAGAAACCTCCATCACTAGAAGTATTAAAATGGAATTTGGATGACCATCTTTATGTGATGCTGACAGGGAACTCATATTTAGATATGGCCTGGCCAAGGTGACCTGGATTTCTGTACAGCTATGTTATCTTTGATTCTGTATCTCTGAAGACTCGCTCTCTCTTTCCAGATGTGACTTTCCAGCCCACCCCCGCATTGACATACCGCACCACTGGGGGCATTCTGGACTTTTACATGGTTTTGGGGCCAACCCCAGAGCTCGTCACTCAGCAGTACACAGAGGTAGGAAGTTATGCAATCCATCAAGTAATTTATTGAACAAGTGTGAAAGGCACAGTGATTTACATAGCTTGCTGGTGAGGCCACCATCTTTATCTCTCTTAAAGATTGGATAGTAGTGTTAGAGGGACATGAAGTGAATTCGGAAGCAATTTCTTGCCTGTGCAAGATGACAGAGACTTTTAATGTATACTCCTGAAGCACTAGAAAGCATAGAGATGGCAGAGATTTCCCAGGATTCCTCAAAAGGATGCCCAAATGAAGGAATTTCTTTTAGAAATCTACATGGTACTTCCTGCCTATAGTTCTATAGAATGATAGTTCTATAGTCTTATGGAGGTCCTGGGTTGGATGGCTCTTAGCCAGACAAAACTACAGAAAAAGGTTTCACATATTCTTTGTTTGATCCAAACACATTTCTCCTCCCTAAGGAATATTATTTGATTGAACTATTTTCTGTTCTTGCTTTTGCAGTTGGTCGGGAGGCCAGTGATGACACCTTACTGGGCCTTAGGGTTCCAACTCTGTCGCTATGGATATGAGAATGATGCTGAAATTGCTGAACTTTATGATGCTATGGTGGCAGCCCAGATCCCTTATGTATGACTCTTCCTTTTCCTATTATTGTCTTTTTTATTGTGTTAATTGAAGACAGAAATATGCAGTAGAATAGTAATTATAGTAAGTGATAGTAAGTATAGCAAGAAATATGCTTAGTAGAATAATGACATAGACAACTCAAAGAACTTTCTTTTTCATTTTGGAATGTTATGATATTTTTCTTCCAGAATCGCTTTACTCACTGTTTTTTATTTGAGTTAATTAACATCATTTCGAATAATCTGAATGTATGCCAACTGATAGTGGGGAAAGGCAGTGAAGGAATGTTGGGGGATGGCAGCGTGGAACTCATCATGGAAGAGAAAATGCAACATATAATGGATGATTAATGGCCTAATGGAGAATTAGGCATGTTATGTCTTTTTAAAGTGACACTCAGCCTCCTTCCTTTTCTTTTCCTCCAGGATGTGCAGTACTCAGACATTGATTACATGGAAAGGCAGCTGGACTTCACCCTGAGCCCCGAGTTTGCTGGCTTTCCCAATCTGATCAATCGAATGAAGGAAGCTGGGATGAGAGTCATCATTATTCTGGTGTGTGACTGGGTTTGGGGAAGTCAGGGTAATTGTGGTGGAATGTGTTGACCACTATGTTGTAGTTAAGGAAACTGAGCAGAAGAGACATATATTCCCAGAATTCGTAGCAGCTCTGAAATTCAGTGTGAAGCTCTCGGATCTTGCTAATGATTCTTTTTTCCTCTGCGAGGGACTGCTATTATCCTTAGTAGTTCTATCTCTGATACCAACATTTTCCCAGGTAACTCTTCTCCTTTGATTCCAGGACCCAGCCATTTCTGGCAATGAGACCGAGCCATACCCTGCATTCACTCGTGGACTCCAGGATAATGTGTTCATCAAATGGCCAGATGACAGTGACATTATCTGGGGAAAGGTAGAGTTTGGGAGTAGACACTGATTCTCTTTTATGGATGCAAACATGAAGGAATGTTAGTGTCTTTATACTAAATATAATCTAATCCAGCAAGTGCTAATTAAGCTCCTTCTAAGTAATTGTGCTAGATGTTGGAAATCCAAGAACAAAAAAAAAATCATCCCCTGCCCTTAGAGAGCTCATATTCTATTTGGGAGTAGGTTAGAGAATAGAGTCTATAAATGAATTAGCATAAACGGACATTTTCAGAAGGAGAAGAAAGCAATAATGATTAAGCAATAAGGAAAGGCTTCCTGTAGGGGAATTCATATGATGAGCTTTGAACAAGGTAGGAATTCTAAAAAGAGTTAGAAAGTTAGAGGTAGAGTTTGTTCAAAGCATGGAGACAACCTACAAAAATGTATGGATTCAGGAGATGGAATGCTAAGTTTCAGGAACAGCAAGTAAATTTTACCAGAATGTAGATTGCAGAAACATTTGCAATAAGCCTGGAAAGGTAGTCTAGTGAAAGATTATTAAGAGTTTTGAAAGCCCAAAGGAACTTACATTTTTATCCAAGAGGCACCAGAGTAGAATAGAAGAGGAGAGTGACTAGAAGCTAGGAGTCCAGCTAGGAGGCTGCCATGATACGCTACTACAACAAGCTAGATCAAGGTGACAGTGATGGTGGCCAGGATGAGAATAGTAACCATGTGAATGGAGAGAAGAGACTGGATTCTAGAGAAATTGTGTGAGGTTAGACTTGGCAATGAGATTGGAGATGGGAGTAGGTTGAGGAGGGAGAGGGAAGGGTTTCTTTTGGCTCTTAGACCAATGCGACAGATAAGATATTGTTCTCTTTAGCAGAAATACAGAAGTTTGAAAGAGAAATGGGTTTAGGAACTTTTCCTTAATGATTTTCATTTTGTGCATGTGGAGTTTGAGATGCCTATGGGGGATAGCCGACAAATAATTGGTGATGTAGAGCTGGAGCTCGGGAGAGATAGGAAGGCTATCTGTATAGAGGAATCAGTTATGTAGAGATGAAATTCAAGCCCATGAGATTGATGATATCACTGAGGAGGTTCAAAGTTAGAAAAGGAGAGGGTCCAGTACAGAGGCTTGAGGGACACTCCCAACAAGGGGGAGAGGACATTGATGATGATCTATTACAGAATAGAACAGTCAGAAAAAGCAAAGGAGAAGAGAGAATCCAGGAGAGGACAATTAACAGAGACTCTGTGTGTGTGTGTGTATATGTGTGTGTGTGTGCGCGCGTGTGTGTGTGCGTGCGTGCGCGCGCAACAGCACGTGGGTCAGGGACCAGGGGGAGAGGGGGCACTAGGAAGTTTCCTCTAGCAAGATTGATTCCAGGGTCTCCTTTTTTTCTCCCTAGACTCTCATGAAATGTGCCAGTTATGTACTCACAGACCCAAGATTTACTCTTTCTTGGGAAATACCATGCTAAGGTATTATTTACATTTTTTCCCTTTCCTTCTTCTTTCTCTGAAGGTCTGGCCAGATTTGCCCAATGTCACTGTCGATTCATCTATTGATTGGGACACTCAACTGGAGGTAAAACTTTTGTTAATTTGAGATATAGTGCTTATGGTTATAGGAAGAAGAACTCTACCATTAAAATTGTTCAAGGACTAAAGCTATGGAAAAGGTTGAAATTCTGTTTTTCATGACTATGCTGGCCCTGGTGTTCTAATTGGACATATATTAAATGAATAAATGATCAGAGGATTATTCTGTTCCATTGACCAATTTAAACTCCAAATTTGGGTTAAAAGACATTCTAGATCTTATTTTTCTGAATTTGAGCTTGAGCCTGGGTTCTCTATCTAGCTTTTATTGAAGAGTTCAGAAGGTAGAACTAAGATTAATGTATAACTTTAATAGGGAGAGAGATTACAGCTCTGAGTTGTCATTGTCTGACTCTACTCAATTAGATTATCTTATGCTTCAGTCTAGTCTTCTCCTTCCAGACAGGCTTGGAAACACAAAGGTCTATACCCTAATTAATCATGCTCTGTCAGACCAACTCCACTGGTTCTCCCTGTATTTTTATGGGCATTGTGGGGCACATTATATAAATTATTCACATGCATAAGAAAAAAGAACTTTCCCCCCTGATCATCAAAGGTTAAACATATTCAGCAGGGTCTGGAATATTATAGATAGGTAGCATCAATCCCCAACCCTGTGGTTACCTTTCATATTTCCCTTTTCCTGACTTGGCCAAGTCTTGTCAATTCCACTTCCTCCACAGTTCTCTCATATGACTCATTCTGTCCTCATTGATTTTACCCTCATTACTTCTTGCTTGGATTATTTAGTTAGCTTCCCAAATGGTTTCCTGGCCTTCCATTCTTACTCTTCCCCAGTCTCCTTCACACAGTTGACAAAATACTACTCCAAAAAAACCACAAGTTCTATGATATCACCCTTTTCTTTAAAATTGTCAATGACTTACTATTACTTTTAGGATAAAATGTCCTTTCAGTCTAGTATTTTAATATCACCATAAACTGTCTATGATCTTCCTTTCCAGAATGATTTCATATTAATTCCCTGCATGCACTCCGTGTTTTGTCCAAACTAACATATCAGCTGTAATGTAATCCCAACATTCCATCTCCCTTAAACCTATCATCTTAAAGGCTGTCCCCTATTCTTAGAATGTCCTTCCTTTTCCAGTAAACTCTGATAATCCTTAGCTTCATTCAGGGCTCAGCTCAGGGGCCACTTCTTTTACTAAGCCTTTTCAGAGCTTCCTCAAATGATCTTGAATTTGCATCTCTATATAGCCTTCCAGGTAGAATGTAAGCCCCTTAAAGAGATGGGCCATTTTTTTTGCTTTTATTTTTGCATCCCTACCACCTAGCACAGTGCCTCAGACATAATCACCATCTGCTAAATTTTTAAAAATTGATTCAGTTTGAATCAACAAATATTCATTAATCACATAGCATTTAATTAATTTGTATTAATATGCTTGACACAATGGAGAAAGTCCTGAACTTGGAACCAGAGAGACCTTAGTCCTGATCTTACTTCTGACACTTGCCAGCTATGTGATTATTGGAAAATTACTTAACATTGATGAACCTCAGTTTCCTCATCAGTAAAATAGAGGTAATAAGTTGTACCTACTTCACAGGATGGTTTTAAGGCTCAATGATATGCAAATGTTATGGTTTACAAATACTTTCCATAGAGTTGTAGATTATTTAGTACTCTGCATCACAAAGATACAAACACACACATATATCATGGATATATGTCTATAGATCATAAAACCTGATTTAATTCACCAAACACACATTAAGTTCCTTGTATGTATAAAGCATTGTACAAAGAAAAAATGAAATAATTGCCTATAAAGGACAACATTATTTTGAGAGAGTTATAATATTATAGAGGTCATACCATTTTTTCCTTTTCCCAGTGGTTAATGGCACCAGTCAGAAGGCTCTAATGGAGCCATAATATTTTTGCCTAGACACCTGTCTATCTGGAATTGCAGACATAGCTTCCTAAGAGAGCTTTATTGTCAGGTATCATTTCACTAGTCAGTCAACAGTTCTTGGTTAGAAAATGGCTGGGCAGATATGGGACCAGAGAATTAATTAGAACAAGTTGAGATAGAGAATGGGGATTAACATTGATGAGGGTGGGAAAGAGAGTCTATAAAATGTAGTTTCCAAAGAGTGAATGAAGGACTAACTAATACTGACTTTTAGGGGAAGGAAAGCAAATGTTTTTGTGGAAGGAAGCAAATTCAAGATAATTTGAGGAGGCTCTGAAAAGGCTCAGTAAGAGAAATGGCACCTGAGTTGAGCTTTGAATGAAGCTAATGTTTATAAGAGTTTGCTGGAAAAGGAAGAACATTCTAAGATTGGGGGATCATCTCTTCGATAGTCTAAAGTCGTACCATTGTGAATATACCCAATTTTTTCTAATCTTGGAATTGTAGGGCCTGACTAGTGCTTGAAAAGCAGACCACTGGAATATTGGGTACTGTTAGCTCAAAACATAATCATTTCTTCATGTAGAAGAAGGGATCAGATGTATCCCAAGAGGCCAGATCCAGGAGCAACGGGTACAAATTTCAAATAGGCAAATTTAGGCTTATTGTCACACAAAAATGTTTCTAATAATCAGAGTTGTCTAAAGTGAAACGGACTGCTTCTAGAGGTGGTAGGTTACCCCTCCTTAGAGGTCTTTAAGTAGACAGAGAGTAGATAAAAAATTTTCAGTTATGTAATAGGAGAGATTCCTTTCATAATTTTGTGTTTCTGCTATAAGTATTCAGTTGCCTTTTAATATTCTAAAACACATTGAGCTTTTTCAGAGGTTATTTGTACTTGTTGCAAAACAAATTCTTGTCATTGGCCTGACTATATCTGCCCTGGGGTTGTGTTTCATCTTTACAGATATACAGAGCTCACGTTGCCTTCCCAGACTTTTTCCGTAATTCAACAGTCACCTGGTGGAAGAGAGAAATGCTAGAACTCTACAACAATCCCACTGAGCCAGAGAAGAGCTTGAAGTTTGATGGAATGTGGATTGTAAGTGTGTATGTCTAAGTGTACATACATGTATGTAGGTACTGTAAAATTACATATGATTGTGCATTGCCATGTATATGTGTAATTGGTGTTCAGGAATTAAAGGACAAGAAAGATTTTCTTTAGCACTTTTTTTGGACTTCCTCTATTTGAGCAAGCATGAATACTTTTGTTTTCTTGTTTTGGTGGGATGTCCCTATCTTGCCTAGGCTGGAAAAGTAGTAGCCCCTCATGGGCCTGACCCCACCACTGATTGCCATGAAAACTGACATGCTCTGTTTCTGACCTGGGCTGCTGGTCCACTCCTCCTCAGTCAGCTTGACAGCTTCTACTCCTAGGGGAATAGATAGGGAAGGCTCACATCCAAACAGTTTTAGCCCTACTATAACTGAATTCAATGGATCCATCAACCATACCATTATTATAGTCATGCACCATCATGGCAGGCAATGGTCCTAACTATATCCCAGCAAAAATTCACATTAAATTCTGTGGCTTGAAATCTGTTTAATTAATGCCCTAACAAGTTGAAGAGATTTAGTCTTGCTTTTACTGGAGCAAGCTCAATTATTCCTACGAATGTACTTGATTCTCCAGCATGGCCTGACAGAAACTATAGCTTGATCCTTCCAAGTGATTTCTATTAGCATTTTAATCAACCTTGCATCACTAGTGCCTCCACATGCTGAGTGTATCGATATTATCTGAGGTGACATGGGGTGATTAACACATACACAAATTTAAGTAGGCAGCAAGGTAGTATAGTGGACCAAGAACTGGACTTGGAGCCACGATAAGCTAAATTCCCATCTGGCCTTAGACACTTACTCTCTGGGTAACTGTAGGCAAGCCGCTTGACTTGTCATCCTCAATTTCCTGATCTTTGAACTGGGGAAAATAATAGCACTTATTTCACAGAGTTGTTAAATGAAATACCACATTTAAAACTGTAAAACTTCAAATACTGTACAAATGCTATTATCATGATGCATATTTATGCATATACCGTATGATATCCGTATCATATCATGATACCATATCATATACCATATGAAAGTATGATTATGTTACCAATGATATATGTGTACATAAATATGCATATACATAAAAATAGCATTATTTTCTATTTTTAGGACATGAATGAACCAGCAAGCTTTGTGAATGGGGCAGTTCCTCCAGGCTGTAGGGATACCACACTCAACCATCCTCCATATATGCCTTGTAAGTACATTTTACTTTCTGTTTGGAAGAATATTACTTAGGCTCTTGTTGAAGAGACCTAGGACCATGACTTACTTGCAGCCTAGCATAGGCACAGTCATTTCTCTGGGAATAAGGACACTAGCAGGCTAAGTTATCTAGATTCTTCTATGGTGATTTCAACAATGGGAGGTCAAGTCTACAAAGAGGAGTTTGGGAAGAAAGGACTAGCTCCATTAGGCAGATCTTGATTTTTGTTGAGGCAAAAGCTTTATTTAATTTTGAAAGTATAGTGAAAGCCTGAAAGGGATTCTCAATGGTCCAATTTTGCCCTCAATCCTCAATGGATTTTAGCCCAGTTCAGTTTTATTGGCTGTAGTGCCATGATATCTTTCTCAGATAGGAGAATAAATACGCCTGAAGAATTTCAGGCTGAAAATTCCCCTAGAAATACCCTGTGTGGCTCTTCTGTGATGGTGAGGGTATCATTTTAATTTCAACTCATCCAACTCAATTGTTTGTTTTTTAATTTTTATTTTTATTTGGGAGAGTATGGCAGAAGGGAAACCAGAGGCAGGGAGATCAGTTGCCTGTGAATAACCATTGATAACCCTAGAATAAGAATGCTTATTTTTCATCTCATATTACCTTGATTACTATGTTCTTTTGGTAATTATATACCTAGTGTTGACAGCAAATGAGGTTTCAAAATAATGAATCTTATAAAAAAAAAGTCCAGGACAGAGTATTGTTTACATGCTTCTGAGGGACAGAATAATTAGTAGTATCATTCAGGGTACATAGTGAATTTGTGTGATGTTTTATCATTAGTCAAATCATTGAAAGTCAAATCCTTAATAATTTATCTAGGCTTACAGTCCTCAGAAGGAAGTCTGGGAGAGGAGATTGCCAAGATATCAAGTGGCTTGCTGTGTCTAGCTTCCAAGAACTCCACTACTATTCCAAAACTGTTCTTTCAAATTTTTCTTTGGGGTCTAATGCATTGGGTTTTACTCATTTCTTTTTCTTCTTAATTTCTTTTTAGCATTGGCACTGTTGATACCTATAATTTCTTGATACTTTCTGTCTTTGGCTTCCCTTAAATCCAATTCTTTTGAGTCTCCTCTCTCATCTTTAACCTCTTTTTGCCTTTTTGCTTTTCTTAATGTGTTCTTTCTACCTTCTTAACACAGGGATTTGTCAAAGGCTCTGTTTGGATGTTTTCTCTTTTCCTTTCTTTCTCTCTATACCAGAATATACTAGTAGTCTTAGAGCTAATAGGGACTTTAGGGCTACTCTAGCTCCACCCCCTTGTTTTATAGCATTAGCCCAAAAGTTATTTGTTTAACAGAACAAGGTCTCACATCAAGGCTTACTGACTCTGAGTCCTTCTACCATTTCTACTATTTCTTTTTTTACAATCTCACCCAATCCTTTTGCTTCCTAATCTAACTGAAGAGCTCCCAAATTTGTATCTTTAGTGCTGCATTTTTCCCCCTGAGTTTTAGAGTTGAATCCTGAATTGCCTAACAGACATTTTCACATAGATGTTCTGTCAGTACCTCAAGCTCCATATCTTTAAGAGAATTCCTTATTTTTGTTCCTCTATATGTTGTCCCTGACTTTTCTATCTCTGTCAATGGTTTTCCCATTTTCCCTATTAATTCATTCTTTAAACTTTTGACTTCTTTGTATCCCACATATCTAAATTGAATCAATTCTATTCCTAGATAGCGAATCCAGAATCTTAGATCAAGAAGGGATCTTAGAGTCTGATATAGGGCCTAGAGTACTGAAATTGCAGCCAGGAGACCTGAATTTGCATCCATGATTCTATCACTTATCCATAGGACCATAACTAAAGTTTCCTCACAAATTAAGTGCTAATAAGATACAGGATGTCCCCAAAGTCTTAACCTGAACTGAAACTTTGGAAACACCCTGTATTTGTACTCTTTGCATCATAGGACTTTTGGGAGATTCAAATGAATATTTATATTATCATTATGAGGAAAGGGGTTAGAAGGCACGATGGTCTGTATCTGTGTATACAGTATAGGGAATTTCCAGTACAGAAACCTCCTACCTGGATGCAGATTGTCAACACATTTGTAGCTTTTAGTCTTAGAGACTTGGCAAGGAGAACTGATAAATTATATGATTTATTCAGGGTTACACAGCTAGCTATGTGTCAGAGGCATGATTGGGACTTAGATCTTCTTGGCTCTAAGGCTGGCCTTCTATTCATGATACCAGGTTGCCTCCATTTTGAACTTAGAACACTATGGAAATGAAATATAATATGATTTAGGTCTCTTGGTAAGGAAACTGGGAGCCATGGAGGTGAAATGGTCACATATTCCCTTAGTGGTATAGGTAAGGATGGAATACCAATCTCCTTCCTTCTTATTTTTGGCTGTTTCTAGTAAACTTAAAATATTGTACTTCTAACAATTCCAACTACCCCTGCTCCAATTCAGTCATTAATGTTTTTCTTACCATGTTTATTATAAAAGCTTACAGATTGATGTCTCTACCTCTAAACTCTCCCCTCTAATTGATCCCCTACTTCAGCAGCTTAATGTTTTTGTTACACAGATATGAGCATTTCAACCTGTGGAATAGTGGAAAGAACACTGTATTTGGAGTCAGAAGACTTAGGTTCAAATCTTAGCTCTGCTACTTATTAGTTTTTCTAATTTTGTGGCTGTCATTTAACTCTGTGGGCCTTTGTTCCTTCATCTGTAACACAAGGGGCTTGGACTTACCCAATCTATGAGATTCTTTCTAGCTCTAAATTCCACAGTCTATAGTGCATGCTCTCAAAGCATCATCAGCTTTCCATTTCTTATTGGATTCTGTGGTCCAGTGTTCAAGGGTTTACATCTTCTAGCTCTGACCTGCTCTTCTATCCCAGGCTCATACTCCACCCTCTCTCTTCCCCTCAGCTCCAGATGCCTCCTTCTCTGCCACCAGACAGGAAGTAGTGGGGCTCTCATATCATTGTATCTCTTTCCTCAGATCTGGAGTCAAGAGACAGGGGCCTGAGCAGTATGACCTTGTGCATGGAAGGTCAGCAGTTCCTGTCTGATGGAAGCCCAGTGAGGCACTATGATGTGCACAGTCTCTATGGCTGGTCCCAGACAAAGCCCACATATGAGTGAGTCCCTGCCTCCCTCTCCCTGAGGCCCATCGAGCAAGTGGTAGATGAATGGAACTGGGATTTCCGGCAAAAGATAGATGGTCCCCAAGTTGTAACAAATGTCCAGCAAAAAGACTTTGCTCTTCTCTTTCTTGCCCTCAAACTAAACAGTCTTTTTATGTGTCCACATAATGGGAATTCACCTGAATTAGTCAATGATGATGCATCATCAAGGAGGTAAACCCATTAAAAAACTGAAGAAAATGAAACCCCATCCCCTATTTCAGTCTAAATGAAATATTTTTAAATTATCTGGAATTCATATATAAGTTTTTCACCTGGGACATTGGGTACAGATTGTACTGTGGCTCTGATTTTTTACTTGCCCACTTTTGTTAGCTAGGGAGAAGATCTTCAGCTTATAGTCTCAGCTGCAGAAGTTTTCTGATGGGGGAAGCCCTCTGGCAACCTCCAGATTGGCTCCCACATCTTATTTTTCTTCCCTGAGCAGAGCTGTGCAAGAGGCCACAGGAGAGAGAGGAATTGTGATCACTCGCTCAACCTTTCCCTCTTCAGGACGCTGGGCAGGACATTGGCTGGGAGACAACACGGCAGCATGGGATCAGCTATATAAATCCATCATTGGTATGTATGGACCTAATTCTAATGAATCGAATGAAGCTTTTGTGGTCAGTAAGTATCAATCATTTTTCTGGATGTTAAAGATAACAGAGAAGTGTCAGATCTTTGTCTATTGTGTCATTCTACTTATACTTTTGGATATTTCTTGATGATCAGCTATTCAAGTCAATGAGTGAGGAAAGTCAGAGCTTGGTCAATTATCTCCAAGTGCCTCAGTCTGATACACAATACTAATATGTGACTGTTATTCTCATTGTAGGCATGATGGAGTTCAGTCTCTTTGGAATATCTTATGTAAGTCTCACCTGGGTCAGCGCTTAGGTCCACTTTATCAGATTTCAGACTGCTTCAGAAACCCACAATATTCCCATTTTTTTCTTTCTTGTTCTCAGACAGGAGCTGATATCTGTGGATTTTTTAATGATGCTGAATATGAGATGTGTGCTCGATGGATGCAACTGGGAGCCTTTTACCCTTTCTCTAGGAACCACAATACAATTGGGCAAAAGGTGAGATAACCAGCTCATGCCTCAAGCCTGTCCTTGTGCCAGACCTCAGGCCTCACTCCTCCCTCATGTGATAGTGTCCTTCATGGCACAGAAAAATACATAACAAATTCTGTATTTGCTAGAGTAGTATAGAATATCTCATTCCTGTTAGAAACTCTAGAGAGAATGGTGATAGAGAAAAGTGATCTTGCAGCCATGCTGGGAAGTTATAGTGCAAAGATACCTTCATTCTTTCACATGTATATGTTCCTTGCATATAACTCAAACCTATTCCATTGTAATTTAAGATTGCTGCTGAACATGCAAATGTGTGGTCAGGAATGAATGTCAGTCTCTCCCAGGCCATATTTCTGTATTGGGGTAAGAGTTGACTTTGTTCAGGGTCCTTCAGGCATAAGGGATAAAAGAAGTATCAGGACTTCTTTCTGGGCCAAGGCCAGTGGTACCAGCCTGGGGGTCATGAAAGAAAAAGGGCAAGAACACAAACTGACTGATGTCGGAGATATCTTTCGATTACTTTACCTCTATTCCTTTGGAGCAGGGTCAAAGGTTTGGTGATTTGTAAGTGTTCCTTTTTTCTTATTTAGAGACAGGACCCAGTGTCTTGGAATTCTACTTTTGAGGATCTCTCAAGAAGTGTCCTTCAGACAAGATATACCCTCTTGCCATATCTCTACACCCTTATGCACAAGGCTCACGTTGATGGCAGCACTGTTGTCCGGCCCCTCCTCCATGAGTAAGTGCCCACACTATGTTGCTGGGCAAATCACTCTAAAATGAGGCATATCTATTATTGAAATAGACAACTTGATTTAATGGAAAGGACATTGATGCCTTGGAGTTGGGAGATTTGACTTATTATTCTAGCTATAACACTTATTAGCTTGTGACTGGCTAATAAGGAAAAAATTAAAGGATGTTAAATTTAAAGGACTGCTTTGATTATAAAGAGACTCCAATACGTTGACCAAAGATATTTTTGTCTTATAAATGAGACCCTAAGATCCTTCTTAGTGAATTATCACTAAGTTGAATCTTTTGCTTTTGTAATTCTCTTAGGTCACATAATTAGTTTACATAACATTTTTAAGGTCAGGGATTTATGACCTTGACTTATCCTTTTAGAATTTAGAGAAGTCAATTGACTTTTGCTTCCTTATTCATTTATAAATGAATACTTTCAAGTTGCACTAAATATTAAGAAGTGTCAAGATGTGGAAGATATAATTGTGTTTTAAACTATCTGCAGAAGCAGAAGAGCCACCTCACAGGTTTAGAGAAAATCCAAAAAGCAAACAATATCTCAAATGACAGTTTTAAAATATTGTATGTAATGAGGTTAAATCACATCCCTGACTTTTTTTTCCTCTAAGCATTATTCAGCTATAATTTTATGGCCTTTGTTCTATCATCTACATAAATAGACACATAGACACGTATGTGAATGTGAAATGATATTCATATATAAGCTGATGATCAGGTGTGGAGGACTTACAAAGGTTGAGGAAATGTAAAGGTCTAAATCTATACATGATAAATGCAAAAAAGGGCAAACATCCTCATGTTAACCCATAATATACAAGGTAGTGAGTGTGCCTGGTAGAACCAGACCAAGAAAACAAAGGAAGGCATTCAAGGAACCAAAAGTCTGTGCATTGCTTAGATGTAGCAGCCAGAGGGTGCCGAGTCTGGGCCATTGGGGTGACTTGATCTGTAAGGCACTTTAGAATCTAAGAGTTCAAAATTTTTATGTTTGTGTGACTTGGAAATTCTTTGCCTATGACTTTAAACAGAACCCAGATTGTGATACCATGTTTTTCTGCTCAGGTTTGTAGAAGACAGTGAAACCTGGGACATATTCCTTCAGTTCTTGTGGGGACCAGCCTTCTTAATCAGCCCGGTCCTAGAACCTGTGAGTATAGAGACCTTGGATTCTATAGAAGATGCTGAATGAGGGGCAAAGTCATGTAGTGGAGCGGGCCTTGCTCTGTTCTTAGAGTTATAGGACCTGAATTCTAGTCCTTGCATTGGTGCTGACTTGGTACTGTGAACATTTGTTCCTCAGTTTCCTAATATGTAAAGTTGGGAGTTCATGATTCACCTCCCTTAAAGAGTTATTGCAAGATAAAAGTTGGTGACAAGTATTTAGACACTTTGTCTTTTGGGGAGCTCTTCTCCTTGGCTCACTGATTAAGGCAGGACAGTTAGAATAACGCTTGCTTCCCATTACCACTTCCAGATTCTCTCCCTTCCTCCCGCACTCAGTAACCTCTTTTCCTTTGAGGTTCATGCTATACAAATCCATCACCCAATCAAAATCCTTGTAGCTGTTATCTATAGATTCCCCCTCCCCCTGCCCCAGGTAATTCCCCTTCATTCCTCAATGGGTTTGATAGCTGGCTTATAATATTTTGCTCTTAGCCAACTCCTATCCCTATATTAGAAGACTTCAGCAAATGTGTTGATTCTCTCTCAAATTTACTAACCACTAAGTTCCTCAGCCTGCTCAGTCCCATGAGCTACTCTTCCACTCCAACTCAGTTTCACACAAAGATGATCTTGCTATCACCCACATGTTTAAGAATTCTGAAGTCCCATTATCCAACCATAATCTATTGACTTTTCACCTCTCTCTCTCTCTCTCTCTCTCTCTCTCTCTCTCTCTCTCTCTCTCTCTCTCTCTCTCTCTCTCTGCCTTCTCTTACATAACCCTACTCTTCATCCATACCTTTGCTTCCAATCCCTTGAACCCTCAGTTCTCTCCCAAGCCAACTCCTTTGCACTAGCTGCTTTCTTCTCTTCTCCCCATCTTGATTCTTTGGTGAACCAATTAAACTCTACGCTGTTCTCCTCTCTTGAATCTTTAGCTTCCTTTTCATATGACTGATTATGCCCAACCAAGCCTCAGCCTACACATGTGCTGCTGAACAAAAGTAGAGAAAATCACGCAACCCTTCTGACTGGGTCCACTACAAATTTGTGTTATATAGCCTCAGCTGGTTAAATCAATGCTGTTAAATCATCCTTCCCTTATTAACTCACTATTCCACTCTCCACAAAGGCTTTTCTAAACCTTTTCATCCTTCCTTAAACCTCCGATGGCTTCCCCTCTCCCCATTTTTCAACTGAGAACCTTCTCTGATATTTTGCAGAAAAAAATTGTCGTGAATTCCCTCTATCCCTCACATACCTTCTGCCACCTTATCCTCCCTCACTCCTGCCTCACGTGATGACGTGACCTTGCTGCTTACCAAGGCTAACCTCTCCACTTGTTCAAATGATCCCATTCCATCGTACGTCATCCAACAGATTGCCTCTTCTTTGATTCCCCATTCTTTCACTTATGTTCAATCTCTCCCTCTCTACTGGCTCATTTTCTACTGCCTACAAACCTGTCCACATCTCCCCCATCCTGAAAAAACCCTCGCTTGACCCTTCCATCCCTGCTAACTATTGTCCTGTATCTCTTCTGCTCTTTGTAGCTAAACTCCAAGAAAATACCATTTACAATAAGTGCTTGCACTTTTCTTTTCTTTCATTCTCTTCTTAACAGCTTACAGTCTGTCTTCTGACCTTACCATTCCAGTGAATGTTACTATTGGTCTCTTAGTTGCTAAATCCAGTGGCCTTCTCCCAATCCCCGTTCACTTTGACCTCTCTCCAGCCTTTGGCAATCTTGATAATACTCTTTTTCTTAGTATTTTCTTCCTTCTAGGTTTTCAGGACACCAGTCTCTCCTGGTTTTCCTCTTACCTATCTGACCACTCCTCCTCCCTTTCCTGCACTGAATTCTCCTCCAGATCATGCCCAACAGCCATAGTTGTCCCTCAGCGTTCTGTCCTGGGCCCTCTTTTCCCTTTATACTACTTCACTAAAGTGATTTTGCTGAAGCATAGGTCTGATCATGGCACTCTCCCCTCCTCTGCCTACTCAGTAAACTCCATTGGCTTTGTCTTGCCTTCAGGACCAAATACAAAATGCTATTTGGCATTCAAAGTCCTTCATAACCTACCCCCTCCTCCCTTTCCAGTTTTCTTACACCTTAGTTCTTGACACATACTCTTTGACCTAGTGTCACTGGCCTCCTGGCTGTCCCATAAACAAGACACTCCATCTCTCAGCTCCAGGCATTCTCTCTGGCTCTCCCTCTTTCCTGGCATGCCATCCTTCCTCCTTTCCTCCTACTGATCTTCTGTTCAAGTCTCAACCAAAATCCCACATTCTACAAGAAGTCTTCCCCAACCCCTCTCAGTTCAGTTTCTTCCCTCTATTAATTATTTCCTATTTTTCGTGTTTATAGCCTGCTTTGTACAAATTTGTTTACATGTTGTTTCCTTCATTATATTGTGAGCTCCTTTAGGGAAGGCACTGTCTTTTGCCTCTTTTTGTATTCCCAGTGCTTAGCATAATGCCTAGTACATAGTAGGCACTTCATGAATGTTTATTGATCAAAATGTAATAGATTATTATCGTTAGTCTTTCCATGTCAGTTTTCTAATAGTTTGTATATTTTTAATGTAGAATGCCAGGCAGGTGTCCGCCTACTTCCCCAAAGCCCCCTGGTATGACTACTACTCGGTAAGTTTCTTTGATGAAATATAGGAGCTCATGCTTTCCCCAGTTCAGAAAAATGTGTAAGGTCAGGGAGTGGGGAAGGATAGTGGGTACCTAAGGTATCTCTTCTGTGATGTTTTCAAGATTTCTGTATAGGTTCTGACAACTCTGCCCCTTGTACCTCTTGAAGAGCTGACATATAGCCTACCATTGATTGCTTTATTTCCATTTCTTTTTCCCCTCCACAGTCTGAGAATGTCCTCTAGTCAATCACTTAATTTCCTATTGGTTGAACACCCAGTGTTTCCACAGGCCCCAATTAACCCTGAGAATGGGAATCTAGAAGAGAGATGAGGCAGGGTTAATGAGATACACTGAATGGTGGGAATAATTAGGGAAGATTTTTTTTGAAGAAAGGCAGGTTTGATAAGATTTGATATACAGGAGAAAGAGAGGAAGGAGGAAAAACGCATGACCGTTTGGATTGAGCAGTCCACATGTGGTTAAAAAATAGGATCCCTAACTGGAGGTGAGAGTCCATAGTGAGAAAGCACTTTCCCTTCCCTGTCAGCTATTCAACTAAGGTAAGGTCCCTGAGTTCATTTCTTCCCTGCCTTCCTCTCAATCAAAGGGCTCAGATATTGGAGTGAGGGGAGAGTGGAAGGACCTGCCAGCCCCACTTGACCACATCAATCTCCATGTCCGTGGAGGCTACATCCTTCCATGGCAAGAACCTGCCAATAACACCCATTATAGGTGAGTGAGGGGAGCAGCATCTTTCTTTCCTTTCCAAATGTGTACCTTAGATCCTAAAGCTAATTCCTAGTGGTCCCTTTCCTTTTCTCGAAAGGCACTGCATTATAGTGAACAGTGATGGACTTGTATTCAGGAGGCCTGAGCCTGAGTTGATTTCTAGCTGTTAAGACTCTAGGAAAATCCCTCAAACTCACGGAGCCTCAGTTTCCTGATTCTTTAAAGTCAGGATAACAATTCTTGATGTCCAAATAGATAATGTTGATAGCAATATGGGTATTGAGAGGAAAACATTTTGTAAAAGCTAAAGAGCTTCTGTTTCTTGTATATCACCAATAGCCCCCAGATCTGTATCCAGGATATAATGGCCAGTGCTTTGTCCCTTGGTGTTGAAATTTAAAGGGTTGCAGATAGCAATTTCAGTCCTTCATCAGCATAAAGACAACTGAATTTGGCACCTAACTAGCAATAGTAATCCATCAAAAACAAGAGATTACCAGATACAGGTATTTGGTGGGGGAACAGAGGGGCTGGGGACTTTTCCTGGTATTTGCCCCCAGCACATTTTATGTCGATTGTCTAAGCATCATGATAATCCTATGCTTTTCACATGAGAGATTTTGTATGAAGTGACAAGTGACATCATGGGGATAGAAATTCTTCGTGACCTATCCTGTGCTTCACCAATGTAGAGTGCTTCTGGGCAGGATAAGTCTGAGTAGTGAGTCAGAGATGAATCGTGAATACTTCTTTATCATCTATTATATGGCTCATGGATTTAAATCAAATTATGTCAGAATTATAGCTTTTATTTCAAGCATGTTGAAAACTCATACTTGATTTTTGCTGCAAAGCTAGTTGCATGATACTTATCTTGGAGGAATTTCTAGAGAATAGAGATCAAACACCAGTCTCAAGTTGCTGGATGCCTGATTTTAATTTTTGATTTTCATAGCCGGAGAAATTCACTGGGTCTTATTGTGGCTTTATCAGACAACGGAACAGCTGAAGGAGAGTTTTTCTGGGATGATGGACAAAGCATAGGTGAGTGGAGCTTCCTTAGGTTCAATTTACATCAATACTGGTATAAAGGCTGTACTATAGCTTCTCTTAGCACCCCTGTGCTCTTTGGTGTTGTTCAGTCATGTCTGATTTTTTGTGACCCCCCATTTGGGATTTTCTTGGCAAAGATACTAGAGGGGTTTGCCATTTCCTTCTCCAGCTCATTTTACAGATGCAGAAACTGAGGCAAACAGGGTTAAGTGACTCACATAGCTAGTAAATGTCTGAGACCAGATTTGAACTCAAGAAGATGAGTCTTCTTGATTCCAGTCCCAGCACTCCCTCCACTGAGCTGTCTGTGTTCTTGCCTATCTTCAAATCAGTTCATTTTAATCATTTATTAGCATCATTGATTAGAGTCTATGGGCTCTCAGAGTTGGAAGGAACCTCTGAAATCATCGAATCCAAATCATATCTGAAAAAGTTTCTGCTCATTGCTATCTGCCCTTTCCTTGAAGACTTCAAACAAAGGGCAACCCAATACCTTCCACTCCCACCCCAAAGCAGGCTATTCTAGAATATCTCTGATTGTTCCAGTTTTTCTTACATCAAGCCTAAATTCACCTCTTTATACCTCCCACTCATTTTCCCTGTTCTTGGCTGGGCTAGACTCAGGCTAGTTCCCTGGCAGTTTAGGGTTAACTTTGGCATAAATTGAACATCCATAGGTCATTGAAGAGTTTAAAAAACAAGATTAAGTTAGCCATAACAGGAGAAGAATATTCAACAAGGAAAGACATCAAGGACATGTGGAGGTGGTTCAACTGAGTGAAAGTCCCTTGCCTATTGTAGTGCACCACATTGCCTTGCAATGAATTGAACTGTAAAACCCTTGCAGCCATTCAGGGACTACTCTGAGATGCTGGGCATTTCTACCAGAGTGTGTTAACAGGAGTTTCTGAATAAGACAGAGAATGAGAGAACCAGGCAGACAAGAAGTCCTAGTGTTGATAATGTTGAAACGTTTCAGCTTTTTGTGTCCTAAGCTGTGCTTGATAGGACCTGGTAGATTTCATTCTATTGTCTTGTTGCAGATACCTATGAACAGGGGAATTACTATTTCTCAACATTTTCTGCTAGTCAGGTAAGTGTAAATGGGAATCTTGACTTTTCTATTATCTTAGCAAAATTAATGGTACTAAAAGGCAATAAATAAAAATGCCGTTAAGGGAGAATTTTCCTTGTTTATTTTTTTGAGGACCATAACTTTTCCATTTGTCAAAAGCATACAGCCCATTGGTCTGTACTTCGACTGAAATTTAGGAAGAAGAATGAATTCTCAGTAATTTCATCCTAATAAAGGAGATTTCCAAGTATTTTGGGGAATGATTAAAACTAAGCCCCAAACCTGATTTTCGTTTTTCCCCTCTCTTCTCTTCATTATAGGTGTCATATTACTAGAGGCCTTGTAGGGATATAATATGGTCCTCAAAGTAGATTCCCACTGCTGAAATTATTGGAGTCAATAATATGAAATCAGCTTTCACCATAAAGTTCGGGAAAATTTTATCTAAACTTAGTCCCAATTCTCTTAGTATCAATAATTATATATTCTCTTTAGCCATTGAAAGAGAGGGGCTTGTATTTTCAAGATGCTCACATGGCACATATATATGGATCTATGTGTAGTACAAAGACACACTGCAAATATCTATATATTTCCATATAGGTGTGATTAATATAGTTGCAATGCCATATACCACTAAACACACAAGCAATTGTATTCATTATTGTTAGAGGATCACCTACGTAAAAATATATGTCTTTATGTAGGTGAGACTGACTATATTTTTATCAGATAGGATAAATATCTTTGTTATGTTTATGTAAAATGAGATTGCTTCATATATATTCTAATCCTGCTTTCAGGATATTATTAGTAAGTTTTAAAAAGATTAGTATATATTATCCAGAATTAAAAAAAACCAATTAATAGAGATTTGGAACTTAAGGCATTGCCTTTGAATTGAGACTCTGCTACACATTCTTGATTGAGTTGCACTGGTAATAATAACATAGCCCTTCTGCGAGCAAGGGCCAATGACAGTGGGATCTTTGAGTATCATAATTTACATTTGGTTTCCTGTATCATTGGGAGAAAGTTGTACACAACATGACAGATAACTCAGAAAGTCATTGCCCCATTTAGAAAGTGTTGGGGGAAGATAAAGTATGTGAGGAACCAGGAAGAATTGTTCCTGCCTTCAGCAATCTAGCTTTCAATTTTGCCACACAAGTAATACCAATGGAGAGTTCGCTTACTATTGGATAGGGAAGAAAAACCTCATAAGATCATAAATTTAGTTCTGTGAGGAACCTCAGGATTCATTTAATCTGATTCCCTCATTTTACATATGAGGAAACAGGTCTAGAGTGACTAAGTAATTTACATGCCCATAGTCACAGTTAGAGTCAGAGGTGAGATCTGAAACCACAGCTTCTGATTCCAAATAATGTCCACCCACAATAACTGCATCCATTCTACTACAGCAGGGATTTTTCAGTCTTCTCAAGTTAGGTATCTGAGGAAGGCATTTCTTGTTAATCTGGAAGCAAAAAACCATTGTTCCTAACTATTTACAATTATGACCTAATCCTAAATTCCTTCCTCCAATTGCTGAAGCCAACAAAATGAGTTAGTAGTCACCTTTAAACATTGGGAAGTTTAGCTGTTGTTGTAGGAGGAGGTAACATGGGTTCTATTTTTGTGTGTCTCTTAGAATCATCTAGATGTGAAGGTTTTACATCAGAATTACAGAGATCCAAATAACTTAGCATTTAAAGAGATCAAAATCTTTGGGCTGAATGTTCAACCAGTTCTAGTTACTGTGAAAGAGAATGACATTCCAATCCAATCTGATGCTGAAATGAAGTATGATTCTGAAACAAAGGTAAGCTTTTCTTAAGTCTGTTACTAAATTAACCTCATTATTTCTGGCATCTGAGTTAATCAATTGTCTATGGTAACTAAATATCCTCATTACCTAAAGTTTTCGACCTTTAAATACCAAATTTTTATTCAAATTTTTTTTCATTTTGGGGTGTGAAAAAAAAAGAAATCCTTAATAGAAGATGATGGTGTAAAAAGGCAGAAACTCACCTGAGATCTCCCAAATTCCCCTCCAAACAACTTTAAAATAACTCTTCAAAATGAATTCTGGAATGGCAGAATCAACAAAAGGATGAGGCAGAAGAATTTTCTAGCCCAAGACAACTTAAATGTTGGCAAGAAAGATCTGTCTCACCAGTGTGAGAGTGGAGTACAGTCTAGCACAGGTAATGTCAGCAAGCCAGCAGCAGGCCTTCAAAGTGGCAGCAATGCCTTCTAGAGTTCTCAGCACACAGATGGCAAGGTGATCGCACAATTAGTGAGAAGGAGATTACAGAGAACTTTTGCTGGCACTGGTTTCAGGACTGAGATGTGGTTTAGGGTCACAGTCCCAGGATGAGGAAAAGCACTAGCACACTAGTGCATGCAGCCACAGGGGAGTGGGAACATTGGTTACAGTTCCAAGGTGCAAAAGAGTGCTTGTGGTTGCTCAGAGACCAGAGCACAGGCCAGGAGAGCAGTGATCAGAATAAAGAATAAAAACATAGATGAAAATTTGAAATATCTCATTGGAACACCAATTGACCTGGAAAATAGATTGAGGATAGTTTAAGAATTATTGGACTACCTGAAAGTCATGAATAAAAAAAGAGCTTACACACATTTCAAGAAATTATTAAGGAAAATTGCCCTGATATCCTAGAACTAGAGGGGAAAAGAGAAATGGAAAGAATCCACTCATCACCCCGTGAAAGAGATCCCAAAATGAAAACTCCAAGGAGTATTATAGCCAAATTCTAGAGTTCCCATGTCAAAGAAAAAATATTTGAAGCAGTCAGAAAGAAACATTTTAAATGTTATGGAGCCACAAGATAACACAAGATTTAGCAGTTTGTACATGAAAGGATTAGAATATGATATTCCAAAGGGCAAAGGAGCTAGGATTACAACCAAGAATCACCTACCTAACAAAACAATGTAGTCCTTCAGGGGGAAAAATGGATATTTAATGATCAAGTATTCCTAATGAGACCAGAGCTGAATAGAAAATTTGATTTTGAAATATAAGACAAGACTCAAGAGAAGCATAAAAAGGTAAAGAAAAAGAAATCATAAGAGATTCCATAAAGTTGAACTTTTCCCCTTGCTATGTGGGAAGATGATACTTACAACTCTTAAGAATTTTATTATTATTATTAGGGCAGTAACAAGGAATATATGTAGAGAACATGGGCATGAGTTGACAATGATGGGATAATATACAAAAGAAGTAAAATTAAAGAGTGAGAAAGAGGCATGACTATGATGGGATGATATATAAAAAAGTAAAATTAAGGGGTGAGAAAGGGATACACTAGGAGAAGAGTGAAGGGGGAGCTAGAATGGGATAAATTATCTCACATAAAAGAGATGCAAAAGAGTTTTTACAGTAGAGGGGAAGATGGAGGGGGAGGTGGTAGACAACACTTGAACCTTACTCTCCTTGGAATTGGCTCAAAGAAGCAATAACATACACTCTCAGGTGGGGATAGAAATCTATCTTACCCTACAGGGAAATAAGAGAGGAAGAGGATATGGGAAGGGGGTGGTGGTGATAGAAGGGAGGGTAGACTGGGGGAAGTGGTGGTCAGAAGCAAAACACTTTTGAGGAGGGACAGTGTGAAAGGAGATAGAGAGAGAGAGAGAGAGAGAGAGAGAGAGAGAGAGAGAGAGAGAGAGAGAGAGAGAGATTGATTTTACAGCAAGTTTCTCTGATAAAGGTCCTAAAGAATAGAGTCAAATTTATTAAAATACAAGTCATTTCCCAACTGATAAATGGTCAAAGGATATGAACAGGCAGCTTTCAGATAAAGAAATCGAAGCTATCTATAGTCATATTAAAAAAAATGTTCTAAATCACTGTTCATTAAAGAAATGCAAATTAAAACAACTAAGGTACCACCTCACATCTATTAGATTGGCTAATGTGACAGGAAAGGAAAATTACAAATGTTGGAGGGGACATGGAAAAGTTGGGACACTGAATTGTTGGTGGAATTGTGAACTGATCTAACCATTCTGGAGAGCAGTTTCTAACCATCCCCAAATAGCTATAAAACTGTACATACCCTTTGACTCAGGAGTACCACCACTAGGTTTGTGTCTCAAAGAGATTTTTTTAAAAAAGAAAAAGACCTATGTCTACAGATATATTTATGGCATCTCTTTTTTTGTGGTGGCAAAGAATTGGAAATTGAGATGTCCATCAATTGGGGAATAAGTGATTAAGATGTGGTATATGAGTGTGACAGAATACCAATGTGCTATAAGAAATGAAGAGCAGGAAGCTTTCAGAAAAACCTGAAAAGGTTTAGATGAATTGATGCAAAGGGAAGTAAGCAAAATCAGGAGACATTGTACATAATAACAGCAATGTTGTATGATAATCAATTATGTAAAAGTTAGCTATTCTCAATAATACAATAATACAAGGCAATTCCAAAAGACTTATGATAAAAAATGCTGTCTACCTCCCGAGAAAGAGGAATCTGAATACAGATCGAAGCATACTTTTTCAAAAACTTTATGTTTGCGTGACTTCACATGTATATAATCTATATCAAATTGCTTGTGTCTCAAGAAGGATTGTTGTGTTTGTCCTTCATTTTTGAAGAGGACCATGACATCAGGAAAATGATGACATGACTTGCAATTAACTTTGATTTGAATGAGGGAGAGCTGTGCAAGGTCACCAGACTCACTTTCTCCTCCAGAGCCATCTGAGTCCAGTGGCCTGATGTTCATCAGGACGACTGGAGATGGTCCAGGATGCAATGGGAGACCCTGGCCCTTTCTGGTTAAGGCCTTTTCAGGTTCTCACTTTGAGTGAGGTAATGCCCATTCAGTGAATAGGCCTCTTTAAGTGAGTCAAGGGATGGCCCTTTTAATTACAAAAAAGAAAAAAACTTAAACTGGGAGAGGAGGACCCTCTGGGTTGTTACTCAAAAGAGAAACAGTTACTATTGACATTCACTCTGAGCCAGGAGGGCTCAAAATATAGCTATTAAGTAGAGCTTGGGCAGGGACCTGTTGTGGTCCAATCTATGAGCTTCAGAGTGTAATGGGTGAGAAAGGAAGGAAGGAAGGAAGGAAGGAAGGAAGGAAGGAAGGAAGGAAGGAAGAAAGAAAGAAAGAAAGAAAGAAAGAAAGAAAGAAAGAAAGAAAGAAAGAAAGAAAGAAAGAAAGAAAGAAAGAAAGAAAGAAAGAAAGGAAGGAAGGAAGGAAGAAAGAAGGAAAGGAGAGAGAAAGAAAGAAAAAGAAAGAAAAGAGAAAAGAAAGGAAGACAGGAATCTAGCCAGTGAATCCCAAGTTAACTGGGGAGCTTCTGGCCATCAAAATTTACCTTCCTTTAGAGAGGAGAAGGAGACGGAGAAGTTGAGCTGAGTTACACGACTGGCTGGGTGCCCATTCAGGCAGCTCAGACTACTCACAGGTTGTGTTTGTCCTTCATTTTCGAAGAGGACCATGACATCAGAAAACAATGACATGACTTGCAGTTGACTTTGATTTTGAGTGAGGAAGAGCTGTGCAAGGTCACCAGCCTCACTTTCTCCTCTCAAGAAGAAGGAAGGGGAGGGAAGGAGGGAGAGAATTTGGAGCTCAAAATTTAAAGTAAACAAATGTTAAAATTGTTTTCATATGAAATTGAAAAAAAATAAAAGAAATCCTCAGTAGGCAGAGATTACATACAATTTAACATTTTGTTGATGATTCTACATCATTTTTTATGTGTAAAAGTGTGAATGTAGGTACATTATACAGATGTTCTATATTCTAGAGCTGGAGGGATCATTTGTCTCTTGTCTCAGCTTTCTTTTCAATTCATTATTGAATCAAGGACTAAAATAGCCTCTTCCCAAATGGGAGATCACAAGAAACCCCACCCCTCCGAAAATGTTTTGTCTTCATCATCATGGGATCGCAGATGTTCAGCAGGAAGGGAGCTCAGAGCTCATCTATTCCAGCCCCTTCATTTTATGGACCAGGAAACTGAGGCCAGAGAAGACCAAATGACTTCTCTCAGATGATTTCTTCTGATTTTTAAAACATTATTATTTTTTCAGTAGCCTAGTTGAGCATGCAAACATACTTTATTTATTTGACTTGTACTTCAAAAATTTGTCAAGAATATGCCTTATTATACAAATGTGTGCTACTTTCTCTGCTGGATGGATTTTCTATATTTATAGATCATTTATCTTTCTGAGAAAATTTTCTGCAACCATCATATCTAACTGCAATCTTCTATAAGACCTCTGAACACTCAAGATTTAGTTGATTGAGCTTGTCTTCCTTCTTGTCCCTCCCCTCAATTTTTAAAAGGAGATCCTATTCACTATGAAGGAGAAGAGAGGAGTAGGGGGAATGATTAAAACACTACATGATTAGAGACAACTTTAGTATAAGTGAGAAAAAGCGAAGGAAATAAGCATTTATGTAGCATCTACTATATTCCAGGCACTGTGCTAAGTGCCTTTTACAAATATGTCCATTTAATCCACACAGCAACTTTACAAAATAGGTGTCATTATTATCCCCATTGAAACTGAGGCAAATAAAGGCTGAATGACTTGCCCAGGGTCACACAACTAGTATGTATCTGAGGTCAGATTTGAATTCAGGTCTTCCTGACTCCAGACCTCTTGCTCTATCCACTAGATACCTCTACCACCTAGCTGCCTTAAATGAGTATGGTCAACTTGTCTTAATTGCTGGAAAATCATGGTATCTGATCATCAGGCTGGTAGAATGGAATTTCAGAAAATAATACAATGTCATCCTCCATATCACTACGATAAAACTATCCAGAGGATATACTTTTAATAAATGAATTCTATACAAAGACCACAATTTTTTTTCAGCTTTATGTTTTCCTCATTGTCTTCCACCTGTTCTTTCGAGCTTTCTAATACTGCGTCTTACCTGGAACTACATTCTTAAATAAATCTTATAAATCAGAGCAGAGCTGGAAGAGACTGTAGAGATCAGTTAGTCCTATGCCTTCACTTATATTCCTGGTGTCAGGGATCAGAGCATCATTCCAGGGTTCCAGTGGAATCGCAGATCTAGGGCTAGAATGGATCATTTCATTGAAGAACCTTATTTTATAGAGGAGGGACCTGAGGTCAAGAGAGACCAAGTGACTTGTTCAAGGTTCTCCAGGTAGTAAGTAGTAGAGGCAAGCTTTGAAAGCAAGTTCCCTGGGTCCTAAATCCAATGCTATTTTTGCTGTTTCTGCTGTATCGTCTTGATGAAGGAATTTTTAAAAGCATGACTCTGCTTTGTTCAGAACAAAACCATTTCTTTCCCATAGGTTCTATCCATCTCCTTTGTACATCACTGATTTTTCATGAAATTAAATTTCAGTTGGCAAGACTCTATTATGATAAGAGGAGGGAAAAGTAACTCTAAAACTGGCAATGATGTAGGTCTTGTAGTGAGGAGAGTTGGCTTTTTATTGGCCCTTCTGTTTATTTTTTTTCTGTCCACAACAGAATTTATTTACATTTATTGCTATGCTTGGCTGCTTTATTTCCTTTTTTAAAATTTAATATATTTAGTTTTCAGCATTAATTTTCACAAGAGTTTGAATTACAACTTTTCTCCCCATTTCTACCCTCCCCACCACTCCAAGATGGCATATATTCTGGTTGCCCTGTTCCCCAGCCAGCCTTCCCTTCTGTCACCCCACACCCCTCCCATCCCCTTTTCCCTTCCTTTTTTGTAGGGCAAGATAAATTTCTTTGCTCCATTGCGTGTGTATCTTATTTTCTAGTTGCATGGCAAAACTTTTTTTTGTTGTTTTTGAACATCTGGTTTTTTTTTTTTTGTGTGTGTTCATTCTAGAGATTTAATTATAGCCATGTAATTTTTACTCTTGCATTTTCTCAATAGTTTCTTCCTTATATTTACCCTTTTCCTTTCCTACTTGGCGAGATTTGGCTTTTCGCTCAAGGATCTTTTTGCGATCTTTGTCCAGCTTTAGCCTTGTGATTACCACCTTGCTGGGATGAATGCCCACATGGACAGTTGTACCATTAGCCTTCTGCCGCTGCACACGCTCAATGTAGATCACGTATTTCTTTTTCTAAACCTGGAACACCTTGCCAATTTGCTGACCTTTGTAGTGTCCTCGAACAACCTGGACTTCATCGTCCTTCCGGATGGGCATGGAGCGGACGTTGTACTTCTGTCTCAGCTCCTTCGACAGAGGGGAAGACATGATTTTCTTCCGTATGTGGGAGGGGGCATTGAAATGCCTCTTGCGGTTCTTGCTTCGGTCAGAGGTGACGAAGGGATTGAACTTCATTTTGACCTCAGAGCCACGGCGGAAGAGCTTGAACATCTGTTTTTAAAACTTTGAGTTCCAAATTCTCTCCCCCCATCCTTCCCATCCACCCTCCCTAAGAAGTCAAGCAATTCAACATGGGCCACATGTATCATTATGTATAACCCTTCCACATTACTCATGTTGAGAAAGACTATTTTTGCTTCTTCCTAACCAATCTCCCTTTATTGAATTTTCTCCCTTGACCCTGCCCCTTTTCGAAAGTGTTTGTTTTTGATTACCTCCACCCCCATCTGCCCT
>CM053623.1:82292792-82331139 GCA_028646595.1 Phalanger gymnotis | reverse complement strand
TTTTAAGGTGTTATTTTCTTCAGTATATTTTTCAGTAATTTTTTGGGTCTCCTTTAGCAAGTCATTGACTTGTTTTTCATGGTTTTCTCTCATCCTTCTCATTTCTCTTCCCAATTTTTCCTCTACTTCTCTAACTTGCTTTTCCAAATCCTTTTTGAGCTCTTCCATGGCCTGAGATCAGATCATGTTTTTCTTGGAGGCTTTTGTTGTAAGCTCTTTGACTTTGTTGACTTCTTCTGGCTGTATGTTTTGATATTCTTTGTCACCAAAGAAAGATTCCAAAGTTTGAGACTGAATCTGGGTGTGCTCTCGCTGCCTGGCCATGTTCCCAGCCAATTTACTTGACCCTTGAGTTTTTCAGCGGGATGTGACTACTTGTAGAGTAAAGAGTTCTATGTTCCAAGCTTGGGGGGATGTGTCAGCTCTGCCACACCAGCACTCCTCCTTCCCCAAGAACCCCCAACCTGAACTGGACTTAGATCTTCAGCAGGCTCTGCACTCCTGCTCTGATCTGCCACTTAATTCCTCCCACCAGGTGGGCCTGGGGCCAGAAGCAACTGCAGCCGTAGTTCTGTAGCTGCCCCTGGAGTGGTGGCCAAACTGCAAACTCCCTGTCCCCAGCAGCTTTTCCCACTAATCTACTCTGTGGTCTTTGGTGTTTGTTGGTTGAGAAGTCTGGTGACTGCCACAGCTCACTGATTCAGGGTGCTAGGGCACGCTCTGTCTGGCTCCTGGTCTGGCTGGTCTGCGCTGCCCACGCTGGGCTCTGCTCTGCTCCCAGCTCTGTGTGTGAAAGACCTTACCCAGAGACCATCCAGGCTGTCCTGGCTGGAGACCTTTTTCCCTCTGCTATTTTGTGTGTCCTGTGGCTCTAGAATTGGTTCAGAGCCATTTTTTATAGGTTTTTGGAGGGACTTGGCAGGAAGCTCATGCCAGTCCCTGCTTTCCAGCCGCCATCTTGGCTCCACCCCAGCCATTCTGTTTTTAACTTAACTTCTAAATGTATCACTCCCAATTCTCCTCCTAGAGAGATGTCCCTTGTAATAAATAATAGAAAAGAAAAGGAAACGAGACAGTTCAGCAAAACTAACACATCAACTAATTCTAACAATATTTTCAGTGTTTAGTGCCTCTTTAGACCCACATTTGCAAAAAAGGGAGGGAAGGGCATTTTCTCATCTCCTTTCTGGGGCCGTGGTTGGTTGTTATGATGACGCAGTATTTAGTTTTACTTGTTTGTTTTTTGTTCTTTCCATTTACATTCCTGTAGTAATTACCTGTATCATTTTCTTGGTGCTGGACTTTTTTTAAACTTTGCATCATTTTTCCTGTGCTTCTTTGAATTTTTCATATTTATCTTTCCTTATGTTGCCATAATATTACATTCATGTACCAGAATTGATTTAGTTGGATGATTTTTCTAATTGCTGATTTAAGTGGTGACTTTTTATTAACAAATTGTTTCTGTCCTCACAGGTATTTCACATCACAGGACTATATCTTGAGCTGGGGAAGCAGTATACAGTGGAGTGGCCCACAAGTTTCACAGACACAGAGAAATTTGACTGCTACCCTGATGCAGATGGTTCTAATGAAGAAAACTGTAATTTGCGTGGCTGTATCTGGGAGGTAAGGTCATACAGACACTCTCGTACACATTGACATAAACACATACACCTCCCACCCTCACCCCCCATACTGATTTACCTCCAATTCATCCTATTCTTCTGGTGATTTTCTTCTTTCCTCTGACATGGTCTAAAGCAGCATGGTGTAGTAGATAGAATATTGAACTTGAAGTCAGGAAGACCAGGGTTCAAAGCCTGCCTCAGATACTTATTAATTATATGATGTTGTCAAGCCACTTCACCCAGAAACCTGACCTCAGTTTCCTCATCTGTAAAATTAGGGGATTGGCCTTTGAACTCTAAGCTCCTTCCAACTCTAAATCTATGATCCTAGAATTTTGTAATCCTGTGAGGTAGAACAGCTAGCTGGTGATGGATAGAGTCTTGGGCCTGGAATCAGGAAGACCTGAGTTCAAATCTGGCCTCAGATACTTAGTAGCTGTGTGACCCTGGACAAGTTCCTTAACCCTGTTTGCCTCAGTTCCTCAAATGTAAAATGAGCTGGAGAAGGAAATGGCAAACCATTCTAGTATCTTTGCAAAGAAAACCCCAAATGGGGTCATGAAGAGTTGAGCATGACCGAAAAATGGCTGAACAGCAACAACAGAGTTGGAGAGGAAAGTTATACAAAGATAAGTTGCTATCATGGATAGAAGAGGGACAGTTTAGTCCTTGTAACTAGCTGAATTACCTTGAAGTTTTTTCCTTTTCACTGCTGTGGCCTCATCTGTTGTAGAGACACTAAGAAGGAATTGAGACAATTTAAAGCAAGTGGATAATTATGTGTGAGTTTTTGTCTCCCCTCCTCCCCATTCCAGAAGCCTATAAGCTTCAAATCCAGATGACTGGGTAAAAGAGTCAGTGAAGAAAGGACTGTTCTATTTGCAGGGGCCTCTGGTCCCTATGCCATCCCAGACCTATCTCTTTCCACACATGTCAATAGAGAATCTCATTTCTTTATGCACAAATATTTGACACTATAGTGGTATATTGAAATGGACTGAGTCACGCCTTTCTTTTTCTTCTTAAATTATCTCCTTCGAGGACTCATGCTAGGGAGCAAATTTTATTTCATTCATTATGTGATGCTATTCACACAATCGACTAGGGAAAGACCGCTGGTCAAAATGTTCACTTCTGATATCTGCATATAACTTATGTTATCTCAGTATATAGGCTTTATTATCTCATTAAGAAGCTTAGCTCCAGGTTTATTATCTCATCAGATTACTTTTGGTTTCTAAATCAAGAAACTAGAACCGAAGATTCCTCTGAGATGGAGGGTGCCAAGTGGGAAGAAAGAAGAAGCAAAAGACGGCACAGTATAGTAGAATGAATGTTGTTATTCAGGCATTTTTTCAGTCATGCCTGACTTTTTGTGACCCCATTGGGTCACATACAGTAGTGGCTTAACATTTCCTTCTCCAGCTCATTTTACAGATGAGGAAACTGAGTCAAATAGGGTGAACTTACTTGCCCAGCGTGTAAGTGTCTGAGGCTGGATTTGAACTCAAGAAAATGAATCTTCCAGACTCCAGGGCTGGCACTCTATCCATTGTGCCACCTAGCTGCTGGACCTGAAATCTGGAAAGAATTGAGCTAAAATGTTAAAACGCTGACTACCTCTGGGATGGGCAAATTATCTAATGTATCTGAGCCTTAATAGCTTATCTACAAAATGAGGATAATAATGCCTGTAGTATCTATGTATGTATTTATATGTACCTTATGACCCCTTCCCTATTCTTTGTCCCCATGCAGGAATTCTCTTTCCTAGGCCTTCATTGCTACACTGTATTTTCTTTTCCTAACCCCCTGGATGAACAAGTTCAACTCTCCATGATTGTCTTTTCTTAAATACCCTGCCCTTTCACAGATCATGCCTTGTCAAACTCTCTCTAGCCCTGGATTACTGCCACCATCTCCCTTCATCATTTTTCACATGCTATTTAATAAAGCTTCAGGAAGTCATGGAAATGTGCAGATCTCATCCACTACAAAGTTATGTTATCTATTCTCAACTGGGCCCTCACCGCAGCCAGGCAATCCTACTCCTCCCTAAATTGTTTGTTCTTCCACTTACCACAATGGCTGATCCAAATTCTGTTATTGCTCTCTAAGACTATGAGAAGACCTCTTCTATGCAGCACCTCAACTGAAGACCTCATTTCATACTTCAACAAAAAAACTGAGGCTAATGCTGAGAGTTACATCTTTTCCTCTTCTCATCTTATATCACTTTGATGTCATCTGCTGCTATTCTCTCTTTCACTCCAGTCTCTTAAGAAGTGGCCCTTCTCCTTGACAAGGCCATCTCCTCTACATGCACCTTTGATTTTATCCCCTCCTGTATTCCCCAGCAGATTGCTCCAACTTTAATTCCCACTTTCTAATCTCTAATCTCTCTATCCTTTCCACTGCTCCTTCAACGAGCCTTACAAATATGCCCATTTCTTCCTCATCCTTAAAAAAGTCTACACTAAATCTTACCATCTCAGCTGGCTATTGTCTTATTTCTTTCTTTCTCAGCAACATTGAAAAGCTCTCTATACTTGAAGCTCCACTTAATCTCTTCTCACTCTTTTTTAAACCTTCCGTGATCCAGCTTCCAACTTTCAACATTCAACATTCAACTAAAACTACTTTCTTCTCCAAATTTACCAATGATCTCTTATTTGCCAAATCTAATGATTACCTTTTCTCAAACTTCATCCCTTTTCACTTTTTTTGTAGCATTTGACTCTGTTGATCATCTTCTCCTACTGGGTTTTCATGACACTGCTTTCTCCTGGTTCTCCTCTTAACTTGTATGACTTCTCAGTCTCTTTTGCTGTATCTTCATCTGCAGATGATTCCCAGATATGTGTGTGTGTATGTGTATCCATTCATAGTCTCTCTCTTGATCTCATAGGCACCTCAAACTCATAATATCCAAAATAGAACTCATTATCTTTACTCCCAACATGCTTAACCTCCTCTGAACTTGCCTATTATTGTTGAGGGCACCACTGTTATTCTAGTCACTCAGATCCTCGGTTTCATCTTCAACCCCTCACTCACTCATACTAAATAAGCCACCAACTGCTTGCTTTTAGCAAATCTTTCTCATATATCTCTTTTTCTCCATTCACATAACCACTATCCTAGTTGAGGCCCTTATCACCACTTTTCTGAAATGGTGCTCTAGCCTACTAATTAGTCTCCCTGCCTCAAGTCTCTCCCTACTTCAATCTGTCCTCCTCAAAGCTGCCAATGTGATCTCCCTAAACTACAAGTCTATACCATTCCACTTTTCTCACCTCCCCACCCCCTTACACACACTAAGTAAATTCCAGAGGCTCCCTATTTATCTAGGATCAAACATCAATTCCTCTTGGATATTTAAAGCTTTTTACCATCTGACTTTTTCCTATCTTTCCAGTCTTTTTTTCACTTTACTCCCTCCCACAATTTAATAACCCACCCATTAATGGGCATTATAGCCTTCATATATAGCCATTATATAAAAGGGTATACATATATACCCTTTTATATATACCCAATATAGCCATTATATAAAAGGATATTTTTTTTTTGCTCAGTTGAGTGGGAGGAGAGGTAGAAGGGAGAGAAGGTAGATTTGTTGATTCAAAATAATTCCATTTAATTGAAAAATTCAGAAAGGGACATTTCCCTCTGAGGAGCTCTGTGTGATGGTTTGGGGGAGTCAAGAGCTAGATGAAATCCTTACAGATTTCATGGTTCTGATTATTCTCTAAAGTTTTTTTTTTTCTTTCAGCCAACCAGTTCTTCAGGAGTCCCCTATTGCTACATCACCAAATATTATTATACGGCCAGTAATATTCAGCAGAGACCAGAGGGCCTAACAGTAGACATCTCCCGAAATGCGGAGGTCAACTACTACCCTTCCACGCCCATTAACCAGCTCCGACTGGATGTGACATTCCATAAAGATGATATGCTACAATTTAAGGTACACTTACCTTACAGCTCTTGTTAACAAAGAGCAGTCAAATCTTGGTAACAAAGAGGATCAATTAGCCAATGATACTGATTTAGCATCTGTGTGAGGAATTTGATTAGGTATTGTGAGGTACAGAAGTACCTAATAGTTGGGATCACAATCTATTTATGAAAAGAGAACTAACAGGCAACGGCAGTGGACGGTAAATGTAGTGAATTTGTTATGGAAGATAAATGTCTATAGGAAATATACAGGAATAGGTCATAAGTGCACTAGGTGGAAGTGGTGTTTGAACCGGACGCTGAGGGGTAGGCGGCATGGAAGTAGATGGAAAGGACGTGCCTAAGACATACAGCATAATGATGATTTTATCTTTACTTTGTGATTTGATCTTTCAAAAAGAAGCATCTGGGGCTACTTGTTAGAAATTTCCTCCCCCAAAATTAAAGCAAAAGGAAATTTCCTTTTCTGAGAAAAGCTTATTTTTATAAAGGAATAAGTTCTTTGAAGACATCTTCAATGTATATAACAGGTCATCAATGCTTCTTGTGAATGGATGAAATCACTAAATTGCATATACATATCACATATTTACTATAAATGTGTTGTTAGAAAGACTCTCTGACTCCCCCAATCTAAATATAAATGGGTATATGTTTTAAGAACTAGATTAAAATTTACCCCTTTTTCATTGAGACATGGCATATTGAACAGAGTGGCATTTGGAAGATAGGGATTAAAATACTGCCTTCCTGATGTCTATTAGCTGTATGACCACTGATGTGGTCATAATTAATCTGTCTAAGCCTCTATTTTATCATATGTGAAACACAGATAACAATATCTAGATTATAATGTATAATTCAAAGAGGCTTAAATGAGATTATGTAGGTAAAGTTTTTGTAGATTTTAAAGCACTATAAAAGTGTTAGTTATTATTACCAATCATCCACAACCTAAAGCAATTGGTCTGTTTTTTTTTTGAAACTCATCCAACAATACTTGTTCATGTATATTGAGTCCCTGTACTAAGCAAACACTGGAGAAGCGCTGGGGAAGAGAGACAGCGATTCTGTCAAGGAACTCATAACCCGTTAGGGTTATTTAAACCAATTAGCATCACCTAAGACACCTTAAAAATAAAGTTCGATATCTGAATTGGGTTTTCGAATTGTCAATCTTGATAATGCAGTCACCAAAGTGAAATACCTGATTGGAGGGATATTCTACTAAAACTATCTGCCTAAGTACAAGTTCACGTCTTTGTCTGCTGCATAGACATATCATAGGATCATAGATTTAGAACGAGAAAGGATATTAGAGGTTACCTGGGGGAGTCACAGATCTTTTGGCCTCAGTTTCATCTGTACAGTGAAAGCTGGATTATAGGATTTGTAACTCCATAAAATGAACGAATGAATAAAAGGATACTTATTCAGTACTTACTATATGTCAAGCACTGGGGCTACAAACACAAAAGTAAGACAGTTTTCATCCTCTAAGACCTTGCAGTCTAATAGTCATAATAGTTGAGGATCTAAATACTTGATGAAATCTAGTAAGATTTTGAGGGTGACAAATAGATTGGAGTTTATTGACAAGTAGAACTACTAGAGTGACTTTTACCAGCCTGCTAATTAGAATGAAATGATCAAAAAAACAACAAAAAAAAAGGGGGCAGCTAGGAGGTGCAGTGAGTAGAGCATCAGCCCTGGAGTCAGGACCTGAGTTCAAATCCAGCCTCAGACACTTCACACACTTACTAGCTGTGCAACCTTGGGCAAGTCACTTAGCCCCAATTGCCCTGACAAAAAAACCAGACAAAAACAAACAAACAAAGAAAAAAAAAAGCATGAAATGATCAAAGTATATTTGAAAAACAGGAAGAATGAAAGTACTCCTCTTGCTATATATGACTTATTTCAGGACTAAAAGCAGATAGAGCCTCGGAAACCATAGATTCGGATCAACTGGGAGAATGAAAAAAAAACCTTTTTTTTTTTTAACTTTCTTGCAATCCTGATGCATATCAGACTTAGTTTTTAAATTTTTTTATTGTCGAGGAAATTAACAAAACAGAGGTCATCCATAGCCTTACATAAAACTTAAAGTTAGTGTCTTAATATATGCCCAGGTCTCTCCCTGCCATGTTTTCTGGCCCTGAGACTTTGGTTCTAATACCATCAATGTACGAGCCTTGTTTTTTTTTTTCCTAGATCTATGATCCCAACAACAAAAGGTATGAAGTCCCAGTGCCTTTAAATATTCCAAGCTCCCCCATCACCCAAACTGAAAATCTTCTCTATGAGGTGACCATCAAGGAAAACCCATTTGGAATTAGAATCCTCCGAAAAAGCACCGGCACTGTGATGTAAGTAGTTTTCTGCTCCATATGTATGGTAAAATAAATGCGCAATCAGAATTTTGACTTGACCTTGATTCCTGGAATAGTGGAATGGGCCAAGTCTTCAGTACTTGAACAAGTGCAAATACATAATACTTCTGGGAAATTATACATCACTTCACATCCCTTGGCTTCAGTTTTTAATCCATACAATGAGGTAATTGGATTAGAGAATGTATAAGATTCCTTTCAGTTCTCAATGGTATGATATTTTGTCCTAGAAGAATTCTGCGACGATGGAATATCACTGTGGGAGGAAACTGGCATTGTCCCTTTCACTTCTACCTCCAAAATCTGTATAAATTTGCTAAAATATATTATGCCTTTTAGATCCACTACCCACAAGAGCCAGAGAACTTGTCAAGGAGAGACCTGGGTATATATTAAGACACTCATTTTAAATTTTATGGAAGGCTATGGACAATCTCTATTTTTCTCAATTTCCTCATCAATAAACTTTTTTTCAATTTTTTAAAATACTTTTAAATTTTGAGTTCCAAATTCTATCCCTCCTACCATTGCCCCCCAGATGGTAAGTAATCAAATATAGATTATGCATGTGCAATCATGTAAAACAATTGGTATTAGTAATTTTGTACAAGAAATTTCATATAAAAGAAAAAGGTGAAAGAAAAAAAGTGAAAAATAACATGCTCTAGTCTGTATTTAAATAATATCAGTTCTTTTTCTGGAGGAGGTTAGCATGCTTCATTCATCATTGGGATTGTCTTGGATCATTGTATTGCTGAGAATAGCTAAGTCACTCACAATTCTTCATTGAACAGTATTGCTGTTACTGTGTACGACATTCTCCTGGTTCTGTTCACTTCACTATGCATCAGTTCATGTAAATCTTTTCAGGTTTTTCTGAAATCATCCTGTTTGTCATTTCTCATAGCCCAATGATATTCCATTACAATCGTATAACACAGCTTGTTTAGCCATTCCCCAATTGATGAGCATCATTTTGATTTCTAATTCTTAGCCACCACCAAAAAGCTGCTTTCCATACTTTTTGTACCAATAGGTCCTTTTCCCTTTTTTTCGATGTTGGGATATAGACCTAGCGGTGGTGATACAAATTTTAAAACTAAATCTGACATACATCCAGATTAGGAGAAAGCATATATGTTCTTTCATTTTGCTAAGTATAAGATCTGGAAAATCACTGTGCATTGTTATTTCCCATGGCAAAAATGAGAAAACCACCTGCCATAAATAGGGAAAACAACCCTATAAGGTCCTGGTGTAGAATAGAGTGAGATGAAGCTTTGTACACGCCCAGATTCAAGGAAGACCAAGACAAGGTATTCCTGGAGTTTCTTTCAAATGGAAGTTTTAAGACTTGATGAAAAGATCAATCTTTTCGGAAGCTAGGGAGAGAAAACCAAACCAAGAACAGCGATTTATCCTAATAAAGTAACGACAATAATAAACAGGTTCTTTCCAGGCCCCATTTCCTCAGGGCTCCAACTTTACCAGAAGCTTGATTTAATTCCCCAGAGTTTCTAGGGTTTTCTGCCTGTTGTAAATTAGATCTCTTATCAAAAGACCAACATGAGCTTCCTTGAGAGACAGCAGATGTATTGCAATTAATTGGGAGAATTGTAGTGTAGGGAATGGAAGGAAATGCCCAGGAGGGGAGAAGATGAACTTGGATTTTATTTTTAGGGATAAAGATATTTTTAAAAATCCAATAATAATAACAACATTAATATAGCACTTACTATGTGTCAGGCACTGTGCTAAACACTTTGTAATTATTATCTCATTTGATCCCTACAACAACCCGGGAGGGGGGTGCTATTATTATCTCTATTTCACAGATGAGGAAACTGAGGTAAACAGTGATTATATGTCTTGTCCGTGGTTACATAGCTAGTAAGTGTGAGAAACCAGATGTGAACTTAGGTCTTCCTCACTCTAGGTATGGCATTTAATCCACTGCACCACCTCACTGCCTCAAGCACATTTGATTATATTGACTCAGTACCATTCATTATAGTGTTCTCTGATAGTTGGTATTTTAAATATCTTATTCTCTTTATCTAGCATATGAGCTTCTTGAGTATAGGGACTATCTTATCTACTTTTTGTTGTTGTATCATCCTAGGTTCTTCTACCATACCAAGCCCCCTTGCTCTCATATCTAAAGGCTATTTGCTTTAACCACCTCTAAAGTCAAAGCCCTGTCAGCCAAAGAAACAGATTTTTCAGAGACTTTCTTTATCCTGAAGTCTAGTAAATGAAGTTGGAGTAATTAAGGCTATTCTGCAGATTCTTGTAATAGGGAGCACACCACAGGAATTCTTCAACCCTCCCCCCCGCCCTTAGAGTCATGATCTTCTCTTGTGTTTCAGTTGGGATTCCCAGGTCCCTGGCTTTACCTTTAATGACATGTTCCTACGTATCTCCACCCGCCTCCCTTCCCATTACATCTATGGCTTTGGGGAAACTGAGCACACGACATTCCGGAGGAACCTGAACTGGCACACATGGGGAATGTTTTCTCGAGACCAGCCCCCAGGGGTAAGTGTTCACAACTGGAGTATCACATGACCTGTAGCTATTTATACATATTGTTTTCTTTGGCCTTATTCCAAGATTAGTTTATCCAAGTTCATACTTATGTTTTGAGGATAGTGATGAATCTGAATAACCCAATTATAAATACATGTTGAGTTGAATCACCCTCACATTCTCCATTTTCCTTGAGACCTTGAACCTCCCCCAAGGAAGGTGATGGATACAGCTTTATTATCCATTTTCATTCATATTTTTTGTGTGTAAACCATGACTGATCTCTTTTCAACTGCTGCCCTAGTATAAGCTGAATTCCTATGGTGTGCACCCCTACTACATGGGTCTGGAAGAGGATGGCAATGCCCACGGAGTACTCCTGCTCAACAGCAATGCCATGGGTAAGATGAGGGCTTGTTTTCTGACCACACTTAATCTAAGACTTCTGGGAGGTTTCTGAATAGGACAGTCCCAGCAGAACTCTAATTAAGTCAAATTCAGTACACACTTATGAAGCTCTTGGTATGGACAAATCACTGGACTTATCATAAAATAAGATAAAAGAAATCATGGTCTGTACTCTTAAGCTGTCTTTAATCTAAAAGGAGAGATGAGATATGTATATAAGTAGCATACAACAAAGTTCATAATAAGAACAGAAGAGAAGTATGAACAAGGGGCTATAAAAATTTAGAGAAGGGAGAAATCACTTAGCCCATAAGGAATGACGGGCTAAGAGGAGAAAGAGAAGAGAATACTAAAAGTTATAGTATTTTGATTGGTGGGGTAGAATTGTAAAATGACAAAATACATTGTGGGTACAGGAGAGAAAAGGATACTTTAGACAAGGAATATTGTTTGAACAAAAGCAGGGAGATGGGAAAATATCACATATTTATCATGGAATCATCAATTTAGATCTGAAAGGGATTTAGCAATCATTAATCAAATCCTCTCACTTTACAGAAAAATGAGGTGCACTGAGGTTATTATGTTTAATGACATGAGCAGGAAGTAGGCTAGTCAGTTTCTGAGCACTTACTGCATGTTGTAAATTGGATCTCTTATCAAAAGACCAACATGAGCTTCCATAAAAGACTGCAGATCTACTGCAGGTAATTAGGAGCAAGACAATGGTAGTGCAGGGAATGGAACTGTCAAGGAGGGGAGGAGATGAACTTGAAATTTATTTTTAGGGATAAGGATATTTTAAAAATCTAACAATAATAACAACATTAGAACTTACTATGTGTCAGGCACTGTGCTAAATACTTTGTGATTATTACCCCATTTGATCCCTACAACAACCCTGGGAGGTAGATGCTATTATTATCCCTACTTTACCGATGAGGAAACTGACTCTGAACTTTCACTCAAAATTCAGCCTCCTTTGCATTTTCACTGCAATGTAAAGTGAGTTAATGACTAGATGAGTCCAGATTTTATGAGTAGGTAATTAGGGCAATAATGGTATCAGTAATAGTAATTAGAAGAAAAAGAAACATGGGAAGGGGAAGGTGATGAGATTTCTTTGGCAGTACTGAATTTCAGGTGTCTGAAGGTTTTCCTTGTGTGGAATTTCCAGTGGGTAGAAGAATTGTAGGTCCAGAATCCAGGAAAGTGAAAAGCTGCATATGTAGATTTTGAAGCCATCTACATTAAGCTTGTAAAACTTGAGGGGTTAATGCATATAGAAAGTCTGCCAGCTCATCAGATGTTGAAACAGGCAAATTTCAGTTCTCTATAAGGATAAACATAATAACAATTAGAGCTGTTTGAAAGTGGCATGGACTTCTCGAGGAGGTGGTCATTTCTTATCACTGGAAGTCCTCAGAAGGAAACTAGAGGACCTCCTTCCTGTGGGGGTGATAGGCGATTCCTACTCCTATCTGGATTGGAGTAGATGATCTTTAGAGTCTGCTTCAATCTTCTCTTCTATGATTCTGGGTCACTGAACACTTATTCTCTGTTTGCAGATGTGACTTTCCAGCCCACCCCTGCCCTGACATATCGTACTGTGGGAGGTATTCTGGACTTTTACATGGTTTTGGGGCCAACTCCAGAGCTTGTCACTCAACAGTACACAGAGGTAGGCAGCCATGCAATCCTTCACTTGGTAATCAAGGGTTTTCTGAGAAACTTTAGTGTGCCTAGCACTTCAAAAGGCAGATTCATTCATCTACTCTGTATACATCTTGTATAAACCTCAGTATCTTCATGCCTTGTCTCCTCCTTTAGAATGCCAGGTCTTTGAAGGCAGAGACTTTTGCCTTCTTTGGGTCCTCTGTGGTTAGCACAGTGCCTGGCCCTTAGTAAATATTTAGCAAATGCCTGTTCATTGACTGGCTGGTGGTGACCTTACATAGCCACTATCTTTGCAGCAGACTAGGTTGTAATGTTAGGTGGCAATAAAGAGATATTAAGAAAGCCCCCTTTGCCACTACATTATTGTAGAGCTCTTGTAGGACAATCCCTATTTAACTTGCCCCCTAAGAATCCCAGATTTCTTAAAGTTATACAAATAAAAGGGATATTTTATGTTTATATAGCTCAAATGCTTTACACATATTATCCCTTTGGAAATGGCAGTGATTCCCAGGAATGCCAGCTCCCTAGTTTCATGTTGTTTGTCTTACAGATAACCTGAGTTATGAGGCTACCACATGATGAGATAAAATTGTTTTAGTGACTGTATTTGATATCAGCCATGTTTCCTCCCCGGAAGGAATGGAATCTATACCAACTATTTTCTGTCCTTGTTTTCAGTTGATTGGCCGTCCAGTGATGACTCCTTACTGGGCCTTAGGCTTCCAGCTGTGTCGCTATGGATACGAGAGTGATTCTGAAATTGCTGAACTCTATGATGCCATGGTGGCTGCTCAGATCCCCTATGTATGGACCTTTCTTATCCAGCACACCCTCACCTCTCTCTCCACTCCCGAATCCCAGCCTGTGTAATTGTCCGGTGTTAATTTTTCTCTGGTTTAATTATAGGAAACCTCTCAAATATGTTTTAAAGTTATATGTTTGACATTTTAGGCAGAAGTCCTCAAAAAGTGCTGTTTGTGAATTTAATTTTTTTAAAAAATTGAATTGGTCAAAACATTGTGCAGATGAGTACAACTTTAGTTCAAATAGCAAGCAGACATTGTAGCAGAGGAGATCTTAGAATCTAGATAATTTCCATTTATACATTATGACTATGGAAATGGTTTCCAACAGGAACAGATGGTGTTAACAGCCTATATTGTAACTAGCTACACATGGACTAGAGTATTAATAGCAAATAAATGGAGCATGCCATCTTGTTTCTGCCAAAGCATTCAGTTTCACTTCTAAGTGTCATCTCTCCGCACTAAAGTATATTTTAAAATAATATTTTATTGTTTTCCAAATCACAAGTAAAAACTATTTTAATTTTTTTTTAAATTTTGAGTTCCATATTTTCTCCTTCTTCTTTCCCTTCCCTGACATGGCAAGCAATTTGATATAGGGTATATATTGCACTGAAGTATTAATTGAGAGCAGAAGGATAGGAATCCTAAGTTCTTAGTGTTAGAACTAAAAGGGAACTTTGAGGACTTGGAGTCCAACCCCTTTATTTAAAGATGAAGAAACTGAGACGTATCTAGGTTAACTGACTTGCTCAGGATCCCACAGGTAGTAATTGTCTGAACTAGCATTTGAACTCAGCTCCTCTTCCCTCCAAAACACTGCCATTTCCACTGTATCATGCTGCTGCTTAGAGGAATAAGAGCACAGATATTTCAAAGGATTTTGATTTTATTTTGGAATGTGTCGCATCATTTTTCTGGAAGATCGTGTTTACAGATTGTTTGGTTCAGCTTGATCTTTTGCAGACTGATGATATTATCTCAAATATTCCAGTCACATTCCAAATCATGGTAAGGAGAAGCAGTTTCAGAGGGATTGTGACTGATTCTAGTCTGGAGTTTTAACTTGATCCTGAAATAGTATTCACCCAGTGGATCTGCCACAGGGGCCTATTGAATAGATTAATTTGCTTAGCATCAATTGTCATCAAAGTGATACTTCCCCATATTACTTTCCTTTTTCTTCCAGGATGTGCAGTATTCAGACATTGATTACATGGAGAGGCAGCTGGACTTCACCCTCAGCCCCGAGTTTGCTGGCTTTCCCAATCTGATCAATCGAATGAAGGAGGCTGGGATGAGAGTCATCATTATTCTGGTGTGTGGCTGCATTAAGATTTCATGTTGTCTTCTTGCTTGTTGGGCATTGATCTCCTTGTCTTTGAGTAATTCTGTCTCTGTCACTCTAGTAACGATCACTCATCGGTTGCAGGACCCAGCAATTTCTGGCAATGAGACTGAGCCATATCCTGCATTCACTCGGGGACTCCAGGAAGATGTGTTCATCAAATGGCCAGATAATAGCGACATTGTTTGGGGAAAGGTAGAATTTGGGATTAGAAATGATACTTCTATTTCATACTGAGTGTGAAAGGATATCAGGCTGTTTATGCATTAATGGCTCAATTCCCCCCCCTCCTCGATATTTCTATGTATGTTCGAATGAGGGAAATTAGGGCTTAGAATGTTTCCTTTAAGCAGATTAATTCCAGGGGTGATTTAGATTCTTTTTGTGATTCTCCTTATGAAATATTTAAGTTGTGAACTATCACATATCTAAGATTTACTCTTTCTAAGGAAACAACCCTTTTTCCCTCTTTCCCCCTTTCCCCACAGGTTTGGCCAGATTTGCCCAACATCACTGTCGATGACTCTATTGACTGGGACACACAAGTGGAGGTAAAAGATTCTTCAATACCATGGGATGTGGAAGCTTTGTTTGTAGAGAAGTATTTTGTACTCCCCAGATTGTTAAAGGACTGCCATCAGGGAGAAGCCGGGATCCTTTCCTTCTTACTAATTTAGCACTTAGTACCGTGCCCGACATGGAATAAGTGCTTAATGAATGTTCTTTGACTTTCGACTAACCGGGTCTTATTGAGACTGACCATCCCCCTTTGTGAGGTCTCCAAGATCCTGATACTGTGTCTCTTCTTAACAGCTCTCTCTCTCTCTCTGTCTCTTTGTTTCTCTCTGTCTCTTTGTTTCTCTCTTTCTCTGTCTCTGTCTATCTGTCTGTCTCTCTCTGTCATTCTCTCTATGTCTCTGAGTTCCCTCTCCTAAGTCCTTGTTTCCTATCTCACCTGCATGGAAGTATCCTTCCCTAAAGACCACATCTTATTTTTTGATTCTTACCAGCCAGGCTACCTTCATTGCTTCTCAGTATTCTTCCAAAAGGCATTAGAGCACAGTGTGCAAAATTAAACAGACACAGGAGCAAAGAACCTCCAAATATCACCATAGGCAAAATATATATCTGTCAAATGGAGGTGGGAATCTTTTCTTACAATTAGGCAGTCAATCGACAGCCTTGGATTTATCCATGACACATGATTATACCACTTTGATAAGTATTCAATTAATTTGTGATCCTGTGATTTTTATTAAGCTAAGAATTCTTTTGAAAATGTTTTGAACTTTCTCAGAAGTTATCTGCACGCAGTAGCAGAATTGCAATGGTAAGTACCAAAGAGTTATTTGCCAGTGGCCTGATCAGTCTGTCTGTTGGTTGTATTTTATCTTTACAGATATATAGAGCTCATACTGCTTTCCCAGACTTTTTCCGTAATTCAACAGTCACATGGTGGAAGCAGGAATTGCTAGAACTCTATGACAATCCCACCGAGCCAGAGAAGAGCTTGAAGTTTGATGGAATGTGGATTGTAAGTGTGTGGGTTCGCATGTGTATGTGACTAAATGTGCAAACATAAATATGCACATACGTGCTAAAAGATTGTGTATATTTATTTTTGCACACTCGTATAATTGTTCTGCAGCAGAGTAAAACAGTCAGTAAATGATTAAGACATTTTGGGCACAAATTTACCCTGAAGCTGCCATTTTCTAATTAGGTATTAAATAGTCAGTATTTCCATTTTACATCCATTATTACTTCCTCCTGCAGGATAGTTGCCTAGTGTACCCACACATCAGGGAACTTATCTTTTTTCACTGAAGCGAATTCAGTATTTCCCTTTAGTGTATTTGACTCTCCAGCATGGCCTGAGAGAAAGCAAGGCCCAGATCTTCTAGGGCATCAGCTTTCTGATTAATTAGTCTCCCTATATGCAATGATTGCACCAGGTGTAAGCGTTTATTCATTGTCATCTGGCAGAAGGTAATGACAACATATTCATGTATGTATGTAATACACATATACAAAAAGGTTTGTTTTACACTTTTAGGACATGAATGAACCATCAAGCTTTGTGAATGGGGCAGTTCCTCCAGGCTGCAGGAATACCACTTTCAACCATCCTCCTTATATGCCCTGTAAGTACATTTTCTATTGGCAAAATATTACCCAGAGTCAGGATGATCTTGTCAAAGATTTCTGGGCTGAGGATTCAACTTCATTCATTACTAGCAGCCTGGCATTGGTGTGAGAGTATCTCTCTTTTTTTTTTTACCATTTCTTTTTTATTTAATTTATTTAATATATGTAGTTTTCAGCATTGATTTTCAAAAGAGTTTGAATTACAAATTTTCTCTTCATTTCTACCCCGCCCCACTCGAAGATGGCATGTATTCTGGTTGCCCCATTCACCAGGCAGCCTTCTCTTCTGTCACCCCACTCCCCTCCCATCCCCTTTTCCCTTACTTACTTGTAGGGCAAGATAAATTTCTATGCCCCATTGCCTGTGTATCTTATTTCCTAGTTGCATGGAAAAAAATTTTTTTGAACATCTGTTTTTAAAACTTTGAGTTCCAAATTCTCTCCTCTCTTCCCTCACCACCCACCCTCCCTAGGAAGGCAAGCAATTCAACATAGGCCACATGTGTGTCATTATGTAAAACCCTTCCACAATACTCATGTTGTGAAAGACTAACTATATTTTGCTCCTTCCTAACCTATCCCCCTTTGTTCAGTTTTCTCCTTTGACCCTGTCCCTTTTTGAAAGTGTTTGTTTTTGATGACCTCCTCCCCCTATCTGCCCTCCTTTGTATCATCCCTCCTTTTTTATCTTCTTCCTCCTTCTTTCATGTGGGGTAAGTTACCCAATTGAGTGTATATGTTATCCCTGGCATGAGAGTATCTCAAGGGACAAACCCATCAGTTTTCTGAGCTGTCTTGGTTCATGTCATAGACATGCATAGAGCATTGGCCAAATGCATCAATACATCCTTGGGTGAACACTCCCACTGGTGTTTCCCCTTAAGAAAGGCTGTGACATAGAAGGAAAATAATATTTTGTCAGGTGGGAATGAGGGGGATCCAGGCACAGAGACTAACCTGTGTCAATACACCGAGGTAGGTCAAGACTATTCGGTCTCAATAAGGGACTGAGTCTGCCCGAGTATTTGAATAGATATAGAGTAAATACATCTGCATAGGTAGGTTGGAATCAGGTTGTAAGCCCTGGAGAAGCTTGTTTTTTTTTTTATCCTATAGACAGTAGGGATGCACCAAAGCTTTTTGACGAGGGCAGTGATATATCATGTGCCTAAAGGTGATTTTGCCACTGAGTGATGGCTGGGTTGGAGCAGATTGCGGATACTGTCTGCAGGGCAGGGAGACCAGTTGACCTCCCATCTATATCCTTGGAGTAAGCGCACCTCTTTCCTGCCTCAATCCTCATATTGCCTTAATTATTAAGAGTTTTATAAAATGCCATTCCATGTTTTTTAAAAAAGGAAGCATTGGTAGTTACTAAGAATGCAGCTTCTAAAAGATCCAATTTAGAAGACTGTGTGTGCCTCAGGGGAGGTATTAAGTCAGGATTCTGCCCTGGGCCTTCCAGATAGTAGTTTCATCACTGGTCAAAAGCCAATTCCTTGACCATGGGTAAAGGCAACATTCCCTGCAAGAAACTCAGACAGGAGATGGCTGAGGGACTTGAGACTGCCTTCCATGCTTCCCAGAATGCTCATGCTTCTCTTTCAGTTCTTAACAAGCAACAATGTTTTTGTTTAATGCAGTTGTCTTTTTCTTAGTCTTCATTCTCTTAATTTCTATGCAACATTTGTCACTGAATGTGACTTCCTGGCCGGTGGAGATTGTTTCATCTTTTGTACTTCTCTCCCCAGCACCCATCACAGTGCCTGGCACCCAGGGGGCACTTAATAAATTGATTGGTTTTTGATTCATCATTTCATTGTTGTTCCCTCTGTTCTTCTTAATTTTCTTTATGTTACTTCTCTTGAACCCTACTCTCTTAGCTCTCTTCTCATCTCTTCAACCTCTTCTTCTCTATTCCTTCATTTTTCTTTCTAATACTTTAACACCGACCTTTGCAAATGCCTTAGAATTTAGGGAACTAAATTCAAATCCTGCCTCCCAAAGCTTAGTACCTAAGGTTCCTTTCTGACTAAGTTCCATGATCTATGGATAAACAGGAATTCCCTGTGATGGAGAGCAAAGTTCAGAGTTCAGGGACTTAGGCTGAAATCAGATCTGCTACTTATGACATTTCCAATCTTGGAGATATCTCTTTACCTCTCAGAGCTTCAGTTTCTTCATATATCACCCAAGTGGGCTGGTCTTACCCGATCTCTAAGGTCCCTTCTACTTCTAAATCCAATGGTCTGTGAGCTATGCTTAGAAATCATCTTCAGTTTTCCATTTCCTACTGAATACCATGGTCTGGGAATTCAAAGGTAAGCATCTTCTAGCTCTGACTTTGTAATCTATCCCAAACTCCTACTCCACCCTCTCATCCCCTCAGCTCCAGCCACCTCCTTCTCTGCCACCAGATGGGAAGTAGAGGGGCTCTAACATCATTGCATCTCTTTCCTCAGATTTGGAGGATAGAGACAGCGGCCTGAGCAGTAAGACTCTGTGCATGGAGAGTCAGCAGTTCCTGCCTGATGGAAGCCCAGTGTGGCACTATGATGTGCACAGTCTCTATGGGTGGTCCCAGACAAAGCCCACATATGAGTGAGTCTCTGCCTCCCTCTCCCTGAGGCCCATAGAGCAGGTGATGGGTGAACAGAATTGGAGTTTCCAAGAGGAAGGGGCATAGCTGCTCCTTCGAAAGCAACAATCCCCAACAAAAACTGTACTCTTTGCTTCCTTCTCCAACAGACTTTTCCAGGGATAAATAAATGCTTATTATATCTTCTAATCATCTGTCTATCAAAAATAGATCAACTAGTGAATAAGTTAATAAGTAATTTGAATTACACACTTTTTTTTTCTAGAACCATACAATCTTAATTTTAGGAGAGACACATTGGCCCAATCCCAGCCTGAATAAGAATGAGTGATTCAGGGCCATGTTTATTTTGTAAAGCAAGGTACACATGTAAGAGGCTAAAAGCAGTCTGTTCTCAATTACCAAAAAGGCTAGTATTTCACTTGTGTATTATCTGTGACAAAAGTTTTAATTTCTTCAGGATTTTGCTGAGTCATTTAACTCAGTCTTGGTTGTGTGTGTGTGTGTGTGTGTGTGTGTGTGTGTGTGTGTGTGTGTGTGTGTGGTGTGGTTGTTTAAAGAGGCAGTGTAGCTAGTGGCTAAACATGCAGCTCAAAACCAGGAAGATCTGGGTCTGAATCTTCCCTCTGATACATACTGGTAGCAACCCTGGGCAAGTCACTTAATTACTCAGTGTCTAGGGCATCTCTCTAAGGATATAAATTACAGACAAGATCCCTACTCTATTTTGGTAGAGATGGATTTTATGGGCCACAAAATTCCAATGTATAACAGAAGTCAGATGGAGCTCTGAGAATGAGCAGTCAATTTTTTATGGATACATCTTATCCCCAATCAATTGGGTTCAAGACCTTCCTCATGGTCAGGGACCCCTCTGCTTGGGGGACAATTGCTTTTATAATCATGAGGGAGTACCAAAAACAGAATGAAGTGGTACAATTCCATGAGTGATCAATTCCAGAAGCAGGGAAATCTTATGTTTGTCTAAGGGTTTGTCATCAGGGCTTCACAGGTTGTTAGCCACAAGTCATCAAATAAGGACAATTAGCTGCAGGCCATCTCAGCAGGGGCTTTCCAAAGGTCATAAAACCCTGTCAGCAACATCTCAGGGTCTTCCCCAAGTCATAATGCTCTAGTCTTTGACCATTAGTATCCTAGGGTCCAAGGAAGTTGTGGTTTTGAAGCAAAAGCCACCAGGGAGTGGGCAGCAGTGATTCACAGGAGTAGAGGCCAATGAACCTTATTACTACACTTAGAGTAGGGAGGGTAGTGTAGCATTTATATTCTTATTACATTCTCAACTAATGATATGTATCTAGCTGATAAAGCAAATACAATTAATATAATCATCAATACATGGTGGATTAACCAATCATAACTCTTATCGTAACAGCATTAGCTAACATAATTACCTCAAGCTTAATCCAGTTTTGATCATCTGACAAGGATAATCTCTGATACCCATCAAATTACAGTGAAGTGAGTAATTGCTCATTGAATTGAGTAAGGATGTCAACATTTTCCTCACATTTCGTCATCAGAAAAGCCTCTCTATGAATGAAATAGCAGGACTGATTCCTATTTTTATCATTTTTATGGTCAGGAAATACATATTTATCAGAATTATTCTAAGTGACACATCCTTAGCACAGTGCATCTATTCACAAGCTAAAGGAAAGTGTGCTCATCTTTTTCCCCAAACATGCACATAAACAAATCATTTTTGTTACCTGGTATTTGTAGCTAATGTACCTCCTTGTCTTAGTTTCTTTCTGCTTCAAGTACAGATTGCTTTTACAGGCCCATTTTCCGTTCTCGTTCTCCTAGTCATTGACTGAGTAAATAGTCCTCAGATCATGGGCTTCACTGTAAGAGCTCCCTCAGAGGGAAAGATCTCTGGCTCTGCCCAGATAGACTCTCATTTCTTGCTTTTCTTCCCTTACCAGAGCTGTGCAGGAGGCCACAGGAGAGAGAGGAATTGTGATCACGCGCTCAACCTTTCCCTCTTCAGGACGCTGGGCAGGACATTGGCTAGGAGACAACACAGCAGCATGGGACCAGCTCTATAAATCCATCATTGGTGAGTGCTGGGCTTTTCCTGAAGGTTTCCCTTGGAGGGGAGAGGAATCCAACCTATGATCTCAGTAAGTCTGTAATTTTTCTGGACTCTTGAAGAGAATCAGAGAGGGTTCAGGTCCCTGACTAGTTAATTGTATCATTCCATGTATTTTATTGGACTTTTCTCTGTGATGAGCTCTCTAAGTCAATGACCAAGGAAGGGCAGAGCTTTGTCCAATCTACCAGCTTGCCTTATCCAACATCACTCTGGTTCTTATTGCAGGCATGATGGAATTCAGCCTCTTTGGAATACCCTATGTAAGTCCCACTTGAGTTCCCTTGATCACTTTTAGATGGTTTCAGAAACCCCCAAAATTCTCATTCTCTGTTTTCCCCTTTTGTTCTCAGACAGGAGCTGATATCTGTGGATTCTTTAATGATGCTGAATATGAGATGTGTGCTCGCTGGATGCAACTGGGAGCCTTTTACCCTTTCTCTAGGAACCACAATACAATTGGGCAAAAGGTGAGATACCAGGTTGTGCCTCAAGCCTTCCCTTATGCCAGATCTGTTTCTTCAGTTCTTCCCCCATGACTTAATGGAGCCCCCTTTCCTGGAAACAACCTCCATAGTCACCAGTCCTTCCATTAACAACAAACTATATAACCTACATTCCCATAGCCAGTGGAGTTTTCTGGAACATTTCACTTCTTCCAGAAACTCAAGAGAAAAAGACTAGAGGGCAGCAATCTTTTCTGTTCTGACTCTGGGCAGTTTTCATATTTCTGCCAGGAGGTTACAATGCCAGGGCCCCTCTAATCTTTCATACATATGCTCTTTGGATGTAACTCACTGCAATGTAAGACTACTACAGAAAAAATATATGTTTGGTCTGTGCTGCCAATAATATGTTTTTGTATTGGGTCTAACTATTTTTAGGGTACACTAAGGTGTAGCAAAGCAGGGAAAGAAGAATCAGAATGTATTCCCTGGTAAAGGTCAAGGGGAAATGTAGCCTGGGGAATTAGGAAGCAAAACACAGCAGGCTTTGCAGGTTACCTGTGTAGTAGAGAGTAGCTTTCTAGTTATCTGACCTGTTTCCCACTGAAGTCAGGTGAAGAGTTTCGTATGAATATTCCCTCTTTCTATTTCTAGAGACAAGACCCTGTGGCTTGGAATTCCACCTTTGAGGATCTTTCAAGAAATGTCCTTCAGACAAGATACACCCTGTTGCCTTATCTCTACACCCTGATGCACATAGCCCATGTAGAAGGCAGCACTGTTGTCCGGCCCCTTCTTCATGAGTAAGTGCCCCCTCTGTGTCTCAGGGTCCTGTGTTGGATTTCATTTTGGAATTCATTTGGAAGCTCTTTTTGTGTTACCTCCCCCTATTAGAATTTGAGGTCCTTGAGAACAGGGCCAGTCTTTCTTTTCTGTTTGTTTCCCCACTGCCTTGCATGTAGTGAGCACTTAGTGTTTTTTCGTTCATTGATTCATTCTAAAGTGAAGTATATTCCTTAGGTATAGAGTTAGCCTATGGAAGCTAGCATGAACCTTGGACAGAACAGAAGATCTGTTTGTTGCTGTTGTTGTGGATTTCAGCTATGACAGTAGCTTGTGACCAGGAGCAAATCACCTTTCTCCCTGAGGCTCAGTTTTCTTACCCATAAAGTGGGGATGACAATAAAGGCACTTCCCACTTCATAAGTTTGCTGTGAGCAAAGCATTCTGCAAACCTTAAAACACTATATAAGTATATGTTTTTTATTAAAAATTTTACTCTTTTAAAAGGTGAGTATTATCTAAGGACACTTGATATTCCCAAAGCCTTCTTTTTGGTTTAGTGATATAGTGAATCATAGTTTTTTTTTTAAAACAACAATTTGATTTCTTTTTTATGACTGAAATGGGCTAAAACTAGTTTAAAACATTTCCTGGACTTATTCATAATAGTAGGAGAAAGGCTCAGGGTTAGGAAATAAGGCAAAGTTACCTCGATATTTCAAATGCACCGTGTTTGATATCCTTACCTGTGCCTGATTGAACCCGACTTAGAGGAAAAAGGAAAGACTCAAAGGGAACAGAAGTTAGGAATTTCTTGGATGGAGCCTAAGCCCCTCAGAGACTTGTCAGAATCATGAAGTGAGACTGATTTCCAAGGTCCCTTGGAGCTCCAACTTCAATGATCCAATGGCCTGAGAGAACATTGTCAGTATCATTGAATTGTTACACCATGTTTCTCTGTTCAGGTTTGTGGAAGACAAAGAAACCTGGGACATATTCCTTCAATTCTTGTGGGGTCCGGCCTTCTTAATCAGCCCTGTTCTGGAACCTGTGAGTATGGATTCTCCTGAACCTGTATAATATCCAAACTGAGATATAATATTGAATAGTAGAAATGGGTCAGAGCTCGGCACTCTGAGTGTTAAGGTCTAGTCCTTGTGTTGGCATTGAATTGTTCTGAAGCTTAAAAATCATTCTTGAGGCTTCAATTTCCTTGTCTGGAAAATGAACGATACTTCTACCTATCCCTAAGCCACGGGGTCACTGGAAGACAGTCAAGAAATGACAAATCCATAGGATATTTGCTTTTGAATACTCGTAAATATAGCAATTATTAATCATGCTAATCCCTCTAGGAAATTTTGATGAATTTGTCCATATATTTATTCCATTAAAAAGAATACCTACCTAATTTATTGTAGAATTCCTGGAATGTGACTGCCTACTTCCCCAATGCCAGCTGGTATGATTATTACACGGTAAGTGTCTTTGATGGGAAATAGGAACTCATGCCCCCTCTGTTCAAAATAGTGTGAAAGTTCTGAGTGTGGAATGGGATGCTGGTAGCTAAGGTATCTCATCCTGGAATATTGCTATGATCTGTGTAAAGTTTGCCCCAAGCAGCTCTTGGATGTTTGAGTCTGCCATGCTCTATCATTAATGCTCTTTCAAGTTTTCCTGATCGTAAGTTTTGGCAGCTGGGACTCACCCAAATGCAGCTGTTTGCCGAGCACTTTGCACAATCTCCTTTAAGAGATACTGTGAGTTGAGTGTAGTGATTCTATCCCATTGGAGAAGGCAAACTCTGGGAAATGGTCAGAGCCCTTATTTGGGTTAGTTTACTATTTTATTCCTGAATGTAACCACTTTCAACCTATTGTGTAGTCTCTGAAGCTCAGTAGGTGCCAAATAAATGTTTGTTAAGTGATTTCACCTTTTCCCCTTCATCTTTTAAGTGAGGAAATGAGAATAGATGGCTTTTAAGGTCCTTCTTAGGCATCCTAGACTGAGAATATTCTCAGAGAATTCAAAAGCATCTAAAATAATTTAATTAATTTGAATTTAAAATTTATTTGAACTTAATTTAAATATTCTCTAAAGCTGTTTTTTTAAAATTTCCCTGAAGACTAAGTCCCCATAGCCAAGTTGATGGAGGGATAATTATTCCTTCCTTCTACTCCCCCCATGTACATGAGGAAAGAAGCTTAAATAAGCAGTGACTTTCCTTTGGATTGTTCTAGGTATGTAGTCATTATGAGTTTTTTTCAAGGTGACCTTTTCAAAGGATTAATGCCAATATCTTTGATCCCATGTTTATCTTCTCTCCTTCCTGGGCAGTTAGCTTACTTCATTGGTTGAGTACCCAGTATATGCATAGCCTTATACTGGTTTCTGAGGTTGTCCATGTAAAGTCTGAGGAAGGGGCCCTGTTCAGGGGAAACTCATAGCCTGAGTTAGAGAGATAGGCTGGGGCTAGACCCACCATGAACCTGTTCTAAGAAAGACAATAAAGATCTATGAAGTACTGTGGTCCTTTTGAAGGCTAAAGTGACTTTAGGTTTATTTGAAGAAAGGCAACATTTGATTGAAAATGGAACAAAAAAGGTAGGAGGAAAATGCAGAGAAGAATCCATAGGCAGATAAAGATAGTCAGGAAGTGAGAAGCCATGGAGGGGGACCAAAGGCAGAAACACCTCTTGTCCTTTCTCTTCTAAGTTACTCAGCTATGGTGACATGCAAGAACTCATTTTTCTCCTGTCCTTCCTCTCAACCATAGGGCTCAGACATTGGAGTGAGGGGACAGTGGAAAAACTTGGCAGCCCCTCTTGACCACATCAATCTGCATATCCGTGGGGGCTACATCCTTCCATGGCAAAAACCTGCAAATAACACCCACTATAGGTGAGTGAGGGGAGCCACATCCTTCTGCCCTTTCCAGAGGTGTGACTCAGATTCTAATGGTAACTGTATTTGTCCTTTTCTTGCAAAGTAGTGGATAGAGTCCTGGAGTTGGAGTCCAAAAGACTTGGGATTGTGCTGATTTCTAGGTGTGTGACTTTGGGAAAATCCCACAATCTCCAAGGGCTTCAGTCCTCTCATTATGCTTAAACATCCTACCTCACTGGAATTATTTTGAAAATAACAAAAACATTCTAAATCTTAAAGGGTCGTTTAAGCGTGAGTCATTGTCATTTTTTTTGTCATTATTGTTTTGTCTTTTCAGTTACTCATTACCAGGAGCATCACAATGATCAGGCTCATTTTGTCATTTAAGCAGGGGCTTTCTGAGCATCCTGCATTTGCATTGACTGTGTGTTCCAAGCCTGGAATGCTCTCCCTCCTCATCTCTGCCTCTTGGCCCTTTTTGCCTCCATTTGACTATGAGCTCCCTGGGAGCAGGGAATTACCTTTGAATTTCATTGCATCCTCATCACTGAGTGAATGCCTGGCACATAGTGAGCACTGAATGTTTGTTGAGTGACTGACCATTGGATAATATATTATGTGAATGCAAGCACTTTGTGATGTATTTTATGGGAATACTTCACTATCTACTCCATGATAGATGAAATAAAATGAACCTATGTTGAAAATACAGTTTAAACATTTTGAAAAGACATGATTCATATTCATTTCTGCTCAGTGTACTCTGAGAATCATGGGAAAAATCTCTGAACATAAGTATCCTTGTAGGAGGCATCAGGGATGATCTTTCCACTTACACCGCCTCTACTCTAATTCTGGCCTTTATCACTGACAATTCTTTCATATCATTTGAACCCCAGTAAGATCCAAAGCCTGAATTAATCAACCAAACTGCTTTACTCTACTCCAAAAATGCCCTTTCCTGTGTCAGCAACTTCAAAGACCAAATAAGATTGGTGAGAGGTATCTTTCCTGTTGGTAACAGGATGTCTGCAACCAGAACATTCGGATTTCTCTTATACTGATATTCTAGGGACATTCACATCTTGGGATTGTAATATCTAAGTGACATTACCTTGCCATTCGGCTTGTCTTACTTGTCTTGACTCTTACTTACTTACTTGTCTGGACTCATTCAAATAAGAAACCTCCTGTCTTATGATACGGGGACCATAAACTGGAGTTGGGGTTATTCTAAAGTGTATTAAAACTTTGTCATTCTTCTGTCAGTCAATCAGAAGTTTGCTTCTGATCCCATGATCATGTATCTGCTAGTTTTAAGGGAATAAACTATATGAATTTATGTCACCTAGCCTGTTTGCCTCCTTTAACCAAACTTTCAGGTAGACATTACCAATCTCCCAGACCATTATAATGCCTTCCCAAATGGCCTTCTTGCATCCAATCTCTCCCCTCTCCACACCATCCTCCACTTTGTTGCCCAAATGAGAGGAATAAAGCACAATTTTGAGGCCCAGCTCTTAGGCTCAGAAAGTTTCACTGTCTCCCTCTTAGACTGATTGTAAACTGCTCTGTATAATTTCTGGCATGTAAAGCCCATCTCTATATGGCTCTAGCTTATCTTTCCAAGCTGATTCCACATTATTCCACCTCACATAGTCTCTGTACCAACTCAACTGACCTATTTGTTCTCCACATCCATATAGTCCATCTCAAATGCCAGTGGTGGCTTAGAATATAATCTGTCCCATACGTCTGGAATGTTCTCTTTTCTCATCTTTACTACTTGGAACCCCTTAGTTTCCCTCATGGCTCATCTCAAGTGCAGCCTCCTATATAAGATCTTTCCTCAATTCTGCAATAATTGGTGTTTCAACCTCTATTCCACAGTAGGCCTGAAATGTTCTCTTTATTTTGAATTTACTTATCTGTGAATATGCTACATTATAATATGTGCCGTCATTGCCTCTCCCAAGTAGGATCTAAGTTCCTTGAATACAGTAACTGAAGAGGTTTAAGCAAAAATGATGATGGTAGGGAACCATAGGTTTCTAGGGGTGCTTGAGACTCCAAAATACATATACGCTGGGTCCTGCCTAAAGAATTGGACTCAAGCCTTCTTAGCCAAGGGAAAAGATAAAGTTTATTAGGGATTCACCATAATTGTCTTAAGAAATTCCACCCTTTGTGACACCTGTTTTCACAAGCGGGCCAGATTCAATCTAAGCTGAGCTAGATTGAATCTGAGCACCTTCATGGAGGCAAGATGGAGATTATATACACAATGATTGTAGGAGGGATTGAGGGGTGGTCTGGGGTGACTAGAGGAGGGATTTATGGAGGGTCTTGAGGAGGAGTCTAAGGAAAAAGAGATTAGGTCAGACTCCAGGAACCAAGAGAATGGAATTAAGGGTTGGAAGTAGCTGAAGGCATGGATACTGATAGTATCAAGGATGGGAAGTAGCTAGACAAAAAAGGGCAAGGCTAGGTAGAGATTTGGGCCTAATGATTATGTAAGGCTTATGGCCTTAGGGGAAGGCCAGATCTAGTTGGAAGATTCAAGGACAGTTCAAGGGGGCTCCCAGAGACTGTAGTCCAGGTTTAAGGGGGTTCCCAGAGACTGTGCCCTCATCAGTAACCATTTCTTTTTTTTCTTCCTTTGAACATCTAGCCACTAACATGTTGCTCTATTCATAACAGTTGCTTAATAAAGTCTTGCCAAATGACTTTTCAAGAGAAGGAGGAAAACTAATTATAATTTCTGTTGTTCATAGCCGGAAAAATTCCCTGGGACTGATTGTGGCTTTATCTGACAATGAGACAGCTGAAGGAGAGTTTTTCTGGGATGATGGACAGAGTATTGGTAAGTGAGATTTTCTTAAGATCAATGGACACCATTCTCTGTCTCTTTTTCTCTCTCTCTCTGTATCTGTCTCTCTCTCTCTCTCTTTCTCTCTCTCTTTTTCTCCCTCTCTCTCCCTCCTTCTCTTTTCCCTTCATTTCATCCCACTCTTTTCTCATTTTATGTTTTATCTCTCATATCCTCCTTCTCTGTCTCTTTCACTCCCCCTTCCTCTATCCTTTCTCTTCCTTTGTTTCTTCTTCTTCCTCTATTCTTCCTTTTCTTCATTCTTCACTTCTTTGCTGTCTCTCTCTTTTATTTCCTCACTCTCTCCTTCCTTTGCCTTCCCCCTCCCTTGCTCATGCTCCCTTCATCTCCCTCTTCATATTGTCTCTTGACTATGATGCAGCTCTTAAAGTTATTTGGAGAAGAGAAAAAGTTGTTGGAAATAAAAAGTCACAGAAAGTAAACTTGATTTTTAAAATAACATTTCATCCTATCCAGCATTTAATTAGATGGCTTTCCTTGGGAGTCAGGAGGACCTGAGTTCAGTTCCCACCTGGGGCACACACTGGTTGCATAACTCTAAGCAAATCACTTACTCTCTTAGTATCCCAGGCAACTCTCTAACAATTAAAGTTGCAAAGAATGTGCCAGTCTTTACAGGTGGAGGACGTTCCTAACCAAGAGCTCCCTAAACCAATGAAAGAACAGGCTGACACTACTCTCTCTTAATCAGATTTCTAAGGACAATAATTGGAGATCATGGATGTGAAAATTAAGGTTAAATATGAAAATTAAGGATTAACTTTGTTTTACGACACTGATTCAGTGTCTCCAATTGTCTCAAGCAGTGATAGACTTGAAAGGAGCACAGAAATATTAGTTTTTCTGGACTTCATGGTCTTAATGTTTTACAACTATGAATAATTCATGTGAAATCAATGCCCATTCCTCAGTATTCTCACAGGTTTGTCTCCTGCAATCACAAGCCTCTTTTCAAGAGCTTTAGAGTCCTGACAACCATTCATGGCACAAGGTGGGAGGTGCTGTGTAGTTTCATTGCATTGGGTTGTAGTATGAAGGCAGAATTTATGATTTCAAAGAGAATCATATACATGTCTGAATGGTTCAGAACCTCAGGAATTCCCTAAGTAGAAGGCAGAAGAATTAAAGCATTTATTCAAGCTCCAAAGTAGCAGACCCATGAACTGGCGTTCCCATTTTGATATCTTGGTCAAAAGGTTGCAGGCCCAATAAGTCTGCCTCGCAAGAGTAACCAGGAGGCCATAGAAAAACATGATGGCATTAAACCAAAGCATATTCATGCTTCCCTTCTCCGGTAAGAAGATTACCCACTGGCCTCAAGCCCTTGCTCAGCACTCCTTGGTCCACATGCGGGTCAGCCCTGCTACCAGTAGCTCCTGCATCTTCATCTTCAGCTTCTCCTGTAGCTGTCTCTGGCTCCAACAAAATCTCAATCTCCAAGCTATCTTCTCTCCTCTTATAGAGTTTTTGACTTCATCAAGGGTCCTCTGAATGACCAGAGCCTGGCTCTGGTGATTGGTTCTTGAGTTGGCCCATCCCCTTAGGACCCTGGGAGGTTCACATCCACATAGATTAGGTTAACACCTAATGGGGGTTAGCACCTAGGGCTTAGCACTTAGTAAGGCCTGACTCTGGAGTTAGCACCTACCCTTAGCCAGCCCCACCTTGGGCCCCACCCCAGTCACCAATCCACACCCACATATGTTGCACACCTAATAGGGGTTTGGGCCTGGGGCTAGCACCTAGTAAGGCTCAATGAAATACACTGAATTACTCAAAGAAAACAAAGGCTATTTTGCTTACCAACCCATGGGTAAATTTGAGTGTCTTGAAAACACAGAGGATAGGAAGAACCAGGAAGGCTAAGGGCCTCAAAGGTAGTGAAAAGTAAGTGTTGTCATGTATCTCAGCCTGGGCATGATAGGACCCAGTAGAATTGACTCTGTTATCTTGTTGCAGATACTTATGAAAGGGGGAATTACTATTTTTCAACCTTCTCTGCCAGTCAGGTGAGTATTATTGGTGCCTTTGACTCCTTGTTCATTTTCTCAGCACAATTAGTGGCACTGACAGCTGATAATAATGGTATGAAGTAAGGCCTACCTTATGATAACACTTCTGTGAGCCATGACTTAAGGCTATGATGTCTCCTTTTGCCCTTTTGTCCAAGGCAATGACAAGTTCCAAAAGAGCCTATTAGAGCATATTGTCAACTCAAATTAAAGTTGAGAAAGAACTTCTCAGTAACTTCATCCTAATGGAGAATTCATGATGCAATAGACCTGGAAGGAGAAAGAACCACTTGCCTTCCCCAGTTCTTCCACTCCCTGTCCTCTCTTTCCCTAACCCTGTAATGTCAGATATTAGATCTCTTACCTCTTCATTTACTGGACTCTTTCCTCCCCAGACTCTTTTTTTGTTGGAAAATTGAGACATTTTCCTTGCCCCAATCTCGTGGTGCTTCTATTTTCCACAGTCTTTCAGATATCACTAACTGTAGGTGAGTAATCACATTTGCTGTTTATTTCAGGCCCTGATGATACAGTTTATCTAGGCCAGGTGACCTGAATTCATTAAAGGTAGTAAATGATCTCTACCTGTCTGCTTCCTTGTCTTTGGTATTAACCCACTGTTAGTCATTTGTGTTCTGACATTTCCAGTAAAGTCAAATTCTTCATCCTTTTTCTGAGCTTCCCTTTTCTCCCAATATATCTTAAAAGCCAAATGGAATCCAGTTTTTTGTCCTCAGCTTCTTTTGCCACCCTCAACTATATCATTCCTAATGTTATTTTCACAGAACTGTGCTATATTCTTTTATTCATCTTCTGTCACTTTAATCTTCCATACATTTCTTTCCAAAATCTAAATGGATTGGTTAGTTTCCTCTGTATCTGTATTAGTCTTTCCATATGATTCCCAGTTTTCCTTTTCACTAGAATTATTTCCTTTTAATGTCTTTAGAATTTCCCTCTTGACCATCTTCCATCCCTCCTTGACTGATTTTCTTGAAAACATTTTAGGAAAATGAACAGGAATAAGTATTCATGTACCACCTCTGTGCCAGGCACTATGCTAAGCTCTCTTTAAACAAATATTATCTCATTTGATCCTGGCAACAACCTTGTGAAGTAGGTGCTATGATTATCCCCATTTTAGAGTTGAAGAAACTGAGAGAAAAAGAGATTAAGTGTCTTGCTCAAAGTCACACGGCTAATCAGCTAGTTCCCTCATTGCAATATGAATGTCATTCTGAGATACCATCTTCCTAGTTGGCTGTTCAGTTCCCAATTTAATCTTTCCTTTCCATTATCCCTTCCTTCAGTGGACAATAATGAGGAGAATACAGCTTGTGCCCTTATGAATTTTGGTTTATTACCGAAGACTTCATGATCATTGACAATATTTTTTTGATTCATTCGGGAAGTGTCATTTTAGTGTTCACTTCTGGCTCACAAATGCAGTTGACCTAATATCTCTAACTCCTAACCTATAAAGTTTCCTAAAATCAGAAATCCTAAGCACTCTGATTGCTTTAGACAGACATTTGTAATTTAAGGTGATCTATGTTACAGCATCTTGAAGTTCGGAATGCAATATATTCTCCTTTCTTTTGTACAAGTCAATTCACCTTTAAATAAAAATTTCTGTTAACCTGAGAATCTTCTCAAACTCCCAAAGGAAAATCAAACCCTTTCAAAAGATTTGCTTTAGTTCCAAGTGATGGAATTGTGATGCAGAGTTCCTTTTAGACAAAGACATTGCTAAAACCAGTTTTGGATTTAGGGACTAAAATGTATGTCTTTGTATGTGTGACATGTATCAATATATCACATGAGTTATTAAATGAAAGTATGTAGAGAGTAGTTTGTGGTCACTATCTTGCTGCTTCTATGGTAACATTTCTAAATAGAAACATGTGTGGACATATAAACACATGGATCATTTATTCACAGAACTTGCGTGTTATAATGGGTTTGGGATATCTGTAAAATCAGAAAGCTCTGGCTTTTAGTCCTGCTTCTGACACATTTGAGTTGTGTGGCCATTGGAAAGTTATTTAACTTTTTGGTGCACCAGGTAGCTCTTTATGACTGAAAGTTCCAGATGAGTTACTGGCCTGGTATAGTTTCCACAATCGATGTTTCATAAAGACAGGAAATCACAGGGCTCATTCACTTCCACTGATGCCCAGCCTTCTTTCCTTCTTTCTCCTCTCCTAGAATATGACAAAGTATTCATAAGTTCTAGACAGATTCACAGACCTTGTCCTTTTTTACCAACATGAAATTCTTTCGATTTCTTGGGTCAGTTGGACAGAGAATTTGGACAGAACTGGACACATCACTCAGAAAACTCATCTTTCTACTAAGTAAATGTCTGGAAAATCTAGAGGGTGTACCAGGAACCAGAATTCAAATGTGGCTGTCTTAAGTCACCATGGGGAACTTAGTCATTGATTTCATGTCAACCAGGCTAATGAGCCTACTCATTACTGGGTGGAGAAGAGAAGGCTCATGATAGCATCCATTCTAACCCAGCAAGGAATTCTAGTCTTTTCAGCCATCTCCCTGATGGAGCTGCTGCTTGGTAGATTTAAAGCAAGAGACACTACTAATGTGTTAGGACTATTATTTTCCCTCACTCCTAACACAGTCTCTCCCTCCAATGGCCAGAGAAAGTAAAATGAACATGAATGTCTTTTGGGTGTCTTGGAGAATGTAATTGTTATAGAATTGGATGTAGGGCAGGATAACATGGGCGCTGCCTTTGGGTATCTTTTAGAATCGCCTAGATGTCAAGGTTCTGCACATGAACTACAATGATCCCGATGGCCTAGCGTTTGAAGAGATCAAAATCTTTGGGTTGAACTTCAAACCAGATACTGTTATTGTGACAGAAAATAATGTTGCAATCCAATCTAATGCTGAGATCAAATATGATTCTGCAACAAAGGTAAATATTTTCTTTATCATTCTCATTTATTGTACAATTAAGCCAATGAATTGTTCTGCATAACTAAGTTTTCCTGTTTTACACCTTTAAGCATCAGGCTTTTTTATTTTACATGTTAACTGATATTTAAATGATAATCTTACTAAAATTCATTTTAGACGTCTTTTCTATACAGAGGATATCCTAAACAATTCAAGATTTTCCTGATGCCTCAAAGTCAACATTATATGCTCTAGATATAAGTAAAGATTTGGAATGAACATGTAGATATTAGAGGATTTAGAACTGAGTGGACATTAACTTCAGGGCTGCCTTCTTGTAAAACCAAAAAGTCTCTGTCATGTATCAAGCTTGCTTTTTCCTCCAAAAATACCCACAAGCAAATATCAGCTTGATTTTTCTCCATTTGCCCCTTCTCATGGCTGCCTTTATTTTACATCAATTATTGATTGAAAGGCCAACATAGCCTTTTTAAAGTGTGAAAACCCTAGAAACAGGAGAACCACCAGCAATTCTTTTTCTTCACTATTCACTAATGTTGATCACATTGGAAGTTATTAAAAATACTCTCATTTTTTAATACCCTAGCTAAGGTTAGATGTTCATTTTCACTTTTCCATTCACTCTTTTGTGTAACTTGCATTACATTTTAACAATATATAAAACAGGAATATCCCTCATCATTATACAAATTTGTGGAAGATTCTTTGGAGCATAGCTCCTGACAATGCTTTACAAATCTTTTATCCGAAAAAATTTCTTCAGAGACTACCTCAAGTGGTAATATTTTGAAAACCTTCTGTGCCTTTGAGATTTCTGTAATGTACTTCTCAACTTTTTAATGGGGTCCTCTCCAGATACAATAGAATTTGAGACAAAGGAATAGCTAGGCTTCCACTGAGAATGATGAGAACTGTACCCAAGAGGAGCAAGATAACAAAGAAAACCTCTCTTTACTGTCTGGTTCAAAAGATAAAATGTTATTCAATGGATTCTATTAATGGGCCACAATTATTTTGCTCATTATATCCCACTGCTCTATCAAGCCTTCTCAAACTATCTAGCTTAGAATTAATGTCTAAGATTAGAGTCATAGAACAAGAGTTAGAAATTTTGAGGAATTTCAAGTTCCTTTTGCCTAGTCCCCTTTTATGCAGGACTGATTGAGTGAATGATTTAGCTTTGTTCAACATAAGGTCAGCTCTTTGCCAAAGAAAGTTTGCTAGGTTATTTCTTTTTTTGTGACATAAGATGTCATTTATGTGATCTTAGCAATTCTTAATTTTGTTGGGAGAAGGAAGGAAGGGAAAAACACCAGGAGATTCCATCAGAGTTGTGATGAAGAAGACCTGTTTTGTGTGTGGTCAAAGGAATTTCTGGATAATTGAAATGGTGACCCTCACTGACTTGCAACATCCTTTCTGACTTAACAGGTTGGTAACATCACAGGGCTTCACCTTGAACTGGGAAAGGAATACACAGTGGAATGGTTCACTCAATTCATAGATACAGAAAAATTTGACTGCTACCCTGATGAAGATGGTGTCAATGAAGAAAACTGTCTTTTGCGTGACTGCGTCTGGGAGGTAAGATTTTACACACGCAAATACAAATACACACACCCTTCCAAAGACTATAAGCTTCTCCCTCTCTCCTTTACTTCACTTCCAATTCATCATAATGGTGTCTCCTCCCCCATTTTAATGAGATTAGGTAAGATAAAGTAGGTTAGACAGAGAGGAGAGGCAAATCTGTGCCAGGAGAACCAGGAGAGGGATCAACCATGGCAAAGATAATTCAGTGTCTCCCTGTAAGCTGCCTAAGGATCCTGGATGTCTCAATTGTAAAGAAGTTTGTGTTTGTGGAAATACTAAGGAGACAACTGGTTATTACCAATAAGTGGGTATCTCTGTAGGGTTTTTGTTTGTATATACTTTACATTTAGCTAATTAGGTTAGGATGTAAATAAGGGTAAGGCCTCTCAGTTCTGGATGACCCTATGAAGTCAAGAAGCTTCCACTGTCTGGGCACATGTGAAATTGGAGAATCCATTCTCCATGCCCACCAAGCCCCTGCCACTATATCAGTGTGTTGCAATTCAATAGGAATTAGCCTCAGAATTTGCTGAATTATTTCCCCTCTGGAAAAATGCTAGGGAGCAAATTATATTGCTTCTGTGACTCATTATAAGTCTATATCATGCCCTTGAGTACACAAATCCTTGGGATACAGGAGTATTGGGCAAAATGTAAAAGACTGACAAGTTACAAGTTTCCTTGTGGTACAAGGTTTCTATGAGGAATTTTGGCTCTTGGTTTATGCTGTCATCACTCTCCTCTTGGGTTCAAAATAAGAAAAGTAGGGGGATAGACTTCTGTGAGAAGTGGGTGGGAAGTCTAGAAAAAAGAAGAAACCAAGAGAAGATCTTGGAAAGAAATCACCTGTAGTGTAATTGAATAAGTCTTGGACCTGGAATCAGGAAAGACTTGCTTCAAGTCCCAGCCCTGATGTTTACTAGATCTGGGATGGGAAATTCCCATAATGCCTCTTAGCCTCAGTTTTCTAATCTGTACAACGAGCATTAGGAATCCTGTTATATTTATCCCACAGGGTCATAAACAGGATTAAAGGAGTTAAGGAATGAAAGAACTTTGAACACTGTAATGAAATATGTACATTGTTGTAGTTCATTTTGTTTCCATGAGAAAACCATGTTTCAGGCAAACTGCTACAGTCTCATGTGCTGACAAGATACTGCATGTCAGGCAGTAAAGAAGAATTTATGAAATGCCTAATATGTCCATGGCACTGTGCTAATCATCAAGGATACAAAGAAAAGAGGAAAAAAAAATCTTTGTCCTCATTCATGTCACATTCCAATTGAAGAGAAAATGTTTTAATAATTTGTCACCTGTAAGATAATTGTAGAGTATGTTGAAGGCACTTTGAGAGAGCAATGCTCTAACAGCTTGGTAGAGGTTGGGGTGTAACTGGAAAAGGCCTCTTATAGAAGGTGGTCTAAGAGTCTGGTAAAGGGACAGAGAATTGCAGATATGGAAGACAGCCAGTTTAGAGGCATGGAGATGGGATGGAGATGACTGCAATTTCAAGGGACTATCGTCATGTCATTATAGCTGGATCATAGAGTATGTGAGGAATAAAGTATGAGTAGACTAGAAATGCAGGAACGAACTGGGATGATGGAGGCCTTTAGATAGCAAACAGCAGATTTTAAATTTGATGCTAGAGGTAATAGGAAACCACTGGAGTTTAGTGTGAAGTTACATAACATGCAGAGAGTTATCCTTTAGCAAAAACCTCCTAAGTGGCTCCTAAGTGGAGAATACGATTGAGGATGAAGGGACCTGAGGTAGGGAAACAAAATGGAAGGATATTTCAGGGCAGCTGGATGGCACAGAAAATAGAGCAGAAGCTTAGAGTCAGGAAGACCTGAGTTCAAATTCAGCCTCAGACACTTCTAAGATTTGTGATACTCGACAAGTCACTTAACCACGTTTGCCTCAGTTTCCTTATCTATAAAATGAGCTGGAGAAGGAAATAGCAAACCATTCTAGTATCTTTGCTAAGAAAAACCCATGTGGGGTCATGAAGAGATAGATGTGACTGAAATGACTGAATAGGAACAGTAAATTTCTGAAACAAGAAATTCGTGAAGACACTTTCAACTTGACCATTTTTAAGAGTGAGAAATTTCATAAGTATTATACCCTGAGAATATTTTCTAACATTTTTTCATGTGTTGGTCAACTTTACTGATTTTTTATATTCTTTTCTTTTCCTCCCTCTGTTCGTTCTTTCCTTTATCAAACTTCCTTTCTTCCTTCCTTCCTTCCTTCCTTCCTTCCTTCCTTCCTTCCTTCCTTCCTTCCTTCCTTCCTTCCTTCCTTCCTTCCTTTCTTTCTTTCTTTCTTTCTTTCTTTCTTTCTTTCTCTTTCTTTCTTTCTTTCTTTCTTTCTTTCTTTCTTTCTTTCTTTCTTTCTTTCTTTCTTTCTTTCTTTCTTTCTTTCTTCCTTCCTTCCTTCCTTCCTTCCTTCCTTCCTTCCTTCCTTCCTTCCTTCCTTCCTTCCTTCCTTCCACCTTTCCTTCCTTCCTTCCTTCCACCTTTCCTTCTTTCTCCATCTTTCTCTTTCTTTTTCTTTCTCAGTTCTTCTCTCTCTCCTGAAAAAAAAAATAGTATTTTATATAGAATGGTTCTGTGGAGAAAAGTGGGTAGATAAGGGTGTTGTAAAAATGATAGCAAAAAACTTTTAAAAAGAATATTATTATTACAGTATGAGTATGAATTGATGAGAGTGTATCATAGAGGTAAGTGTGTGAGTGGAGGGAATCTAGGTGAGAAATGTTGAATTGTGAAGCAAGACATGATGGGACTTGGCATCTTCTCTCTCTGGACTTACAATACAATATTGAACTTGGAATAATGAAGAGATGACTGAAGAATATGACCAGTGGATAGAGGTTTTGAATTCTCTGTAGCCACAGAAGCATGAACAAAGCAATGACTTAATCCTCATTAAATGGGATAGAAAAATTATTAGGAAGAATTTCCTGAGAAAAGTACATTGGACAAGAATGTAAGAGAATTATTTCAAGGAAATCGGGCTAGACGTGACCTGCTTTTCTTCCAGTTTTGTCATTCTGTTGAGTTTCTAATGTTTTTATTTTTCAGCCAACCAGTTCCTCTGGAGTCCCTTATTGCTATATCACCAAATATTATTATACTGCCTCTAACATTCAGAGTACACCAGCA
>CM053623.1:82275046-82292292 GCA_028646595.1 Phalanger gymnotis | reverse complement strand
ATTGGAGTGAGGGGACAGTGGAAGGACCTGGCAGCCCCTCTTGACCACATCAATCTGCATATCCGTGGGGGCTACATCCTTCCATGGCAAAAACCTGCAAATAACACCCACTATAGGTGAGTGAGGGGAGCCACATCCTTCTGCCCTTTCCAGAGGTGTGACTCAGATTCTATTGGTAAATGTATTTGTCCTTTTCTTGCAAAGTAGTGGATAGAGTCCTGGAGTTGGAGTCCAAAACACTTGGGATTGAGGTGACTTCTAGGTGTGTGACTTTGGTAGAATCCCACACACTCCAAGGGCTTCAGGCCTTTCATTATACTTAAACTTTCTACCTCACTGGAATTATTTTGAGAATAACAAAAACATTCTAAATCTTGAGGGTTTGTGTAAATGTGAGTCGTTATCATTTTTCTCAGTGATTATCAAGTTTTATTTTTTGTCTTTTCAGTTGGTCATTACCAAGAGCATCACAAAAGATGAGGCTCATTTTGTTATTTAAGCCGGGGCTTTCTGAGAATCCTGCATTTGCATTGACTGTGTGTTCCAAGCCTGGAATGCTCTCCCTCCTCATCTCTGCCTCTTGGCCCTTTTTGCCTCCATTTGACTATGAGCTCCCTGGAAGCAGGGACCCTCCTTTGAATTTCATTGCACCCTCATCACTATGCTGGCACATAGTGAGCACTGAATGTTTGTTGACTGACCATTAGATAATATATTATGTGAATGAATGAACCCTGTGATATATTTCATGGGAGTACTTCACTATCTCCTCCATGATAGATGAAATAAAATGAACCTATGTTGAAAATACCATTTAAACATTTTGAAAGGTTATGATTCATATTCATTTCTACTCAGTGTACTCTAAGAATCATGGGAAAAATCTCTGAACATAAGTATCCTTAAAGGAGGCAAAAGGGAAAACCTTTCCACTTACATGACCTCTACTCTAATTCAGACCTTTATCACCAACCTCTTAGAGTATTACAATGGCTTCCCAATTGGCCTTCTTGCATCCAGACTCTCCCCTCTCCAAACCATCCTCCACTTTGTTGCCCAATTGAGAGGAATAAATCATCATTCTGAGGCCCGGTTCTTAGGCTCAGAAAGTTTCACTGTCTCCCTCTTAGATTGATTATAAACTGCTCTGTATAATGTGTAGCATGTAAAGCCCATCTCTATATGGCTCTAGCTTATCTTTCCAAGCTGATTCCACATTACTTCACCGCACATAGTCTGTGTCCCAACTCAACTGACCTACTTGTTCTCCACATCCAGAAAGTCCATCTCACACCTCAGTGGTGACTTAGAATATAGTCTGCCCACATGCCTGGAATGCTCTTATTGGAACCGCTTAGTTTTCCTCATGGCTCATCTCAAGTGTAACCTCCTACATGAGATCTTTCCTCAATTCTGCAATGACTAGTGTTTCAACCACTACTCCACAGCAGGCCCAAAATGTTCTCTTTATTTTGCATTTACTTATCTGGGAAATAGCTACAATATAATACATACTGTCATTCCCTCTTCCCAGTAGAATCTAAGTTCCTTGAAAGCAGTAACTATTTCCCTTTTTTTTCCTTTGAACATGTAGCCACCAACATGGTGCCCTATTCATAATGGTTGTTTAATAAAGGCTTGCCAAATGACTTTTCAAGAGAAGGAAGAGGACTAATTATAATTTCTGATGTTTATAGCCGGAAAAACTCCCTGGGACTGATTGTGGCTTTATCTGATAATGGGAGAGCTGAAGGAGAGTTTTTCTGGGATGATGGACAGAGTATTGGTAAGTGAGATTTTCTTAAGATCAATGAACACCATTCTCTCTCTCTCTCTCTCTCTCTCTCTCTCTCTCTCTCTCTCTCTCTCTCTCTCTCTGTCTCTCTCTCTCTCTCTCTCCCTCTCTCTCTTTCTCTCTGTCTCTCTCTGTCTTCCTCCCTCCTTCCATCCCTTTCCGCCTCATGTCTCACTCACTCTCTCCCTCCTTCTCTTTTCCCTTAATTCATTTCATCCTTCTCTTTTCTCCTTTTATTCCTTCTCTCTCATACCTTCTTACTCTGTCTCTCTCATTCCTGCCTTCCACTATCCTTTCTCTTCTTTATTTCTTCTTCTTGCTCTATTCTTCCCTTTCTCCATTCTTCATTTCCTTGCTGTCTCTCTCTTTAATTTCCTTACTCTCTCCTTCCCTTGCCCTCCCCCTCCCTTGCTCCTTCTCCCTTTATCTCCTTGTTTCATATTGTCTCTTGGCTATGATGCAGCTCTTAAAGTTACTTGGAGAATAGAAAAAGTTGTTGGAAATAAAAAGTCACAGAAAGTAAGCTTGATTTATAACGTAACACTTCATCTTCTCCAGCATTTAATTTGATGGCTCTCTCTGGGAGTCAAGAGGACTTGAGTTCAATTCCCAGGTGGGGCACACACTGGTTGCATGACCCTAAGCAAATCAGTTAATCTCTAAGTATCCCAGGCAACTCTCTAACACTTAAGGTTGGAAAGAATGTGCCAGTCTTCACTGATAGGGGAAGTGCTTAACCAGGAGCTCCCTAAACTAATGAAAGAACAGGCTGACATTACTGTCTTTTAATCATATTTCTAAGGACAATAATTGGAGATTGTGGATGTGAAAATTAAGGTTAAGTATGAAAATTAAGGATTAAAGTTTTTTTTTAACGACCTTGATTTCAGTGTCTCCAAGTGTCTCAAGCAATGATAGACTTGAAAAGAGCAAAGAAATATTAGTTTTTCTGGCCTTCATGGTCTTAACGTTTTACAAATGTGAATAATTCATGTGAAATCAATGCCCATTCATCAATATTCTCACAGATTGTTCTCCTATAATCACAAACCTCTTTTCAAGAGCTTTGGATTCCTGAAAACCATTCATGGCACAATGTGGGAAGTGCTTTGTAGTTTCCTTGCATTGGGTAAATTTGAGTGTCTTGAAAACACAGAGGATAGGAAGAACCAGGCAGGTTAAGGGCCTCAAAGGCAGTGAAAAGTCAGTGTTGTCATGTGTCTCAGGCTGGGCATGATAGGACCCAGTAGAATTGACTCTGTTATCTTGTTGCAGATACTTATGAAAGAGGGAATTACTATTTTTCAACCTTCTCTGCCAGTCAGGTGAGTATTATTGGTGCCTTTGACTCTTTGTTCATTTTCTCAGCACAATTAGTGGCACTGACAGCTGATAATAATGGTATGAAGTAAGGCCTACCTTATGATAACACTTCTGTGAGCCATGACTTAAGGCTATGATGTCTCCTTTTGTCCTTTTGTCCAAGGCAATGACAAGTTCCAAAAGAGCCTATTAGAGCATATTGTCAACTGAAATTAAAGTTGAGAAAGAACTTCTCAGTAACTTCATCCTAATGCAGAATTCATGATGCAATAGACTTGGAAGGAGAAAGAACCACTTGCCTTCCCCAATTTGTCCACTCCCTGTCCTCTCTTTCCCTAACCCTGTAACATCAGATATTAGATCACTTATCTCTTCATATACTGGACTCTTTCCTCCCCAGACTCTTTTTTTGTTGTTGGAAAATTGAGAGATTTTCCTTGCCCCCGTCTTGTGGTACTTCTATTTTCCATAGTCATTCAGATATCACTAACTGTAGGTTAGTAATCACATTTGCTGGTTATTTCAAGCCCTGATGATACAGTTTATCCAGGCCAGGTGATCTGAATTCATTAAAGGTAGTAAGTGGTGTCTACCTGTCTGCTTCCTTCTCTTTAGTATTAACCCACTGTTAGTCATTTGTGTTCTGACATTTCCAGTAAATTAAAATTCTTCATCCTTTTTCTGAGCCTCCCTTTTCTCCCAATATATCTTAAAAGCCAAATGGAATCCAGTGTTTTGTCCTCAGCCTCTTTTGCCAGCCTTAACTATATCATTCCTAATGTTATTTTTACAGAACTCTGCTATATTCTTTTATTCATCTTCTGTCACTTCAATCTTCCATACATTTCTTTCCAAAATCTAAGCAGATTGCTTAGTTTCCTATATATCTACATGAGTCTTTCCATACAAACCCAAGTTTCCCTTTTCACTAGAATTATTTCCTTTTAATGTCTTCAGAATTTCCTTCTTGACCATCTTCCATCCCTCCTTGACTGATTTTCTTGAAAACATTTCAGGAAAATGAACAGGAATAAGTATTCATGTGGCACCTCTGTGCCAGGCACTATGCTAAGCTCTCTTTAAACAAATATTATCTCATTTGATCCTGGCAATAACCTTGTGAAGTAGGTGCTATGATTATCCCCATTTTAGAGTTGAAGAAACTGAGAGAAAAAGAGATTAGGTGTCTTGCTCAAAGTCACACAGCTAATCAGCTGGTTCCCTCATTGCAATATGAATATCATCCCGAGATACCATCTTCTTAGTTGGCTGTTCAGTTTCCAAATTAATCTTTCCTTTCCATAATCCCTTCCTTCAGTGGACAACAATGAGGCGAATACAGCTTGTGCCCTTATAAATTTCGATTTATTACCCAAGACTTCATGATCATTGACAATACTTTTTAGGTTCCTCAAGGAAGTGCCATTTTAGTATTCACTTCTGGCTCACAAATACAGTTGACCTAATATCTCTAGCTCCTAACCTGTCAGAAGACCTAACCATTGTGATTGCTTTAATCACTCATCTGTAATTCAAGCTGTCTTGTGAAACAACATCTTGAGTTTTGGAATGTAATATGTTCGCTTTTCCTTTGCACATGTAATATGTCCTCCTCTCCTTTCTCCATTCACCTTTAAATAAAAATTTCTGTTAACCTGAGAATATTCTCAAACTCTCAAAGGAAAACCAGAGAACATCAAACACCTTCAAAAAATTTGCTTTGCTTCCAAGTGATGTAATTCGGATGGAGAGTTTCTTTTAGACAAAGACATCACTAAAACCAGTTTCGCATTTAGTGACTAAAATATATATCTTTGCACATATGACACGTATCAGTTCAACCCATGAGGTATTAAATGAAAGCATGTAGAGAGTAGTTTATGATCACTATCTTGCTAATTCCGTGGTAACAGTTCTAAATACAAACGTGTGTGCACATATAAATACATGGATCATTTATTCAGAGAGCTTGCGTGTTATAATGGGCATGGGACATCTGTAAAATCAGAAATCTCTGACTTTCAGTCTTGCCTCTGACACATTTGTGTTGTGTGGCCATTGGAAAGTTATTTAACTTTTTGGTGCACCAGGTAGCTCTTTATGACTGAAAGTTCCAGATGAGTTACTGGCCTGGCATAGTTTCCACAATCGATGTTTCATAAAGACGGGAAATCACAGGGCTCATTCATTTCCACTGATGCCCAGCCTTCTTTCCTTCTTTCTCCTCTCCTAGAATATGACAAAGTATGCATAAGTTCTAGACAGATTCACAGACCTTGTCCTTTTTTACCAACATGAAATTCTTTTGGTTTCTTGGGTCAGTTGGACAGAGAAGTTGGACAGAACTGGACACATCACTCAGAAAGCTCATCCTTCTAACTAAGTAAATGTCTAGAGAATCCAGAGAGTGTACCAGGAGCTGGAATTCAAATATGGCTGTCTAAAGCCACCATGAGGAACTTAGTCCTTGATTTCATGTCAGTCAGGCTAATGAGCTTACTCATTGTTGAGTGGAGAAGAGAAGGCTCATGATAGCATCCATTCTAACCCAGCAAGGAATTCCAGTCTTTTCAGCCATCTCCCTGAAGGAGCTGTTGCTTGTTAGATTTAAAGCAAGAGACCCACTACTAATTTGTTAAGACTGTAATTCTAACTCACTCCCAATACAATCTCTCCCTCCACTTGCCAGAGGAAGTAAAATAGACATCATTGTCCTTTGGGTGTCTTGGAGAATGTATTTGTTATCGAATTGGATGTAGGGCAGGATAACATGGGCGCTGCCTTTGGGTATCTTTTAGAATCGCTTAGATGTCAAGGTTCTGCACACGAACTACAATGATCCAGATGGCCTAGCGTTTGAAGACATCAAAATCTTTGGGTTGAACATCAAACCAGTTAATGTTGTTGTGACAGAAAATAATGTTCCAGTGCAATCTAATGTTGAGATCAATTATGATTCTGCGACAAAGGTAAATACTTCCTCCATCATTCTCATTTATTGTACATTTAAGCCAATCAATTGTTTTTATTTTGCATATTAACTGATGTTTAAATGGGAATCTTACTAAAGTTCATTTTAGACGTCCATGTGTACAGAAGACATCATAAATTATTGAAGATTTTCCTGATTCTTCAAGGCCACTGTTATATGTTCCAAGTATAAGAATAGAGTGTTGGAGGATTTAGAGCTAAGTGGACATTAACTTCAAGGCTGCCTTCTTGTAAAACCAAGAAGTCTCTGTCACATATCAAGCTCGCTTTTTCGTCCAAAAATGTCCACAAGCAAATGTCAGCTTCCTTTTTCTCCATTTGCCCTTTTCCGTGGCTGTCTTTATTTTACAACAATTATTGACTGAAAGGCCAAGATAGCCTTTCTAAGGTATGAAAACTAGAATCAGGAGAACCACCAGCAATTCTTTTTCTTCACTATTCACTAACATTGATCCCTTTGGATGTTATTAAAAGTACTCTTAGTTTTTAATACCCCAGCTAAGGTTAGATGTTCATTTTTACTTTTCCATTTGCTGTTTTGTCTAATTTGCATTGTACTTTAAAGATATGTGAAATGGGAATATCCCTCATCAGTATACAAATTTGTGGAAAATTTTTTGGAGCATTGCTTTTGACAATGCTTTAGAAAACCTTTATCCCTGGGAAAACATTTCTTCAGAGGTGACCCCAAGTAATAATATTTTGAAAATCTTCTGACCCCTTGAGATTTTTGTAATGTACTTCTCAACTTTTTAATGGATACAATAGAGTTTTAGACAAAGGAATAGTTAGGCTTCCTTTGAGAATGATGAGGACTGCACCCAATAGGAGGAAGATAATACTGGAAACCAGTCTTTACTGTCTGGTTCAAAAGATAACCTGTTATTCAATGGGTTCTATGAAAGGGCCACAATGATTTTGCTTATTATTTCCCACTGTTCTATCAAGCCTTCTCAAACTATCTAGCTTTGAATGAATATTTCAGATTACAATCATAGAACCAGAGTTAAAAATTTTGAGGAATTTGGGGTTCCTTTTGTCCAATCCCCTGTTTGTGCAGGACTGATTGAGTGAATGATTCAGCTTTGTTCAACATAAGGTCAGTTTTTTGCCAAAGAAACTTTTCCAGGTTATTTTTTTTGGTGTGATATAACATGTTATGTAATCTTAGCAATTCTTAGTTTGAATGGGAGAAGAAAGGAAGGGAAAAACACTAGGAGATTCCATCAGAGTTGTGATAAAGAGGACAAGTTTTGTGTGTGGTGAAAGAAAAGATTTTTTGGATGATAGAAGTGGTGACTGTCACTTACTTGCAACACCCATTCTGACTTGACAGGTTGGTAACATCACAGGGCTTCATCTTGAATTGGGGAAGGAATACACAGTGGAATGGTCTAATGACATCATAGATATAGAAAAGTTTGATTGCTACCCTGATGAAGATGGTGTCAATGAAGAAAACTGTCTTTTGCGTAACTGTGCCTGGGAGGTAAGATTTTACACATGCAAATACAAATACACACACACACTTCCAAAGACTATAAGCTTCTCTCTCTCTCCTTTACTTCACTTTCAATTCATCATATTGGTGTCTTTTCCCCCATTTTAATGAGCTTAGGTAAGATAAAGAAGGTTAGACAGAGATGAGAGGCAAATCTGTGCCAGGAGAACCAGGAGAGGGATCAACCATGGCAAAGATAATTCAGTGTCTCCCTGTAAGCTGCCTAAGGACCCCTGATGTCTCAATTGTAAAGAATTTTATGTTTGTCGAAATACTAAGGAGACAAATGGTTATTAACAAGCAAATGGTATCTCTGGGCATCTCTGTAGGGATTTTGGTTTCTATATGCTTCATGTTTAGCTAATCAATTAAGGGTGTAAATAAGGGTAAGACCTCTCAATTCTAGAAGACCCTATGAAATCAAGAAGCTTCCTATGTCTCAGCATATGTGAAATTGGAGAATCCATTCTCCATGCCCACCAAGCCCATGCCACTATATCAGTGTGTTGATATTCAAAGGAAATTAGCCATGGACTTTGCTGAATTATTTCCCCTGTGGAACCAGGCAGTAAATTGTATTGCTTCTGTGAACCAGTGGAAGTCTAAATCATGCCCTTGAGGACGCAAATCCTTGGGATACCATAGCATTGGGCAAAAAGTAAAAGACTGACATGTTACTCACAAGTTTCCTTGTGGTACAAGGATTGTATGAAGAATTGTGGCTCTTGGTTTTTACTCTCATCAATCTATTTTTGGGTTCAAAATAAGAAAAGTAGGGGGGAACAGACTTCTCTTAGAAGCGGGTGGGAAGCGTGGAAGAAAGAAGAAGCCAAGAGAAGACCTTGGAAAGAAAGTAGCTGGGGAGTAATTACATAAATGTTGGACCTGGAACCAGAAAAGACCTACTTCAAATCCCAGCTCTGATGTTTACCAGCTCTAGGATGGGACATTCCCATAATGCCTCTTAGCTTCAGTTTTCTAATCTTAAAATGAGCATTAGGAATCCTGTTATATTTATCCCACTGCATCATTAGCAGTGTTAAAGGACTTAAGGGATGAAAGAAATTTGAATACTGAAATGAAACATAGACGTTTTTGCAGTTCACTTTGTTTCTATGGGAAAATAACATTTCAGTGAAACTTCTACAATCTCATGTGCTGACAAGACAATGCATATCAGGCACTAAAGAAGAATTTATGAAACGTCTGTTGTGTGCGTGGCACTGTGTTAATCATCAAGGATACAAAGAAAGAGGGAAAAAAATCTTTGTTCTCATTCGTGTCTCATTCCAATTGAAGAAACAATGTGTTAATAATTTTTTATTTGTAAGATAACTGTAGAGTATATAGAAGGCGATTTAAGAGAGCAATGCTCTAACAGCTTGGCAGAGGTTGGGGTGTAACTGGAAAAGGCCTCCTATAGAAGGTGGTCCAAGAGTCTGGCGAGGGACAGAGAATTACAGGTATGGAAGACATCCAGTTCAGAGGCATGCAGATGGGATGGAGATGACTGTGATTTAAAGGGACTGCAGTCCTGTCATTGAGACTGGATCATAGAGTATGTGAGGAATAAAGTATAAGTAGATTAGAAACATAGGAAAGAACCAGGATGTGAAATGCCTTTAGAGAGCAAATAGCAGATTTTCAATTTGATCCTGGAGGTGATAGAAAATTACTGGAGTTTAATGTGAGGTTACATGTAACATGGAGACATCGTTACACAAGTTGCAGGCACAAGTCATGCAACATGGAGACATTTAGAGTGAAGTTAAGTAGCATGGAAACATATGTAACATTTTTCCTTTAGGAAAAGTCTCCTAAGTGACTCCTAAATGGATAATATGATAGAGGACAAAGGGGCTTGAGGTAGGGAAACAAAATAGATGTATATTTCAGTTCAGCTAGATGCGACAGTAGTTAGAGCTCTGAGCCTTTAGTTAGGAAGACCTGAGTTCAAATCCAGCCTCAGACACTTACAAGCAGTGTGACCCTCAGGAAGTCACTTACCTCTGTTTGCCTCAGTTTTCTTGTCTATAAAATGAGCTGCAGAAGGAAATAGCAAACCATTCCAGTATCTTGGACAAGAAACCCCCTATGGGGTCATGATGAGATAGATGCAACTGAAATGACTGAATAGGAACAGTAAATTTCTAAAACAAGAAATATGTGAAGACACTCCCAACTTAACGATTTCTAAGAGGGAGAAATTCCATAAGTATGATACACTGAGAATATTTTCTAACATTTTGTGTGTTGGTCAATTTTACTGATTTTTCATATTCTTTTCTTTTCCTTCCTCCATTCTTCTGTCCTTTATCAAACTCTCCAGTTTTATTTCTTTCTTTCCTTCTCCCTTTTCTTTATCTCACTCTTTCTTTTTCTTTCTCAGTTTCTCTCTTTCAAAAAAATAGTATTTTCTATGAAATGGTTCTGTGGGGAAAAGTGGGTTAATAAAGGGTATAAAAAGATAGAAAAATAATTTAAAAAAGAATATTATTGTTACAGTATGAATATGAATTGATGAGAGTCTATCACAGAGGTGGCTGTGTGAGTGGAGAGAATCTAGGTGAGAAATGTTGAATTGTGAAGGAAGACATGATAGGACTTGGCATCTTTTCTCTCTGGACTTACAATACAATATTGAAGTTGGAATAATGAAGAGATAACTGAAGAATATGACAAGTGGATAGAAGTTTTGAATTCTCTGGTAGCCACAGAAGCATGAACAAACCAATGACTTAATCCTCATTAAATGGGATAGAAAAATTATTAGGAAGAATTTCCTGAGAAAAGCACATTGGACAAGAATCTAAGAGAATTATTTCAAGGAAATCGGGCTAGATGTGATCTACTTTTCTTCCAGTTTTGTCATTCTGTTGAGTTTCTAATGTTTTTATTTTTCAGCCAACCAGTTCCTCTGGAGTTCCTTATTGCTATATCACCAAATATTATTATACTGCCTCTAACATTCAGAGTACACCAGCAGGCGTAACAGCAACTGTCTCCCGAATTCCTGGAGACAGCCACTATCCTTCTACTCCCATAGATGAGCTTCGCTTGGAGGTGACTTTCCATACCAACAACATGCTACAGTTCAAGGTATGTTCAGCTTAGGACTCTTGTTAACAGAGAGCTTTGTAGGAATCAGCAATATGTATTCAATTAGCAACACAATCAGCTAGCACTTGTGTGGTTACTATGTGGTAGCCAGTGGGCTAACCTGTGGGGATAAAAGGAAAGGCAAAAGCAATTCCTGAGCTCAGGGACTTTACAATATAATGGGTGAGACAACTTGGTCATAAACTCATTTAGTATCCACTATGTGCAAGGTGCTCTGCTGGGCTTGGAATTATCAGAAAAGAAAACCAGCTGTGAGGCAAGAAATTTTAAGTATGATAGCGGTTGGTTTAAAGTGTTGAGGCTATGAGAAGTTTGAAAGAAAAAGCAAACACTTGGTTCATGGGTTGTCATGGTGGACATGGTATTTTTTTCCATCACTGCAGGTTAAGTGACATTATGATAGGTAGAGAAGAGATGATGGAACAATTGTAATAGTATTTTTACCTAGAATTCCATGATTTTGTACTTGAGCAAGAAGTAAATCACACATGAAACCCCATTTTTCTTCAATACGGCTGTTTTCCTAATCTCTCCCTACCTCAGTCTCAATGGGTACATCATTTAAGAGAGAACTGAATTCTCACCTCTGCTTCATAGATCTTCTGACAGGCAGTGTACCATAACAGAAAGAACACTGCACTTGGTGTCAAGAAGATATCCATTTAAATCTCCCTCCTCATATTTAGTAGAAGTATTACCTTTGTGAAGCCACTTAATTTCCATTTCTTTATCTGTAAAATGGGGTTGTTAATCCTTATAGTATTTCCCTGTTTGGATTGTGATTGTTCTCAAGTGAGGTAATGTATGGAAAGAGCTGTGGAAATTATAAAATGGTCTGTGTTATTCAGTATTATCACCACCTCTCCTTTAATTTTTTCAACCATATTCATATGATGCATGTTAAATGCCTGTTGTATACATTGTGGTACGCTAGGCGCTGGTTAAGAGAGGCATGAATGACCTAATTTCCTTCAAGGAGCTCATAATCTGTTAGTGTTACATAGACCAATAAAAATCCCCTGAGACTCTACAACCAGGCCCCCAAATAAAGTTTCATCTCTAAATTAGTCTTTTGAAAGGCCAATCTTGATAATGCAGGCAACAGAGTAAAACATCTGATTTGGAGGGTGATTCTACTAAAATTATCTGCCTAAGGTGAAGTTCATATCTTTGTTTGCTGAGTAGACACATCATAGGATTAGAGATTTAATAGTAGAAAGGACATTAGAGATTACATGTGGAAGACACAGATCTTTTGGCCTTAGTTTCAACTGTACGCTGAGGTTTGAATTACAGAATTTCTAACTTCACTGAAATGAATGAATGAATGAAAGGATACTTATTAAGTAGTATATGCCAAGCACTGGGGCTATGCTCAAGGACCTTACAGTCTCATTGTAGTAACACTTGATCTGAATACCATATGCAATGTAGTAAGATTTCTTGGGTGACAAATAAATTATAGTTCATTGTAGAGCTACTAAGGGGCCTTATCAGCCTTTCCATTAAAACAAAGGGGTCAATGTATACTGGAAAAGTAGAAATTGAATGCTAGTACTCCTTTTTTTTTTTTTTTGAATGGGGAAGGCAGGCTAGTTGGAGTTAGGTGACTTGCCCAAAGTCACACAGCTACTAAGTATGTTAATTGTGTGAGGCTGGATTTGAACTCAGGTCGTCCTGACTCCAAGGCCAGTGCTCTACTCACTGTGCCACCTAGCTGCCTCCCAGTAGTACTCCTCTTGTCACGCATGGATTATTTCAGGAATAAAAGCTGATTGAGCCTCCACAACCATGGAATCATGTCAGCATTCAACTGGTAGAATCCGATTCTTGGGCCACAAATGTGTGAGCCCAAGTTATTTATGGAGACATTGATTTTCTGTTTCCTAGATCGATGATCCCAATAACAAAAGGTATGAAGTCCCAGTGCCTTTAAATATTCCAAGCTCCCCCATCGGCCAACCTGAAAATCTTCTGTATGAGGTGACTATCAAGGAAAACCCATTTGGAATTGAGATCCGCCGAAAAAGCACAGGCACTGTGATGTAAGTATTCTTCTGCTCCATATGTATGGGCATAAGGGTGCAATCCACATTTTGATGACCCTGATTTCTGGAATCATGGAAGGAGCTACTGGGTTTGCTCAGCAAAGACTAGCGACCTGGATTCAACAAATGACTGGACATGCCTTGGCTTTGGTTTCTTAATCCATACAGTGAGGCAATTTTATCAGAGAATGTATAAGTTTCCTTTCAACTGTAATGTTTTCCATTACTCCATTTGAGGATTCCATGATGATGGAATATTACTACTGGAAGAAACCTATATTGTTTCTTCTATTTCCATATCCATCATTTGTGTAAATTTGTAAAAATATGTTAACATCCTTTAGATCTGTGACCTATGAGTGAGACTGAACCTGTCAGGGAGAGACCTGCGTATATATGTGTGTGTGTGTGTATATATATATATATATATACATATATATATATACATATATATATATATATACTCCAAGTTTTTATGGACAAATTCTGCTTTTGTCAATTTCTTCATCACTAAAAATTTTTTTTAACTATTTATGATATGTGTCCAGATTGGGAGAAAGTTAAAAAAAAGGATTTTTTTCATTCTACCAAGTGTAAGACCCAGAAAATCACTCTGAATTATTATTTCTCATAACAAAAATGTGAAAATCATTCACCAGATGTAGAGAAGACAACTCTATCATAAGCTTAAGCTGTGAGATTAGGCATTGAACATGCCCAGATGCAGGGAAGACCTAGACCAAATACTCCTGGGGTTTCTTCCAAATGGAAGCTGTAGAACTTGATGAAAAGACCAATTTTTTCATAATCCAGAGAGAAAAAGCCAAATGAGGAACAATTTGTCCCAACAAAGTAACAACAGTAATAAACTGGTTCTTTCCAGGCACCATTTTCTCTGGTCCTCAACTTTACCAGAAGCTTGAATGAATTCCCCAGATGTCTCAGGGCTTACTGCATGTTGTTAAGTAGGATCTGTTATACAAAGACCAACATGAGTTTCCCTGAGAAACAGCTGGTCTACTCTAATTAAACAGATAGTGGTAGGGTAGAGAAAGGGTAGGGAAAAGAAGGAATTACCGAGGAGGGGAGCAGGATAAGTGAGGAGATGTAATTAGATTTCCATTTGAGGGATTGGGCTATTTAATAAATTCATGTATAATACTAATAATAAAGATAACAACTACCATTAATGTCATGCTTACCCTGGGCCAGGCATTGGGCTCAGCACTTTGCATTTATTATCTCATTTGAACCTTACAACAACCCTGGGAGTTAGGTGCTATTATTACCCCCATTTAGAGATGAGAAAACCGAGGTAAACAGTTGTTAAGTGACTTGCCCAGGGTCACACAGCTAGCTAGTGTCAGAAGTCAGATTTGAACTCAAGGTTTCCTGACTGCCAGCCAGGCCCTCTATACACTGTGCCATGTAGCTGCCAGGTCTGGCATTTAATCCACTGCACTCCCTAGCTGCCTCAAGCATATTTGATTGTATTGACATCGTACTATTCATTATGTTGTTCTCTAGTAGTGTTGTTTCTTTATCTAGCTTGTGAGGTTCCTAAGGATAGGAACTATTTCTACTTTTTTGTTGTTGTATTATCCTACGTTTTTCTGCTGTACCAAGGCCCTTTGCTCAAATCTAAAGGCTATTTCCTGTAACCACCTGAAAAGTCAAAACCCTCTCAGCCAAAGAAACAGATGCTTCAGAAACTGTCTTTATCCTTAAGTTTAGTAAAGGAATCTTTGTGAGAGTCCTGATCTGTTCTTGTGTTTCAGTTGGGATTCCCAGGTCCCAGGCTTTACCTTTAATGACATGTTCCTACGTATCTCCACCCGCCTCCCATCTCATTACGTTTATGGCTTTGGAGAAACTGAGCACACGACATTCCGGAGGAACCTGAACTGGCACACATGGGGAATGTTTTCTCGAGACCAGCCCCCAGGGGTAAGTGTTCACAACTGGAGTATTGTATGGTTTGTAGCTATTCATACACATCATTTTCTTTGGCCCTACTCAAGGATTAGTTTACCAAGTTCATGTTTGTCTTTTGAAGATAGTTATGAATCTGTTTAATAAATTATAAATACATGTTGAATTGAATCACTCTCTCTTTATTCATTTTCCTTGAGACCTTGAACCTCCCCCAAGGAAGGTGATGGATGCAGATTTATTTTGTGAGTAAATAATAACTGATCTCTTTTCAACTGCTGCCCTAGTATAAGCTGAATTCCTATGGTGTGCACCCCTACTACATGGGTTTGGAAGAGGATGGCAGTGCCCATGGAGTGCTCCTGCTCAACAGCAACGCCATGGGTAAGATGAGGGCTTCTTTTCTGACCACACTTAATCTAAAACTTCTGGGAGATTTCTGAATAGGACAATCCGAGTAGAACTCTAAGTAAAATTCAGTACACACTTATGAAGGTCTTGATATGGACAAATCCCTGGACTCATCATCAATAAAGATAAAGAGATAAAAGACCACATGGTCTGTACTCTTAGGCTGTCTTTAATCTAAAAGTGGAGACAAGATGTGTGTGTGTGTGTGTGTATGAATAAATGCAAAATATTCATACTAAGGGCAGAAACAAGGTATGAAGAAGGGGTATAAAAATTGAGAGAAGGGAGAAAACACTTGGCCCCCAGGAAGTGAGGGGCTAAGAAGAGTAAGAGAACACAATCGGGGTCTTGAAGGGTGAGGGAGGGTTGAAGATGATGACGTGTTAGATGCAAGAGGAAAAAGGGCACTTTAGACAAAGAGAATAGTTTGAAAAAAAGAAGAGAAGTGGGAAAACATTGCACATTGTATCAGAGAATGATCAATTTAGACCCGAAAGGAACTTTGGAGGTCATTGATCCAATCCTCTCCTTTAAGTAACTTATGTTTAATAACATGAGTGGGAAGGGGATAGTCAGTGTTGGAGCGCTGGTCTTCTGACTCAAAATTCAGGCTTCTTTACATTTTGTATGCAGCATAAAATGAATGAGTGACTAGATGAGTTCAGATTTTATGATTAGGTAATGGGGCTAATAGTGGCATCAGTAATAGTAATTAGAAGAAAAAGAAACATGGGAAGGGGAAGGATTTATTTGGCAATACTGAATTTCAGGTCTCTAAAGGTTTTCCTTGTGTGGAATGTCCAATAGTCAAAAGCATAGTATGTCCAGAACCCAAGAAGGCTGCTAATTTGGATTTCGAAGCCATTTAGCTTGTGGAACTAGATGGAGAAGTTAATGCATATAGAGAGTCTGCCAGCTCATTAGATGTTGAAACAGGCAAATTTCAGTTCTGTATAAGGATAAATGTAAGAACAATTAGAGCTGTTTGAAGGTGGCATGGACTTCTCAAGGAGGTGGCCATTTCTCATCACTGGAAGTCTTCAGAAGGAAACTAGAGGACCTTCATCCTGTGGGAATGATAGGCGATTCCTACTCCTATTTGGGTTGGAGCAGATGATCTTTAGAGTCTGCTTCAATCTTCTATGATTCTGGGTCACTGAACACTTATTCTCTGTTTGCAGATGTGACTTTCCAGCCCACCCCTGCCCTGACATATCGTACTGTGGGAGGTATTTTGGACTTTTACATGGTTTTGGGGCCAACTCCAGAGCTTGTCACTCAACAGTACACAGAGGTAGGAAGCCATACAATCCTTCACTTGGTAATCAAGAGTTTTCTGAGAAACTCTAAAGTGTGTAACACTTTACAAGGCACATTTGTTCATCTACTCGGTATACATCTTGTATATAACTCATTATCTTCATGCCTTGTCTCCTTTAGAACGTGAGATCTTTGAGGGCAGAGACTTTTGCCTTCTTTGAGTCCTCTGTGGTTAGCACAGTGCCTGGCCCTTAGTAAATATTTAATAAATGCCTGTTGATTGACTGAGTGGTGGTGACCTTACATAGCCTCTATCTTTGTAGCAGACCAGATCCTAATGTTAGAAGGCAATCAAGAGATATCAAGGAAGCCTGTTTGCCACTTCAGTATTATAGAGCTCTTATAGGGACAATACCTATTTCACATGCCCCCTGAGAATCCCAGATTTCTTGAAGGCACACAAATAAAAATAATAGTGTATGTTTACTTAGTACCTAAAGATGGTAAAAATGCTTTATACTTACTATCTCTTTGGAAATGACAGGGATTCCCAGGAATGCTAGCTCTCTAGTTTCATGTTGTTTGGTCTTACAGTTACCCTTAGTCGTGAGGCCACCACATAATGAGAGAAAATGATTTTAGTGATTCTGTCCTTGATACCAGACATATTTCCTCCCCTGAAGGAATGGAATCTACATCAACTATTTTCTGTCCTTGTTTTCAGTTGATTGGCCGTCCAGTGATGACTCCTTACTGGGCCTTAGGCTTCCAGCTGTGTCGCTATGGATACGAGAGTGATTCTGAAATTGCTGAACTCTATGATGCCATGGTGGCTGCTCAGATCCCCTATGTATGGAGCTTCCCT
>CM053623.1:82260202-82274546 GCA_028646595.1 Phalanger gymnotis | reverse complement strand
TTCCCCAAACAGGCATGTGACAAATCATTTTTGTTACCTGATATTTGTAGCTAATGCACCTCCTAGTCTCAGTTTCTTCCTGCCCCAAGTACAGATTGCTTTTACAGGCCCATTTTCCCATCTTGTTCTCCCAGTCATTGGCTGAGAATAGTCCTAAGCTAATGGACTTCACTGTAAGAGCTCCCTGAGAGGGAAAGATTTCTGGCTCTGCCCAGATAGACTCTCATTTCTTCCTTTTCTTCCTTGATCAGAGCTGTGCAGGAGGCCACAGGAGAGAGAGGAATCGTGATCACACGCTCAACTTTTCCTTCTTCAGGACGCTGGGCAGGACATTGGCTGGGAGACAACACAGCAGCATGGGATCAGCTCTATAAATCCATCATTGGTAAGTGCTGGGTTTTTCCTGAAGGTTTCCCTTGGAGGGGTGAGGAATCCAGCCTATGATCTCAGTAAGTCTGTAATTTTTGTGGACTCTTGAAGAGGGCTCAGGTCTGTGACTAGCTAATTATATCATTCCATGTATTTCATTGGGCTTTTCTCCATGCTGAGCTCTCTAAGTCAATGAGCAGAGAAGGTTAGAGCCTGGTCTAATCTACCAACTTGCCTCATCCAACATGACTCTGGTTCTCATTGCAGGCATGATGGAATTCAGCCTCTTTGGAATACCCTATGTAAGTCCCACTTGAGTTCTCTTGATCACTTTTAGATGGTTTCAGAAACCCTCAAAATTCTCATTCTCTGTTTTCCCTTTTTGTTCTCAGACAGGAGCTGATATCTGTGGATTCTTTAATGATGCTGAATATGAGATGTGTGCTCGCTGGATGCAACTGGGAGCCTTTTACCCTTTCTCTAGGAACCATAATACAATTGGGCAAAAGGTGAGATACCAGGTTGTGCCTCAGGCCTGCCCTTATGCCAGATCTCCTGCTTCAGTGCCTCCCACATGATGTAATGGAGCCCCTCTTTCCTGGAAACAGCCTTCGTAGTCACCAGTCCTTCCCTTCACAACAAAATGCATAAACTATATTCCTACAGCCACTGGAGTTTTCTAGAATATCTCAGTTCTACCAGAAAGTCAAGAGAGAAAGCCTTCAGAGAGCAGTGATCTTTTCCCTTCTGACTCTGGGCAGTTTTCACATTTCTGCCAGGAGGTTACAATGCCAGGGCCCCACTAATCTTTCACCCCTATGGTCTTTGGATGTAACCCATTGCGATGTAAGACTGCTGAAGAAGAAATATATATTTTTATGTCCGGGTCTAACTATTTTTAAGGGCAATTGGGGGCAGGAAAGCAGGGGAAGAAGAATCAGAACATCTTCTCTAGCCAAGGTAAAGGGGGCTGGTAGCCTGGTGAATTAGGAAGCAAAGCATGGCAGGCTGTGCAGTGTCCCTGTGTAGTAGATTGTAGCCTTCTAGTTTTTTGGCCTGTTTCCCAGTGAAGTCAGGTGAAGGGTTTGGTATGAGCATTCCCTCCTTCTGTCTCTAGAGACAAGACCCTGTGGCTTGGAATTCCACCTTTGAGGATCTTTCAAGAAATGTCCTTCAGACAAGATACACGCTGTTGCCTTATCTCTACACCCTGATGCACATGGCCCATGTAGAAGGCAGCACTGTTGTCCGGCCCCTTCTTCATGAGTAAGTGCCCCCTCTGTGTCTCAGGGTCCTATGATGGATTCCATTTTGAAATTCCTTTGGGAGCTCTTTTTGTGTTCCCTCCCCCTATTAGAATTTGAGGTCCTTGAGTACAGGGCCAGTCTTTTTTTTCTGTTTGTTTACCCACTGCCTTGCATGTAGTGAGCACTTAATCAGTGTTTTTTTCCTTCATTAATTCATTCTGAAATGGAGTATATTCCTTAGGTATAGAGGTAGCCTATGGAAACAAGCATGAACCTTGGAGTCAGAAGATCTGTTTGTTACTGTTGTTGTGCATCTCAGCTGTGACAGTAGCTTGTGACCAGGAGCAAACCACTTATTCTGTCTAAGGCTCAGTCTTCTTATCTGTAAAATGGGGACAATAATAAGGGCACTTCCCACCTCATAGGTTTGCTGTGAAAGAAGCATTCTGCAAACTGTAAAGCACTACATAAATATGTGAGGTTTTTTTGTTAAAATTTTTACTCTTTTAAAGATTACTATTAGGTAGGGACATTTGATAATCCAAAAGTCTTTCCTTTTTGGGTTATTGATGTAGTGAATCATATTTTTCTTTCTAAAACGAGAATTTGTTTTCCTTTTGATGATGGCAAAGAGCTAAATTTAGTTTAAAACATTTCCTGAACATCTGCATGATAGTAGGAAAAAGATCTGGGCCTAGGAAATAAGGCGAGGTCACCTTGATATTTCAAATACACCATCATTAATATCCTTCCCTGTGCCTGATTGACCCCGACCTGGAGGAAGAAGGAAGGACACAAAAGGAAAAGAAGTTGGCTTTTGGTTGAGGGAAGCCTAAGGCCCCTGGAGATTTGTCCAAATCATGAAATTGAACTGATTTCTCCAGTGTCTTTGAGCAGTAACTTCAGGGAACCAATGGCCAGAGAAAACAACGTCCATATTGTTTACCTGTGACACTATGTTTCTCTGCTCAGGTTTGTGGAAGACAAAGAAACCTGGGACATATTCCTTCAGTTCTTGTGGGGTCCAGCCCTTTTAGTCAGCCCTGTTCTGGAACCTGTGAGTATGGATTTTCCTGAGCCTGTATGACATCCAAAGGGAGATACAATATTGAGCAGAAGCATTGGGCCTGAGCTTTGCATTCAGAGGGGTAGGGTTTAGTCCTTGTGTTGGCACTGAATTGTTCTGCAGTTTTAAATCATTCTCAACATTTCAATTACCTTATCTGTAAAATGAATGATACTTCCACCTACCCTGAAGTCACAGAGTCATTGGAAGACTGTCAAGAAACAATAAATCCACTGGATGTTTGCTTTTGAATGCTCTTAAATGGAGCAATTATTAATCATGTTAATCATTCTAGGAGATTTTGATCAACTGTCCATATAGTTATTCCATTTAAAAAACACCCACAACAACTATTTAATTTATTGTAGAATACCTGGAATGTGACTGCCTACTTCCCCAGTGCCAGTTGGTATGATTATTACACGGTAAGTGTGTTTGATGGGACATAGAATTTCCTGGTTTCTCTGTTCAAATTAGGGTGAAAGTTCTGGGTGTGGAATGGGCCTTGGCTGGCTAAGGTATTTCATCCAGGAATATTATCAGGATCTGTGTGAGGTTTGCCCCATGCAGCTCTTGAATGTTTGACCCTGTCATACTCTATCATTAATACTCTTTCTTGTTTTCTTGATTTTAAGTTTTGGCTTCTGTGACTCACTCAAAGCTGCATTTTGCACAATACTTGAAGGAGACATTGTGAGCTGAGTGTAGTAGTTACATCTCATTTGAGGATGTGAGCTCTGTGAAATGATCAGAACCCCTTTTTGCTAAAAGGGTCTAGAAGTCTTAAGCTCTTTTTGGTCAGGTTAATGCTTCTTTCCTGAATATAACCAGTTTTGACCCATTTTGGTCAGGTCATTCTTTCCTGAATATAACCACTTTTGACCCATTGTGTAGTCTCTGCCACATAGTAGGTGCCTAATGATGTTTGTGATGTTTGACCTTTGTTCCCTTGTCAATTAAGTAGGAAAATGAGAAAAGATGACTTTTAAGGTCCCTCTCAGTCAGCCCTTACTGAGAACATTCTCAGAGACTTCAAAAGCATCTTTAATGCTTTGCTTTAATTTAATTAACTTAAAATTAAAATGTATTTTAATTTGATTAATTTAAAAATTCTCTAATGCTATTTTTAAAAATGTCCCTGAAGACTAAGTCACCATCGCCAAGGTGGTGGAAGAATAATTCTTCCTACCTTCCATTCCCCCAATGTATTTGATAAGACTGACTTTTCTATGAGGAAAGAGGCTTACATAAGCAGTGATTTTCCTTTTTTCTGTTCTAGGTATGTAGTCTTTATAAGGTTTTCTCAAGGTGACCTTTTCAAATCCTTTCAAAAAAGGAATTCCAATATCTTTGATCCCATGTTTATCTTCTATCCTGCCTGGGAAGTTAGTTTACTTTATTGGATGAGTATCCAGCGTATGCAAAGGCGTACACTGATTTCTGAGGTTGTAACTGTGCAAGTGTGAGGAAGAGTCCCTGTTCAGGGGGAACTCATAGCTTGAGTTAGAGAGATAGGCTAGGGCTAGGTCCATCATGAATCTGTACTAAGAGAGAAAATAAAGATCTGTGTAGTACTGTGGTCCTTTTGAAGGTTAAAGTGGGCTTTGCTGAACAATGGGTGTAATTTAGAAGGGTTTCTTTGAAGAAAGGCAACACTTGATTGAAAATGGAACAAAAAAAGTTAGGAGGAAAATGCAGAGAAGAATCCATAGGCAGATAGAGATAGTCAGGAAGTGAGAAGCCATGGTGGGGGACCAAAGGCAGAAAAACCTCTTGTCATTTTACTTCTAAGTTACTGAGCTATGGTGAGATGCAAGGAACTCATTTTTCTCCTTGTCTTCCTCTCAACCATAGGGCTCAGACATTGGAGTGAGGGGACAGTGGAAGAACCTGGCAGCCCCTCTTGACCACATCAATCTGCATATCCGTGGGGGCTACATCCTTCCATGGCAAAAACCTGCAAATAACACCCACTATAGGTGAGTGAGGGGAGCCACATCCTTCTGCCCTTTCCAGAGGTGTGACTCAGATTCTAATGGTAACTGTATTTGTCCTTTTCTTGAAAAGTAGTGGATAGAGTCCTAGAGTTGGAGTCCAAAATACTTGGGATTGAGGTGACTTTTACATATGTGACTTTGGGAAAATCCCAAAAAATCCAAAGGCTTCAGGCCTTTCATTATACTTAAACTTCCTAACTCACTGGAATTATTTTGAGAATAACAAAACACTCTAAATCCTAAGGGGTTGTTTAAATGTGAGTCATTGCCATTTTTCTCAGTGATTATCAAGTTTTAATTTTTGTCTTTTCAGTTGTTCATTACCAAGAGCATCACAAACAATGAGGCTAATTTTGTTATTTAAGCAGGGGCTTTCTCAGCATCCTGCATTTTCACTGACTGTGTGTTCCAAGCCTGGAATGCTCTCCTTCCTCATCTCTGCCTCTCGGCCCTTTTAGCCTCCATTTGACTATGAGCTCCCTGGGAGCAAGGACTTTCCTTTGAATTTCATTGCACCCTCATCACTGAGTGAATGCCTGGCACATAGTGAACACTGAATGTTTGTTGACTGACCATTAGATAAAATATTATGTGAATGAATGCACCTTGTGATATATTTTATGGGAATACTTCACTATCTCCTCCATGATAGATGAAATAAAATGAACCTATGTTGAAAATACCATTTAAACATTTTGAAAGGTTATGATTCATATTCATTTCTGTTCAATGTACTCTAAGAATCATGGGAAAAATCTCTGAACATAAGTATCCTTAAAGGAGGCATCAGGGATAACCTTCCCACTTACATGGCCTCTAGTCCAATTCAGGCCTTTATTACCAACCTCCTAGAGCATCACAATGCCTTCCCAATTGGCCTTCTTGCATCCAGACTCTCCCCTCTTCCTCCACTTTGCTACCCATTTGAAAGGAATAAATCATCATTCTGAGGCCCAGTTCTTAGGCTCAGAAAGTTTCACTGTCTCCCTCTTAGATTGATTATAAACTGCTCTGTATAATTTCTGGCATGTAAAGCCCATCTGTATATGTCTCTAGCTTATCTTTCCAAGTTGATTTCACATTATTCCACTTCACACACTGTGTACTGACTCAACTGACGTACTTATTCTCCACATCCAGAAAGTCCATCTCACAGGCCAATGGTGGCTTAGAATATAGTCTGTCCAATATGCCTGGAATGTTCTCTTGTCTCATCTTTACTTCTTGGAACTCCTTAACTTCCCTTATGGCTCATCTTAAGTGCAACCTCCTCTAGCACGTATTTCCTGAATCTTCCACTAGTTGGTGTTTCAACCTCTACCCCAGAGCAGGCCTAAAATGTTCCCTTTATTTTATATTTACTTATCTGTGAATATGCTACAATATAATACTTGCTGTCATTCCCTGTCCCCATCAGGATCTAAGTTGCTTGAATACAGGAACCATTCCCTTCCCCCGCCCCCTTCCTTTGAACATTTAGTCACTAACATAGTTATCTGTTTACAATAGCTGCTTAATAAAGGTTTGTCAAATGGCTTGTCAAGAGAAGGAGGAGGATTGATTATAGTTTCTGATGTTTATAGCCGGAAAAACTCTCTGGGACTGATTGTGGCTTTATCTGACAATGGGACAGCTGAAGGAGAGTTTTTCTGGGATGATGGACAGAGTATTGGTAAGTTAGATTTTCTCAAGTTCAATGGATGCCTTTCTCTGTTTCTTCCCCCCCTACCTCTCTCTGTCTCTCTCTCCCTCTATCTCTCCCTTTCTCCTTCCCTTCCATCTCTCTCTCTGTCTCTCTCTTTCCCTTTCTCCACCACTCCCTCCTTCACTTTTCCTTCATTTCATCCTCTTTCCTCCTATTATTCCTAATCTCCCCATACCTTCCTTCTCTGTCTCTTTCATTACCCCCTTCCTCTGTCCTTTCTCTTCCTTTATTTTCTCCTCTTCCTCTATTCTTCCTTTTCTTCATTTTTCACTTCCTCCCTCTCTCCCTTTTTCCTTTCCTCCCTCTCTCTTTTTCTTCTTCCTTCACACCCTGTCTCTTTCCTTCCTTTGCCTTCTCCTTCCCTTGTTCCTTCTCCCTTCATCTCCCTCTTTCATATTGTCTCTTGACAATAATATAGTTCTTAAAGTTATTGGAAATAAAAAGTCACACAAAATAATCTTGATTTATAAAGTAACAGTTCATCCTACCCAGCATTTGACTAGATAACTTTCCTTCAGAGTCAGGATGACCTGAGTTCAATTCCTACCTTGGACACATACTGGTTGCATGACCCTAAGCAAATCACTTAACCTCTGATTATCCCAGGTAACTCTCTAACACTTTAATTACAAAGAACGTGCCAGTCCTCACTGGTAGAGGAAGTTCCTAACCAGGAGCTCCCTAGACTAATGAAAGCACAGGCCCACACTACTCTCTCTTAATCATATTTCTAATGACAAGAATTGGAGAGTGTGAATAGGAAAATTAAGGTTAAATATGATAAGGGTTTTACTATGACACTGACTACAGTGTCTCCAATTGTCTCTGAGCAAAAATAGACTTGAATGGAGCAAAGAATTATTGGTTTTTCCTGCCTTCATGGTCTTAACATTTTACAAATATGAGTAATGCATACAAAATCAGTGCCCATTCCACAGTATTCTCACAGGTTTGTTTCCTATAATCACAAGTCTTTTTTCAAGAGTTTTACAATCCTGAAAACCATTCATGGCACAATGTGGGAGGTACCGTGTAGTTCCACTATATTGTGTAAATGTGAGTGTCTTGAAATCACAGAGGGTAGAACAGTCTGGAAGACTAAGCACAAAAAGTCAGTGGTGTTTTGTGTCTCAGGCTGAGCTTGATAGTACCTGTTATCTTGTTGCAGATACTTATGAAAGGGGGAATTACTATTTCTCAACCTTCTCTGCCAGTCAGGTGAGTATTATTGGTGTCTTTGCCTCCTTGTTCATTTTCTCAGCTTAATTAGTGGCACCGATAGCTGGTAAAAATGGTATGAAGTAAAGCCTACCTTATGAAAACACTTCTGTGAGCCATGACTTAGGGGTATGACCCATCTTTTTGTCCAAAGCATACAATGACAATTTCTATATTAGAGCACATTGTCAACTCAAAGTTGAGAAAGGACTTCTCAGTAACTTCATCCTAATGGAGAAGACATGACACAATAGACCTGGAAGGAGAAAGAACCAATTGCCTAACCCAAATTCCTCCACTCCCTGTCATCTCTTTCCCTAACCCTGTGACGTCAGATATTAGATCACTTATCTCTTCATTCACTAGACTCTTTTCTCCCCAGAATTTTTTTTTGTTCGGAAATTGAGACATTTTCCTTACCCCACTCTTGTGGTACTTCTATATTTTTAGTCTTTCAGGTATCATTCATAGTAGCTCAGGACTCACTTCTGCTGGTTCTTTCAGCCCCCAGTGATACAATTTATCTAGGCCAGATGACTTAAATCCATTAAAGGCAGTAGGTAGTTTCTACTTGTCTACTTCCCTATTTTCAGTATTAACCCACCTTTAGTCATTTGTATTCTAATATTTCCAGTAAAGTCAAATGCTTTATCCTTTTTTTTTGAGCCTCCTTTCCCTCCAAATATATCTTAAAAGCCAAATAAAATCATTTTTTTGTCCTCAGTCTCTTTTGCCAGCTCTTTTGACTCTTTCATTCCTGATCCTATTTTGTCCTCAGAATTTTCTTCTTGACCATCTTTCATCCCTCCTTGGCTGATTTTTTAAAAGCATTTTAGGAAAGTGAAGAGGAATACATATTTATGTAGCACCTCTGTGCCAGGCACTGTGCTAAGCTGTTTTTAAACAAGTATTATCTCATTGGATCCTGACAATAACCTTGCGAAGTAGGTGCTATGATGATCCCTATTTTAGAGTTGAGGAAAGTGAGGGAAGAAGAGATTAAGTTTCTTGCTCAAAGTCACACAGCTAATCAGCTAGTTCCCTCATTGCAATATGAATATCATTCCGAGATATCATCTTCTTAGTTGGCTGTTCAATTCCCAAAGTAATTTTTCTTTCCATAATTCGTGCCTTCAGTGGACAACAATGAGGAGAATACAGCTTGTGCTCTGATGAAATTCAGCTTATTACCCAAGACTTCATGATCACTGACAATACTTTTTAGATTCCTTTGGGAAGTGTCATTTTAGTGTTCACTTCCAGCTTGCAGATATAGTTGACTTTTTATCTCTAGCTCCTAACCTGTAAAGTTTCCTAAAGTTAAAAGTCCTAACTAAGTACTCTTATTGCTTTAGCTAGTCATCTGTAATTCAAGGCAATCTGTGTAACAGCATCTTGAGGTTTGGAATGAAACACGCTCTCCTTTCTTTTGCACAAGTCGATTCACCTTGAAATAAAATTTTCTATTAACTTAAGAATCTTTTCAAGCTCCCAAAGAAAAATCAGACAACATCAAACTCTTTCCAAAAGTAAGCTTTGGTTCAGTGATAGAATTGTGATGCAGAGTTCCTTTTAAACAAAGATATCACTAAAACCAGTTTTGCAATTAGTGACTAAAATACATATCTTTACATGTATGACGTGTATCAGCTTAATACATGAGCTATTAAATGAAACTACTTAGAGTGGAGTTTGTGGGCTCTATCTTGCTACTTTTACAGTAACATTTCTAAATAGAAATATGTGTGGACACACAAATATGTGTATCATTTATTCACAGAACTTGCTTGTTATCATGGGTATGGGCCATCTGTGAAATCAGAAAGATCTGACTTTCAATCTTGCTTCTGACACATTTGAGTCATGTGGCCATTGGAAAGTTATTTAACTTTTTGGTGCACCAGGTGGCTCTTTATGACTGAAAGTTACAGATGAATTACTGGCCTGGTGTAGTTTTCACAACTGACGATTCATAAAGACAGGAAATCACAGGACTCATTCACTTCCAATGATGCCCAGCCTTCTTTCCTTCTTTCTCCTCTCCTAGAGTATGACAAAGTATGCATAAGTTCTAGATAGATTCACAGACCTTGTCCTTCTTTACCAACATGAAATTCTTTTGGTTTCTTGAGTCGGTTGGACAGAGAAGTTGGACAGAACTGGACACATCACTCAGAAAATTCACACTTCTACTAAGTAAATGTCTAGAGAATCCAGAGAGTGTACCAGGAACCAGAATTCAAATATGGCTGTCTAAAGCCACCATGAGGAACTTAGTCCTTGATTTCATGTCAACCAGGCTAATGAGCTTACTCATTATTGAGTGGCGAAGAGAAGGCTCATGATAGCATCCATTCTAACCCAGCAAGGAATTCCAGTCTTTTCAGCCATCTCCCTGATGGAGCTGCTTTTTGTTTGATTTAAAGCAAGAGAGTCTGCTCATGTCTTAGGATTTTTATTCTCCCTCACTCCTAATACAATCTCTCCTTCCAATGGCCAGAGCAGGTAAAATGGGTCAACAGGATCTTTGTTCTTTTGGTGTCTTGGAGAATGCAGTTGTTATAGAATTGGATGTAGGGCAGGATAACATAGGCACTGTCTTTGGGTATCTTTTAGAATCGCCTAGATGTGAAGGTTCTGCACATGAACTACAATGATCCAGATGGCCTAGCATTTGAAGAGATCAAAATCTTTGGGTTGAACTTCAAACCAGTTAATGTTGTTGTGACAGAAAATAATGTTCCAGTCCAATCTAATGCGGAGATCAATTATGATTCTGCAACAAAGGTAAATATTTCTTCCATCATTCTCATTTATTGTACATCGAAGCCGACCGATTGTTTTGCATAGCTAGATTTTCCTGTTTCACACCTTTAAACAACAGCTTTTTTATTTTACTTTATAGCTGATGTTTAAATGACAATCTTACTAATGTTCATTTTAGATAACCTTTGTATACAGAAGACATCATAAAAATTTTAATATTTTCCTGATGCCTCAAGGTCACTATTACATTCTCTAGGTATACAAATAAATTAGGAATGAACATGTAGATGTTGGAGGATTTAGAACTGAGTGGACATTAACTTCAAGGCTGCCTTCTTGTAAAACAAAAAAAGTCTTTGTCATGTATCAAGCTTGCTTTTTCCTCCAAAAAAATCCACAAGGAAATGTCAGCTTGCTTTTTTCCCATTTATCCGTTCTCATGGCTGCCTTTATTTTACATCAATCATTGATTGAAAGGCAAAATAGACTTTCTAAAGTGTGAAAATTCCAGAAATAGAACCACCAGAAATTCTTTTTCTTCACTATTCACTAATATTGATCCTTTTGGACATTCTTAAAGGTACTCTCATTTGTCAACCCAGCTAAGGTTACATGTTCATTTTCACTTTCCATTCACTCTTTTGTCTAACTTGCCTTGTCCTTTAAAGATATGTGAACTGCAATTATCCCTCATCATCATACAAATTTGTGGAAGATTCTTTGGAGCATAGCTCCTGTCAATGCCTTACAAATCCTTTATCAGTGTGAAAAAATTTCTTCAGGGATGACCCCAAGTGGTAATATTTTGAAAATCTTCTGACCCCTTGAGATTTCTGTAATGTACTTCTCAACTTTTTAATGGGGTCTTCTCCAGATGCAATAGAATTTGAGACAAAGGTATAGCTAGGCTTCCAATGAGAATGATGAGGACCCACCCAAGAGGAGCAAGATGGTAATGGAAACCTGTCTTTACTGTCTGGTTCAAAAGATAACATGTTATTCAATGGATTCTATGACTGGGCCATAATGATTTTGCTCATTACTTCCCACTGTTCTATCAAGCCTTCTAAAACTATCTAGCTTTGAATTAATGTCTAAGGTTAGAATCATAGAACCAGAGTTAGAAATTGTGAGGAATTTGGAGTTCCTTTGGTCAGTCCTCTATTTATGCAGGACTGATTGAGTGAATCATTCAACTTTTTTGACATAAAATCAACTCTTTTCCAAAGAAAGTTTGCTCAGTTATTCTTGTTTCATGAAATAAATATCAGTTATGTGAACTCAGCAATTCTTAGTTATGAGGAGAGAAGGAAGGAAGGGAAAAACACCAGGAGATTCCATCAGAGTTATGATAAAGAAGACCAGCTTTGTGTGTGGTCAAGTGAAAGAATTTCGGGATGATTGAAATGGTGACTCTCACTGATGTGCGACATCTGTTTTGACTTGACAGGTTGGTAACATCACAGGGCTTCACCTTGAACTGGGAAAGGAATACACAGTGGAATGGTCCACTCAATTCATAGATGCAGAAAAATTTGACTGCTACCCTGATGAAGATGCTGTTGATGAAGAAAAATGTCTTTTGCGTGACTGCGTCTGGGAGGTAAGATTTTACACACACAAATACAAATACACACACTTCCAAAAAGTACCAGCTTCTCCCTTTCCCCTTTCCTTCACTTCCAATTCATCATATTGGTGTCTCCTCCCATATTTTAATGAGATTAGGTAAGATAGAGAAGGTTAGACAGAGACGAGAGGCAATTCTCTGCCAGGAGAACCAGGAGAGGCAACAACCATGGCAAAGATAGTTCAGTCTCTGCTTGTAAGCTACCTAAGTACCTCTGATGTCTCAATTGTAAAGAAGTTTATATCTGTGGAAATACTAAGGAGGCAACTGGTTATTACCACATAAATGGGCATGTCTGTAGTGTATTTGGTTTCTATATACTTCAATTTTAGCTAATTAGGTAAGGATGTAAATGAGGGTAAGGCCTCAGCTCTAGAAGACCTTATGAAGTCAAGATACTTTCTGTCTTTGGGCATATGTGAGGAACCATTCTCCATGTCCACCAAGCCCATGGCACTACATTAGTATATTGTACTTCACAAGAAATTAGCCACAGACTTGGCTGAATTATCTCCCCTGTGGAATCATGCTAGGGAGTAAATTGGATTGCTTCTGTGAATCAGTGTCAGTCTAAATCATGCCCTTGAGTGAGAAAGTCCTTTGGATACCAGAACATTGGACAAAAGGTAAAATACTGACAAGTTACTCACAAGTATCCTTGTAGTACAAAGATTGTATGAAGAATTTTGGCTCTTGGTTTGTACTCATATCAGTTTTCTTTTGGATTCAAAATCAGAGAAGTAAGGGAAACAGACTCCTCTGAGAAGTGAGTGGGAAGCGTGGAAGAAAGAGAAGCCAAGAGAAGACCTTGGAAAGAAAGCTGCTGGGGAGTAATTGAATAAGTGTTGAATCTGGCATCAGGAAAGACCTGCTTCAAATCCCAGCTCTGATACTTACAAGCTCTGTGATGGGAAAGCCCCATAATTCCTCTTAGTCTCATTTTCCTAATTTGTAAAATGAGGATAAGAAATCCTGTTATATTTATCCCACAGAGTCATTAGCAGGATTAAAGGAGTTAATAAATGAAAGAACTTTGGAAACTTTAATGAAATACACACACACACACACACATATTTATAGTTCATTTTGTTTCTGTGGGAAAATAATGTTTCAGGCATACTTCTACAGTCTCGTGTGCTGACAAGACAAGGCATCTCAGGAACTAAAGAAGAATTTATGAAATGCCTAATATGTCCATGGCACTGTGCTAATCATCAGGGATACAAAGAAAGAAGGAAATAAAGTCTTTGTCCACTTGCTTGTCACATTCCAATTGAAGAGACAATGTGTTAATAATTTGCTACATGTAAGATGAATGTAGGGTATGAAGAAAGCAGTTTAAGAGAGAAATGTTCTAACAGCTTGGCAGAGGTTGGGGTGTAACTGGAAAAGGCCTCCTATAGAAGGTGATCCAAGAGTCTGGTGAAGGGACAGAGAATTGCAGGTATGGATGACTTCCAGTTTAGAGGCATGGAGATGGGTTGGAGATAACTATGATTTAATGGGACTCCAGTCATGACATTGAGACTGGATCATTGAGTATGTGAGGAATAAAGTATAAGTAGACTAGAAATGTAGGAAAGAACCAGGATGTGAAATGCCTATAGAGACCAAACAGCAGAATTTAAATTTGATCCTAGAGGTAATAGGAAACCATTGGAATTTAGTGTAAAGTTGGGTAACATGGACAAAGTTATGCTATAGGAAAATCACTTTGGCCCCTAAATGGAGGATGTGATTGAGGATGAAGGGACTTGGGACAGGGAAACAAAATAGAAGGATCTTTCAGGGCAGTTAGATGGCCCAGTAGATAGAGCAGAAGCCTGGAGTCAAGAAGACCTGAGTTCAAATCCAGCTTCAGACACTTACTAGCTGTGTGACCCTCAGCAAGTCACTTGTTTGCCTAAGTTTCCTTGTCTATAAAATGGGCTGGAGAAGGAAATAGCAAACCATTCCTGTATCTTTGCCAAGAAAACCCCTATGGGGTCATGAAGAGACAGATATGACTGAAATGCCTGAATAGGAATAGTAAATTTCTGAAACAAGGAATATGTAACAACACCTCTACCCTAACCATTTTTGAGAGGCAGAAATTGCATAAGTATTATCCCCTGAGAATATTTCCTGACTTTTTTTGATGTATTGATCAATTTTGCTGATTTTTATATTTTTTCTTTTTTTTCCCTCTCTACCTTCTGTCCTCCATCAAATTTTGCTGTTTTGTTTCTTTCTTTCCTTCTCCCTTTTTTCTTTCTCTTTCTTTTTTCTTTCTCCATTCTCTCTCTCTCTCTCTCTCTCTCTCTCTCTCTCTCTCTCTCTCTCTCTCTCTCTCTCTCTCCCCCTCCC
>CM053623.1:82225967-82260102 GCA_028646595.1 Phalanger gymnotis | reverse complement strand
CACAGAGGTGGTGGTGTGGGTAGAGAGAATCTAGGTGAGAAATGTTGAATGGTGAAGGCAGACATGACGGGCCTTGGCAACTTCTCTCTCTGGACTCATAATACAGTATTGAACTCGGAATAATGAAGAGATGACTGAAGAACATGACTAATGGATAGAAGTTTTGAGTTCTCTGTAGCCACAGAAACTTGAAGAAAGCAATGACTTAAACCTCATCAAACAGGATAGATAAAATTACTAGGAAGAATTTCCTAAGAATTGAACATTGGAATGATAATCTAAGAAGGATTTGAAGGAGGTGGGGCTAGATATTATGTACTTTTCCTCCAGTTTTGTCATTCTGATGAGTTTCTAATGTTCTTATTTTTCAGCCAACCAGTTCCTCTGAAGTCCCTTCTTGTTATATCACCAAATATTATTATACTGCCTCTAACATTCAGAGTACACCAGCAGGCCTAACAGCAACTATCTCCCGAATTCCTGGAGACAGCCACTATCCTTCTACTCCCATAGATGAGCTTCGCTTGGAGGTGACTTTCCATACAAACAACATGCTACAGTTCAAGGTATGTTCAGCTTAGGGCTCTTATTAACAGAGAGATTCACAGGAATCAGCAACATTTATTCAATCAGCAACCCAATCAGCTAGCACTTATTGGGTGGTTACTGTGTGCTAGCCAGTGGGCTAAATTATGGGGATAAAAGGAAACCAAAAGCATTTCCTAAGCTCTGGGACCTTACAATATAATGGGTGAGACCATTTGGTAATAAATTTATTTAGTATCCATGATGTCCAAGGTGCTCTCTTCAGTGTTCTGCTGGGCACGGAAGTATCAGCAAAGAAAACTAGCTATGAGGCAGGAAATTTTAAGTATGATGGGAGTGGTTTAAAGTGTTAAAGCTATAAGAGGTGTGAAAGAGAAAGCAAACACTTGGTTCATGGGCTCTCATGGTAGACATGGTATTTTTTTCCATCACTGAAGGTTAAGTGACATTACGATAGGTAGCAAAGAGATGATGGAACACTTGTAATAGTAATTTCACATGGAATTCCATGATTTTGAACTTGGACAAGAAATAAATCATGCATAATACATTATTTTTCTCAAATCAGGCCATCTTCTTAATCTCTCCCTACCTCAGTCTCAATGGGTACATCATTCAAGAGACAACTGAATTCTCACCTCTGCTTCATAGATATTCTGAGAGGCAGTGTATTATAACAGATAGAATATTGGACTTAGTGTCAAGCAGACGCCCATTTAAATCTATTTCCTGATATTTAGTAGAAATGTTACTATCGTGAAGCCACTTAATTTCAGTTTCTTTATCTGTAAAATGGGGTTGCTAATCGTTATAGTATTCCTTGTTTGGATTGTGATTGACCTCAAATGAGGTAATGAGGTGAAGAGATGTGGCAACTGTAAAATTCTCTGTAGTTATTCACTATTATTGTGACCACCTCAACTTTAATTTTTTCAACCATATTCATTTGAGGTGTGTTAAATGTCTGCTGTATACATTGTGGTATGCTAGGCACTGGTTAAGAGAGACATGAATGACCTAATTTCCATCAAGGAAGGAGCTCATAATCTGTTACCTTACATAACCCAGTTAACATCTCCTGTGACCCTAACCCCCTCCTCTGAACAAAATTTGATATCTAAATTCGTATTTTGAAAAGCCAATCTTGATAATGAAGGCAGCAGAGTAAAACAGTTGATTTGGAGGTACATTGTACTAAAATTATCTGCCTAAGGTGAAGTCCATATCTTTGCTGTGTAGACACATCATAGAATCATAGATTTAGAAGTAGAAAGGACATTGGAGATGATGTGTGAAAATCACGGATCTTTTGGCTTTAGTTTCATCTGTACAGTGAGGTTTGCAATATAGGATTTCTAACTTCACAAGAAAGAACGAATGGATGGAAGGATACTTATTAAGTATTTACTATATGCCAAACACTGGGGCTACAGACACAATAAGGAGACAGTTCTTACCCTCAAGGAACTTATAGTCTCATTGGAGTAATACTTGATGTACTTTTTATATACTACATGTGTATTTATATACTGTATGTAAGATTTTGAGGGTAACAAAAATTATAGTTCATTGTAGAGCTACTAGAGTGGCATTATCACAAAGGGGTCAATATATACTGGAAAAGTAGAAATTGAATGATAGTACTCCTCTTGCCATATATGGCTTACTTCAGGAATAAAACCTGATTGAGCCTCTAAACCATGGTATCAGGTCAGCATTCAATCGGGAGGATCTGATTCTAAGACCACAAATATGTAAGTCCCAAGTTATTTATGGAGACAATGGTTTTCTGTTTCCTAGATCGATGATCCCAACAACAAAAGGTATGAAGTCCCAGTGCCTTTAAATATTCCAAGCTCCCCCATCAGCCAATCTGAAAATCTTCTGTATGAGGTGACCATCAAGGAAAACCCATTTGGAATTGAGATCCGCCGAAAAAGCACAGGCGCTGTGATGTAAGTACTTTTCTGCTCCATGTGTGTGGGCATAAGTGGGCAATCCACATTTTGACTTGACCCTGATTTCTGGAATCATGGAATGAGCTACTGAGTTTGGTCACCAAAAACTAGTGATCTGGATTCAAGTCAATCTTGGCCAAATTCAAATAAATAGTATTTTTTTTTAAATTCTACAAGTGACTTAAAATCCCTTGGCTACAGTTTCCTAATCCATAAAGTGAGCCAAATTTATCAGAGAATGTATAAGGTTTCTTTCAACTATAATGTTTTCTATGACTCCGGATTCCATGATGATGGAATATTACTGTGGGAGGAAACTTGCATTGTCTCTTCTACTTCTGTATCCAAAATCTATAAAAAAATTTTTAAAATATGTAACACCCTTTAGATCCATGACCTTGAAGGGCCAGTGAACTTGTCAGAGCAAGATTCAGGTATATATTGGGGCACTCACTTTAAGTTTTTATGGACAACTTCTGCTTTCTTCAATTTCTTCATCACTAAAAAAAATGTCAAACTAGGTATTGTTTGTGTTCAGATTGGGAGAAGGGATAAAAAATAATTTTTTTTCATTCTACCAAGTATATGATCTATAAAATCACTCTGCATTATTATTTCTCATGGCAAAAATGTGAAAATCATTCACCAGATGTAGGGAAGACAACTTTATTTTCTCCTGTATAGAATGGAGTGAGATTAAGATTTGTACATGGCCAGATGCAGGGAAGACCTAGACCAAATACTCTAAATACTTCCAAATGAAACTTATAGAACTTGATAAAAATACCAATCTTTTTTATAATCCAGGGAGAGAAAGCCAAACCAGTAAAAATTTAACCCAACAAAATAACAACAGTAAAAAACAAGTTCTTCCTAGGCACCAAGTCTCAGGCCCCCAACTTTACCAGAAGCTTGAATTAATTCGCCAGACATCCTAGGGTTTGCTGCCTGTTGTTAAGTTGAATCTGTTACCAAAAAGACCAACATGAGTTTCCCTGAGAAACAGCTGGTCCACCCTAATTGAGAGGAGAAAGGTAATGGTAGGGTAGGGAAAAGAAGTGAGTGCCTAGGAGGGGAGCAAGATAAATGAGTAGGTGTAATTAGATTTCTGTCTGAGGGATTGGGATAATGATAACAACTAACATTAATGTCATACTTACTCTGGGCCAGGCATTGTGCTCAGCACTTTGCATTTATTATCTCATTTGAACCTTACAACAACCCTGGGAGTTAGGTGCTATTATTACCCGCATTTACAGATGAGACAACGGGTAAACAGTGGTTAAGTGACTTGCCCAGGGTCACACAGCTAGTTAGTGTCAGAAGTCAGATTTAAACTCAAGGTTTCCTGACTGCCAGCCAGGCCCTCTATACACTGTGCCATGCAGCTGCCAGGTCTGCATTTAATCCACTGTACTACCTAGATGCCTCAAGCATATTTGATTGTATTGACATCGTACTATTCATTATGTTGTTTCCTAGTAGTTTTGTTTCTTTATCTAGCTTGTGAGCTTCCTGAGGGTAGGAACTATTTCATCCACTTTTTTTTTTATTGCATCATCCTAGGTTTTTCTACTCTACCAAACCCCCTTGCCCTCATATCTAAATGCTGTTAACCACCTCCAAAGTCAAAGCCGTGTCAGCCAAAGAAACAGATGCTGCAGCGACTTTCTTTATCCTAAAGTCTAGTAAATAAATTTGGAGTAATTATGGTATTCTGTAGATTCTTATAATAGGGAACACACCACAGGAAGTCTTCAACCCCTACTCCCCCTTAGAGTCCTGATCTGCTCTTGTGTTTCAGTTGGGATTCCCAGGTCCCTGGCTTTACCTTTAATGACATGTTCCTACGTATCTCCACTCGGCTCCCATCTCATTACGTCTATGGCTTTGGAGAAACTGAGCACACGACATTCCGGAGGAACCTGAACTGGCACACGTGGGGAATGTTTACTCGATCACAGCCCCCAGGCGTAAGTGTTAACAATGGGAGTATTGTATGGCTTGTAGCTATTGATACATATTGTTTTCTTTGGTCCCATTTCAGAATTAGTTTATCCAAGTTCATACTCTTCTATTGAGGATAGTTATGAATCTGAATATCTCAATTATAAATACTTACTGAATTGAATCACCCTCACATTCTCCATTTTGCTTGAGCATTTGAACATCCCTCAAGGAAGATTATGGATCCAGCTTTATTATCCATTTTTATTTATGTCTCTAATGGGTAAACCTGACCTCTTTTCAACTGCTGACATAGTATAAGAAGAATTCCTACGGTGTGCACCCCTACTACATGGGTCTGGAAGAGGATGGCAATGCCCATGGAGTGCTCCTGCTCAACAGCAATGCCATGGGTAAGATGAGGGCTTCTTTTCTGACCCCATTAATCTAAGTCTTCTGGGAAGTTTGTGAACAGGACAGTCCCAGTAGAACTGTAATTAAGGGCAATTCAGTATATATTTATTAAGCTCTTGATATGGTCAAATCATCAAGAAAGGTAAAGAGATAAAAGAACACACAATTAATACTCTTAAACTGTCTTTAACCTAAAAATAGAGACAAGATATATACAGAAATAACATGCAAAATATTCATACTAAGGACAGAAAGGAGGTATGAAGAAGGGGCTATAAAAATTTAGAGAAGGGAGAAAACATTTGGACCCCCAGGAAGAGGGGCTAAGAAGAGTGAGAGAACAGAATAGGGATCTTGAAGGGTGAGGTAGGATTGAAGATGACAATGTGTTACATGCAAGAGGAAAAAGGGCACTTTAGACAAAGAGAATAGTTTGAATAAAAGCAGGAAGTGGGAAAACATTGCATATTGTATCAGAGAATGATCAATTTAGACCTGAAAGGAACTTTGGAGGTCATTGATCCAATCCTCTCCTTTTACAGAAGAGAAAAGTGAGGAGTTTATGAAGTGACTTATGTTTAATAACATGAGTAGGAAGGGGATAGTCGTGTTGGAGCGCTGGTCTTCTGAGTCAAAATTCAGGCTTCTTTACATTTTGAATGCAGCATAAAGTGAATGAGTGACTAGATGAGTTCAGGTTTTATGACTAGGCAATGGGGATAATAGTGGCATCAGTAATAGTAATTAGAAGAAAAGAAACATGGGAAGGGGAAGGTGATAGGATTTCTTTGGCAGTACTGAATTTCAGATGCCTGAAAGTTTTCCTTGTGTGCAATGTCCAACAGTCAGAAGCATGGTATGTCCAGAACCCAAGAAGGCTGCCAGTTTGGATTTGAAGCCATCTACATTTAGCTTGTGGAACTAGATGAAGAAGTTAATACATATAGAAAGTCTGCCAGCACATCAGGTGTTGAGATGGGCAATTTTCAGTTCTCTATAAGGATAAATGTAACAACAATTAGAGCTGTTTGAAGGTGGCATGGACTTGAAGGTGGTCATTTCTGGAAGTCTTCAGAAGGAAACTAGAGGACCTCCTTCCTGTGGGGTGATAGGCGATTCCTACTCCTATCTGGGTTGGAGTAGTTGATCTTTAGAGTCTGCTTCAATCTTCTCTTCTATGATTCTGGGTCACTGAACATGTATTCTCTGTTTGCAGATGTGACTTTCCAGCCCACCCCTGCCCTGACATATCGTACTGTGGGAGGTATTCTGGACTTTTACATGGTTTTGGGGCCAACTCCAGAGCTTGTCACTCAACAGTACACAGAGGTAGGAAGCCATACAATCCTTCACTTGGTAATCAAGGGTTTTCTGAGAAACTCTAAAGTGTGTAACACTTTACAAGGCACATTTGTTCATCTACTCGGTATACACCTTATATATATCTCATTATCTTCATGCCTTGTCCCCTTTAGAATGTGAGTCTTTGAGGGCAGAGACTTTTGCCTTCTTTGAGTCCTCTGTGGTTAGCACAGTGCTTGGCCCTTAGTAAATACTTAATAAATGCCTGTTGATTGACTGAGTGGTGGTGACCTTACATAGCATCTATCTTTGTAGCAGACCAGATCCTAATGTTAGAAGGCAATCAAGAGATATCAAGGAATCCCTCTTTGCCACTTCATTATTATAGAGCTCTTGTGGGGACAATCCCTACTTCATGTGCCCCCTAAGAATCCCAGATTTCTTAAAGGTATACAAATGAAAATAATAGTTTGTTTATTTAGCACCTAAAGACTGTTAAATTGCTTTATATATATTATCTCTTTTAATATGGTAGAGATTCCCAGGAATGCTAGCTCCCTAGTTTCATGTTCTTTGGTCTTACAGTTACCCTGAGTCATGAGGCTACCACCAAATGAGAGAAAATGGTTTTAGTGATTCTGTACTTGATACCAGACATATTTCCTCCCCTGAAGGAATGGAATCTATATCAACTATTTTCTGTCCTTGTTTTCAGTTGATTGGCCGTCCAGTGATGACTCCTTACTGGGCCTTAGGCTTCCAGCTGTGTCGCTATGGATACGAGAATGATTCTGAAATTGCTGAACTCTATAATGCCATGGTGGCTGCTCAGATCCCCTATGTATGGACCTTCCTCACCTAGCACACCCTTACCTCTCTCTCTACCTGCCAATCCCAGCCTGTAATTGTCCTGTGATCCTCATGGCTTTGATTTCGTCTTCCTATGGTTTAATTATGGAACTTGAAAGTTTTCTAGTTAAGTGTTTGACATTTTAGACAGGAGTCCTCAAAAAGTACTTTTTTCTGAATTTAATTTTTTTAAAAATTGAACTAGTCAAAAGATTATGCAGATGAGTTCAACTTTAGTTCAAACAGTAAGTAATCATTGCAGCTGAAGAGATCTTAGATTCTAGCTATTTCCACCTCTACATTATGGCTATGGACATGATTTCCTACAGGTATTGTGGGGGTTGACCACCTATATTGTAACTAACTATAAAAGTTACTACATATATATGTATATACGTATATACGTATATATATATATATATGTATGTATGTATGTGTGTATATATTACACAAAGAAGGAATTAATAGAAAATAGATGGACCATGTCATCCTGTTTCTGCCAAAACATTCAATTTCACTTTTAAATGTCATCTCTCTGCATTAAAGTATTGAGAGCAGAAGCACAGAACCCTGAGATCATAGATTTAGAGATGAAAGGCAGCTTTGAGGACTTGGAGTCCAACCCCCTGATTTAAAGCTGAGGAAACTGAGACACTGAGAGTATACCCAGTTTTACTTCCACAAGTGGCTCTCTCAGGATCACACAGCTAGTAATTGTGTGAGCTACCATTTGAACTCAGGTTCACTTCACTCAAAAAAACCCAAAACAGTTTCATTTCCACTACTACATTCTGCTACTTGGAGGAACAAGAATATAGGTTAGGGGTGGGGAAACAGTGGCCTCAAGGTCACATATGGTTCTCAAGTGCTGCCCATTGACTGAATTCGAACTCCACAGAATACCCTTACTAAAAAGATTTTTTTTCTGTAAAACTTGGACTCAGTCAGAAGGCTATACCCAAGGACCTAGATAGCCACATGTGGCCTCAAGGCTGCAGGTTCCCCACCCCTGGTATAGGTAATTCAAAACATTTTGATTATATTTTGGAGTCATATTATTTTCTTGGAAGATTATGTTTATAGACAAGTTCAGCTTGATCTTTTTTCGGGATGATAATATTATCTCAAATACCCCAATCACATTCCAAATAATAGGAGGGAGGAGTTATTGTGATTGATTCCAATCTGGAATTTTTACTTGATCCTGGAAAAGAATGTGTATAGTGGCTCTGCTACATTGTCCTACTAAAGAGATTCACTTTCTCTGGATCTACTGTCATCAAAGTCCTATTTCTCCACTTTCCTTTCCTTTTTCTTCCAGGATGTGCAGTACTCAGACATTGACTACATGGAGAGGCAGCTGGACTTCACCCTCAGCCCCAAGTTTGCTGGCTTTCCCAATCTCATCAGTCGAATGAAGGAGGCTGGGATGCGAGTCATCCTCATTCTGGTATGTGGCTGCGTTTAGATTTCATGATGTTTTCTTGCTTGTTGAATCTTGACATTTTCCTTGTCTTTGAGTAATTCTCTCTCTGACACTGGTAACTATCACTCGTTGATTTCAGGACCCAGCAATTTCTGGCAATGAGACTGAGCCATATCCTGCATTCACTCGGGGACTCCAGGAAGATGTATTCATCAAATGGCCAGATGACAGCGACATTGTTTGGGGAAAGGTAGAATTTAGGATTAGAAGTGCTAATTATACATGCTAATTAGAGATGAGTGTGAAGGGATATCAGGGTGTTTGTAGTTTAATGGTTTGTTTTTTTCTCATTGTTTCTGTGTATGTGTGAATTATGGCAAGTAGACTGATTCCAGGGATGATTTAAATTCTCCTTGTGATTTTCCTCATGCAATCTCTAAGGTGTGACCTATTACAGCCAAGATGTACTCTAAGAAAATGTCCTCCTTTTCTACCTTTCCCCACAGGTTTGGCCAGATTTGCCCAATGTCACTGTCGATTCATCTCTTGACTGGGAGACACAAGTGGAGGTAAAAGATTCTTCTGTGGTATGGGTTGTAGAAGCTTTTATAGAAGAGAAATGGCTTGTCCTGCCCAGATTGTTAAAGGACTGTCCTCATGGAGAAGCAACAGTCCTTCCTCTCTTTCTTACTAATGCAGTACTTAGCACAATGCCGGGCAAATTATAAGTGCTTTTGAAATGTTCTTTGACTTTTCACTAACTGACCAATAAATACTTTTCCTATTGAGAGTGGCCATCCTCTTTTGTTAGGTCTCTAATACTTTAATGCAGTGTCCCTTCTTCATAGCTCTTTCTGTTTCTGAATCTCTATCTCTTTCTATCCATTTTTCTCTCTCTTTCTGCCTGAATCTCTCTCTCAAACACACGCGCACACACACACACACACACACACACACACACACACACACACACACACACACACATACATCTGGCTTTTCTATTCTCTTCTCTAAGAAAGTTTGAGGATAGTGACTCTGTATTGTGGCTTTAACATTTGAGGGCAGCCCTGACTTCATTTATGCTACTGTCCTAACTATTAGTAAGGTATTGGCAGCAGTCTTTAACTGCAATATTGATATTTTATTGCAAAAATGAGGAGATAGCCTTTTACAGGGAACGTTTGCTCAGGCTTGGAGTCTGAATGACGGCTACTAGTCTTGAGAACTATGGGCCAATGGAATGGGTTCGTGATCATTGGCTAGTCCTTTAACTTCCAAGTGCCCTCCTGGTACCTCTCTAAAATTAAAAATAGTCTTGGTTTTAGGTAAATGGCTAAGCTACATCAGTGGAGGGAATTTCTATACTATAAACTACCTACAGTGATGGAATCTCAGGCCTGTACAAATAAGAAATGCTGGTGAAAGTATTCTTAATAGTACAGATTATATACCTTTAAACAATTATCAATGCAAGAGTTATTAAAGAGGATAGTTTATGGGGTAATTGTTACTCAGAGTGTCCTTCATTCCTCTTTTCATTTCCCAAGGCCTATCTTTTCCCCAAATATGAGTATGAATTGGTCACTGACTAATCATGTCTTGAATTCCAGTTTTACTTCCACAGTTTTTTGGAAGCATCTTTCCCAAAGGACCAAACTTTATTTTTCAATCCTTACCAGGCAGGCCAACTCCATTGGTTCTCAATATCCTTTCAAAAGGCATTAGTGCATTAGGTCAGCTAGGTGGTGCAGTGGTTAGCACACTAGACCTGGAGTCAGGAAGACCCTTACTATCTGTGTAACTCTGAGCAAGCTACTCAAGCCTGTTTGCTTCAGGATCCTCATCTGTAAAATGGACTGGAAAAGGAAATGGCAAAGCACTCCATTATCTTTGCTAAGAAATCCCCAAATGGAGTCACAGAGTCAGGCAGGACTGAAATGACTAAACAACAACATGCTGATTATATGCAGACACAGGAACAGAGAACTCCCAAATACCAGTACTGGCAGATAATGTCTATCAGATAGAGGTAGGAGTCCTTTTGTTGCAATTAGGCAGTCAATCCAAAGCCTTGGATTTTCATGACACTTTATGATCATGACACTTTGATAAGTATTCAATTGATCTGCGATCCTGTGGATTCTATTAAACTAAGAATTCTTTTGAAAATGATTGTGACTTTTTCACAAGTTATCTCCATGCAGTAGCACAATTTCAAAAAACAAATATCAAAGCGTTATTTGCCAGTGGCCTGATCAGTCAGTCTGTTGGTTGCATTTCATGTTTACAGATATACAGAGCTCATGCTGCTTTCCCAGACTTTTTCCGTAATTCAACAGTCACGTGGTGGAAGCGTGAAGTGCTGGAACTCTACAACAATCCCACTGATCCAGAGAAGAGCTTGAAGTTTGATGGAATATGGATTGTAAGTGTGTGTGTGTGTGTGTGTGTGTGTGTGTGTGTGTGTGCGTGTGTGAATATGCATACATAAACACGCAAATGTCCTAAAATATTATGTTTGTTTATTTCTGCACATACATATAATTGTTCTGCAGTGGAGTGAATCAGTCAGTAAATGATCAAGACGCTCTGGGCACAATTTTACCCTGAGGCTGCCATTTTCTAATAAGGCATTAAACAATCTCTGTTTCTGTCGTACATCCACCATTACTTTATCCTGCAGGGAAGATGCCTAATGTACCTACACATCAGGGAATGTATCGTTTTTCACTGAAGTGAATTCAATACTTCCCTTGAGGGTGTTAGCCTCTCCAGCATGGCCTGAGAGAAAGCTAGGCCCAATCTTTCCAGGTGATCCCCCTTCTGATTAATCAGTCTTACCCATGTGATGAGTGCACCAGGTGTAAGCATTTGTTCATTGTCATCTGGCAGAAGGTAATGACAAATTAAGTCATGTATGTATGTAATACACATATACCTAAAGATTTGTTTTGCATTTTTAGGACATGAATGAACCAGCAAGCTTTGTGAATGGGGCACTTCCTTCAGGCTGCAGGAATACCACGTTCAACCATCCTCCTTATATGCCCTGTAAGTACATTTTCTGTTGGTAGAATATTACCCAGTGTCAGGATGACCTTGTCAAAGATACCTGGGCTAAGGATTTGCCTTTATTCATTACTAGCAACCTGGCAGTGGCCTGACAGTGTCTCAAGGCACAAACCCATCAGCATTCTAAGCTTTCTTGGTTTCTTGGTTCATGTCATAGATATGCATAGACCATTGGCCAAATGCATCAATACACCCCCGGGCAAGAACTTCCACTGGTGTTTCCCCTTAAGAAAGGATGTGACATAGAAGGAAAATAATATTTTTTCAAGCGGGGGTGAGTGGGATGCAGGCACAGATCAAGACGCTCTAGGCTCAATTTTACCCTGAGCCTGCCATTTTCTAGTAAGGCATTAAACAATCTCTGTTTCTATCGTACATCCACCATTACTTTATCCTGCAGGGAAGATGCCTAATGTACCTACACATAGGGAATTTACCGTTTTTCACTGAAGTGAATTCAGTATTTCCCTTTAGTGTCAATACACAGAAATAGGACATGATTGTTGGGTCTCAATAAGGGACTGAGTCTTCCTTGAACAGATGTAGAGTAAATAAGTCTGCATGGGTACATTGATATCAGGTTGTAAGTCCTGGAGGAGCTTATTTTTTTATCCTATAGACAGTAGGATGCACCAAAGCTTTTTGACCAGGACAGTGATATGTATAGTCATATGTCTAAAGGTAATTTTATCAAGGTGTAATGGCTGGGTCGGGGCAGATTGTGGATACTGTCTGGAAGCAGGGAGAGCAGTTGACCTCCCATCCATATCCTTTGAGTAAGCATGCCTTTTTCCTGCTTCAATCCACATATTGCCTTGATTGTTAAGGGCTTTATGAAATGCCATTCTGTGTTTGAAATAAAGAAAAGAAAGTGTTGGTAGTTACTTAGAATGCAGCTTTTAAAAGACTGAGATCAGAAGACTGTGTACCTTGGGGCAGTTGTTAAGTCAGGATTCTACATGGGGCCTTTTAGATAGTAGTTTCATCACTGGTCCAAAGCCAGTTCCTTGACCATGGGTATAGGCAACATTCCTGACAAGAAACTCAGACAGGAGATGGCTGAGGGACTTGGGACTGCCTTCCATGCTTCCCAGAACGCTCATGCTTCTCTTTCAGTTCTTAACAAGCAACAATGTTTTTGTTTAATACAGTTGTCTTTTTCTTAGTCTTCATTCTCTTAACTTCTCTGCAACATTTGTCACTGAATACAACTTCCTGGCCGGTGGAGATTGTTTCATCCTTTGTACTTCTCTCCCCAGCACCCATCACAGTGCCTGGCTCCCAGGGGGCACTTAATAAATTGATTGGTTTTTGATTCATCATTTCGTTTTTGTTCCCTGTGTCCTTCTTAATTTCCTGTATGTCTGTTACTTCTCTTGAACCCTTCTCTCTTGGCTCTTTTCCCATCTCTTCAACCTCTTCTTCTTTATTCCTTTCTTTTTCCTTCTAATACTTTAACACCGACCTTTGCAAATGCTCTGGAATTTGGGGAGCTACTTTCAAATGGTGCCCCTAATGCTTAGTACCTAAGGTCCCTTTCCGACTAAGTCCTGTGATCCACAATTTATGTATAGACAGGAATTTCCTGTGGTGTAGAGCAAAGGGCAGTATATTTTGAGTTCAGAGAGTTGGGCTAAAGTCACAGCTCTTCTACTTAGGACCTTTTCTAATTTTGGGGCTATCTCTTTACCTCTCAGGGCCTCAGTTTTCTCATATGTCACCGAAGTCGCTGGACTTACCTGCTCTCTAAGGTCCCTTCCAGTTTTCAATCCAATGGTCTGTGCATTGTGCTCAGAATTCATTTTTCCAGTTTTGCATTTCCTACTGAACACTGTAGCCTGCTGCTCAAAGCTTCACATCTCCTAGCTCTGACCTGCTCTTCTGTCCAAACTTTTACTCCATCTTCTCTCATCCCCACAGCTCCAGCCACTTCCTTCTCTGCCACCACATGTGTAGTGGTAACCACACTGGCACAGTCAGGATGGTTGCCAGCACAGTTTCTTAGATGTGCTTTTCTAGAAACACTGCTCAAAAAGGGGTTATCAATCCTACTTTTAATTACATTCACTAGTTCAGGGAAGAGTCAGTACCCTGAAGGTCAGACAAAGTACAAGCAGAGAAAATACAAGCAGAGAAATTAGCATAAAGACCAACAAACAGGGCTTTTAACTGCCTGAATTAAAACAATACTGCTATATACTTTACATACATCAGTGGATCAAGAGAGCATTTAAACTGAGTGTTCAGGGAGCCCTGAACATATAGCTACTCAGAATCTTGACTAGGAAATAATTGAGCTCCTCAAAGCAAACTACCAACTCATGTCATGAGGGTGGTGATGCCTTCTGGCTCTGAGAAGTATATACGCATTTCTCAGAGCCAGAAGGCATCACGACCCTCATGACTCAGTGCCTAATTAGAAATTAGCAAAAGGTGTGAAGCTTTCCTAGGAGCAAGCCTCCCCTAAGAAAGTTTCCCTTTAAGCAAATTCCTCTTAGGCAAGTTTCTCCCCCGATAGGCTCTATGTGACTCAGGATATATTGCAGCTGTGAGCTGGGCCAGAGCTCAAAGCAGGTCACATAGGCCCATTAATGGACAGGGACGATCTTCCTAACCCATTAACATTACAACATGGGAAGTACGGGGTCTCTCACATCATTGCATCTCTTTCCTCAGATCTGGAGGATAGAGACAACGGCCTAAGCAGTAAGACCCTGTGCATGGAAAGTCAGCAGTTCCTGCCTGATGGAAGCCCAGTGCGGCACTATGATGTGCACAGTCTCTATGGCTGGTCCCAGACAAAGCCCACATATGAGTGAGTCCCTGCCTCCCTCTCCCTGGGGCCCATAGAGCAGATGGTAGGTGAACAGAATCGGAGTTTCCAATGAATGAAATTGTTGATTCAATACCTATCTTGAATCTCTTCTTTATGTTTACAAAATGCACATCGATCAGAATTATTCTAAGTGACACATCATTAGCACAGTGAATCTATTCACAAGCTAAAGTATGCTCCTCTTTTTCCCCAAACAGGCATGTGATAAATCATTTTTTTAACACGGTATTTGTAGCTAATGCACCTCCTAGTCTCAGTTTCTTCCTGCCCCAAGTACAGATTGCTTTTATGGGCCCACTTCTCATCTTGTTCCCCCAGTTATTGCCTGAGAATAGTCCTCAGCTCATGGGCTTCACTGTAAGAGCCCCCTGAGAGGGAAAGATCTCTGGCGCTGTCCAGACAAGTTGTCATTTCTTGCTTTTCTTCCCTGATCAGAGCTATGCAAGAGGCCACAGGAGAGAGAGGAATCGTGATCACACGCTCAACCTTTCCCTCTTCAGGACGCTGGGCAGGACATTGGCTGGGAGACAACAAAGCAGCATGGGACCAGCTCTATAAATCCATCATTGGTAAGTGCTGGGCTTTTCCTGAAGGTTTCCCTTGGAGGGGAGAGGAATCCAGCCTATGATCTCAGTAAGTCCGTAATTTTTCTAGACACTTGAAGAGAATCAGAGAGGGGCCAGGTCCGTGACTAGCTAATTGTACCATTCCATGTATTTCATTGGACTTTTCTCCATGCTGAGCTCTCTAAGTCAATGAGCAGAGAAGGTTAGAGCCTGGTCTAATCTACCAACTTGCCTCATCCAACATGACTCTGGTTCTCATTGCAGGCATGATGGAATTCAGCCTCTTTGGAATATCCTACGTAAGTCTCACTCGAGTTCCCTTGATCACTTTTAGATGGTTTCAGAAGCCCCCCCAAATTCTCATTCTCTGATTTCCCTTTTTGCTCTCAGACAGGAGCTGATATCTGTGGATTCTTTAATGATGCTGAATATGAGATGTGTGCTCGCTGGATGCAACTGGGAGCCTTTTACCCTTTCTCTAGGAACCACAATACAATTGGGCAAAAGGTGAGATATCAGGTTGTGCCTCAAGCCTGCCCTTATGCCAGGTATCCTGCTTCAGTTCCTCCCCCATAACTTAATGGAGCCCCTCTTTCCTGGAAACAACCTCCATAGTCACCAGTCCTTTCCTTTACAACAAACTGTACAGGGTGTCCCTAAAGTCTGGACATATAGGAAAATTGATGGCAATGTGGAGTTATTGCATTGAGTTCATGTGAATCTTGCAAAGGACATCAGCCTTTGCAACATAAATGATGGAAATCACGTTGAAGATGTTATTTTTTAATATTCCAATTAAATAAAATGTGGTTGAAAATTTCATTCATTTCATTTCTTGAAAATATGCATTTTTGCCTGTGTGTCTAGACTTTAGGAAACCCTATATAACCCACATTCTGATAGCCAGTGGAGTTTTTTTTTTAGAATATCTCACTTCTGCTAGAAACTCAAGGAAAAAAAGCCTTTAATAAGCAGCAATCTTTTCTCTTCTAACTCTAGGCAGTTTTCACATTTCTGCCAGGAGGTTACAATGTTAGGGCCCCACTAATCTTTCACACGTAAGCTCTTTGGACGTAACCCACTGCAATGTAAGACTGCTGCAGAACAAATATATGTTTGGTCTGTGCTGCCCATGATATATTTTTGTATTGGAGTCTAACTATTTTTAGGGGCAATTGGAGGCAGGAAAGCACAGGAAGGAAAATCAGAACATCTTCCCTATCCAAGGGGGATGGCAGCCTGGGGAATTGGGAAACAAAGCATGGCTGGCTGTGCAGTTTCCCTGTGTAGTAGAGGGTAGCCTTCTAGTTTTCTGGCCTGTTTTCCAGTGAAGTCAGGTGAAGGGTTTGGTCTGAGTGTTCCCTCCTTCTGTCTCTAGAGACAAGATCCTGTGGCTTGGAATTCCACCTTTGAGGATCTTTCAAGAAGTGTCCTTCAGACAAGATACACGCTGTTGCCTTATCTCTATACGCTGATGCACATGGCCCATGTAGAAGGCAGCACCGTTGTCCGGCCCCTTCTTCATGAGTAAGTGCCCCTCTGTGCCTCAGGTCCTATGTTGGATTCCATTTTGAAATTCATTTGGGAGCTCTTTTTGTGTTACCTCTCCCTATTAGAATTTGAGGTCTTTGAGAACAAGGCTCGTCTTTCTTTTCGGTTCGTTTCCCCACTGCTTTCCATCTAGTGATCACTTAGTGTTTTTTTATTCATTAATTCATTCTGAAATGAAGTATATTCCTTAGGTATAGAGGTAGCCTATAGAAGTGAGCATGAACCTTGGAGTCAGAAGATCTGTTTGTTGCTGTTGTTGTGGATCTCAGATATGACAGCTCGTGACCAGGAGCAAACCACTTATTCTCTCTGAGGCTCAGTTTTCTTATCTGTAAAGTGGGGACAATAATAATGGCACTTCCTACCTCATAGGTTTGCTGTGAGCAAAGCATTCTGCAAATCTTAAAACACTCTATAAATATGTGAGTTTTTTTTGGTTAAAATTTTAACTCTTTTAAAATTTAACTATTACGTAGGGACATTTGATAATCCAAAAGTCTTTCCTTTTTGGGTTAGTGATGTAGTGAATCATATTTTTCTTTTAAAAGCAACAATGTGGTTTCCTTTTTATGAGTAGAATGGCTAAACTAATTTAAAACATTTTTTGAACATCTACATAATACCAGGAGAAGGCCCCAGGGGTAGGAAATAGTGCAAAGTCCCCTTGATATTTCAAATGCACCATGATTAATGTCCTTACCTGTGCCTGATTGAACCAGACCTGGGGGAAGAAGGAAAGACTCAAAGGGAACAGAAGTTGAATATTTCTTGGATGGAGCCTCCTGGAGATTTGTCCAAATCATGAAATTGGACTGATTTCTAAGGTCCCTTTGAGCGCTAACTTCAGTGATCTAGTGGCCTGAGGGAATATTGTCTATACCATTGCATTGTGACACCATGTTTCTCTGTTCAGGTTTGTGGAAGACAAAGAAACCTGGGACATATTCCTTCAATTCTTGTGGGGTCCAGCCTTCTTAATCAGCCCTGTTCTGGAACCTGTGAGTATGGATTCTCCTGAGGTCCCATATAAGATCCAAACTGAGATACGATATTGAGTAATAGGAATGAGTCTGATCTTGGCATTCTGAGTGGTAGGGTTTAGTCCTTGTGTTGACATTGAATTGTTCTGCGGTTCAAAATCATTCTTAATGCTTTGATTTTCTTATCTATAAAATGAATGATACTCCTTACCTATCTGTAAGTCAGGGGATCATTGGAAGACAATTAGGAAATGATGAATCCATAGGATATTTGTTTTTGAGTAGTCTTAAATGTAGTGATTCTTATTATTCATATTAATTTCTCTAGGAAATTTTGATCAATTTCCCTATTTATTTATTTACTTATTTTTATGTTATCTAATTTATTGTAGAATGCCTGGAATGTGACTGCCTACTTCCCCAATGCCCGCTGGTATGATTACTATACGGTAAGCTGCTATGATAAAAAATGGGAGCTCATGCTCTCTCTGTTCATAATGATGTGTATGGTCTGGGTCTGAAATGGGATGGAGGGTGGTGAAGCTATCTTATCCTAGAATATTGTCAGGATCTGTGTCAGATTTGTCTCACACAGTCCTTGGATAGTTATCCCTGTCATACTCTGTCATCAATACTCTTTCTAGTTTTCCTGATTATAGGCATAGGCAGCTGGGAGTCTTCCAAAGTCAGCTGTTTACTAAGCACTTTTCAAAAACTGTGGGAGCTATGTTGACTAGCCCTTGTGAGCTGAGTGAATCATTTGTATCCTAGTAGAAAAGAGGAAGTTGGTGAAATGGGTAGAGCAGTCTTTGCTCATGGGGTCTTCAATTACTGAATTAGTTTTGGTCTGCACAGGGAATTACAGGAGTCTTCAGAAATAGCTTTAGTGAAATAGTTTCTACTCAGACCAAATCAATACAGCCAGGGCCTAGGAGAATCATAAAAGTGATGGATACGTTCTTATTTCCCTTATTCAATGGCATGTAAAGGCACATTGTAGGTTAGTGGCAAACAAGAATTACTCAAACTACACTCAAGCCAGGATTGCTGCAAAATTCTAAAACTTTTACCCCATTATCTCTTAGGCAGATGACTTTTATATAAACCATTATTAATAATATTCCTCCCAACACACAGTCTCATAAATATGTTAGGCCAATGGTTTATAAGCAATTTTAACTATCAAGACAGAGAGAAGTATAGGTTAAGCTGGTTGAGTAAAGTTAGTTTGGAAAGGAAATACAGACTTTGAGAAACAGGTCGAGTAATTTCTATAGTCAGAGCCTGGAGCTCCTGTACCAGTTACAGTCACTGCCACCTGGAAGCTATTCAGGGTATTTTTGAAGCAGCTTCATTGTAATAATTTCTGCCATGATTTGAATCATCACAATCAAGACTTGATAAAGTAGCAGAAAGAAAAGATAGAACTGGGTATTGTTCCCACTCTATGCTAACTTCCCTAAAGGGAATAGAAAGGAAAAAGGAATTTAAGGAGAAGGGAAAGAAGGCAACAGAAGAAAAAACAGATTGTATTGTCCAATTTTCATCCATTGCAGAAGAGAGGAATGAAATAAAAACCCTCTAAGCAATAACACAAGAACTAAATCATGGAGTTTCAAAATTGGCAGAGACCATGACACTTACTCAATCTACACTTTAACCTTCAAAGCTTCTCTTTCTTCTGCCACATTCTCAAATAGAGGTTAGACAGCATTCTTTGCTTAATGCCATGACCTCATTACCTCATGAGTTCACCCAGTTGAGTTAATATATACACTTCTAATTAAAAGGGAATTCTACCTTCCACTGAACTGACTTCTTGTGACTTCTACCTAGTTCTTTCCCCTAGTCTTCCCCTCTTTTCTCTCTTCTAAGCCCTCAGTCCAGAATTATAGTCATTTCAACCATTTTTCAACCATTCACTATTTCTTTCTTGGGCAGTAGATGACTCTTAGTAGTTAGAGCACTGGGCTTGAAGTCTGGAAGACCTGAGTTCAAACCTAGGCTCAGACACTTACTAGCTGTGTGACCCTGGGCAAGTCATTTATCCCCTCTTTGCCTCTGTTACCCTTCTGTAAAATGAGGATATGCTGGAAAAGGAAATGGCAAACTACTCCAGTATCTTTGCCAAGAAAACCAGGAAGAGTTAGGTATGACTGAATAACCCAACAACAATCACTACCTTCCTGCTAGGATGTACCTGCCTTTAGTCAGAATATTTGTGTGTGACTCAGCTATTTTGCTCTGCAACTGGGACTATTCTCCAGTAGCCAACTTCTTTTGAGGGAGCCCAACCTCCTGACATGAGGGTTAATGGCTCAACAATCTTTTCTTTTCTGGTTGTGGAGTTCCTGATAATTGTGAAATTTCTGGGCAATGATAGGGATAGAAGCTACAGTAAGGAAATGGAGTATTACCATGAAAACATACAAATAAGACCATAGCTACAGGAACTGAGCATAGTCAAGATAATTTTTCTTTAATTTTTCTTCAGAAATAGGAAAGAGACAATAAAGAGAGAGTTATTGGTGATGTTGGAGAATGGCTAAGTGTTGAGGTAGAGTCCCTCTGAATTCTAGAGTACAGATGGAATCTCTAATAGAGATATTAGTCCTTGAAAAGCTGAAGTATCCCTCTTCCTCAGAAAGTGGAATGAAGCTTGATAAGGGCAGTCGTCAAGTCAGTAACGTTGAGTTGAAGTCAAAATGAAAAACTCTCTAAAGGAGGACTGAAAGTCGTTGATCTTCTAATTGCCAAATCCAGGGTCCTTTCTCAGTCCTTGAAGTCACTACCCTTCTCTGTTGCATCAAATTCTTCTTGGTTGTCTCTTCCGCCTGGGTTTCTTCTGTTCTATTGTTTTCTCACACACTAACTACCATTCTGATTTATCTGTCTCTGTCTTTATCAATGACCTTTCTTCCTCCTCTGAATACCAAAACAGAGGAGGTTTCCAAGGCTCTTTCCATGGCTACTTCTTTCCATATGTATTCGGTGATCTTACTCATTTCTATGGCTTGAGCCATCATTTCTGCATTTCTGCATATAATGTCTGCATTTGTATCTGTAGCCCTGACCCACATTCACCGTGAAATTTCTGTTTGTTTGACATCAGCACCAGCAAATGTGGCCATGACAGAACCCACATCTTTTACTCTAACTCTCCCTTCTCCAAATTTTTCTCTTTCTATTAATGATGCTGTAACCTAGGCTTGAAACCTTGAAGTTATCTTTGATAGTTATATCTCTCTTAGCATCCCACCAAGAACTTCCAAGGCCTTTATAGTTTATTTCTGTTTTGTCTTTAAAATCTATCCTCTTTTCTCCATTCCTACTACTTCCACACTAGTTTAGACTCTTGTTACATTAGAACTGGTCCATTGTAAGAGACTTCTAACTTGTCTTCCTGCTCCTATTCTCTCTTCTTGTAAATCTTTCTTCCAGAATTTTCATAATGTATATTTATGATTATGTTACCCCTAAGCTCAAAACTTTCCCAGTTGTATCTGGAATAGCCTGGCATTCAAAGCCCTCTATTTATACTTTGGTCCCAATTTACTTTCTACATATTCTCCGTGACTTACTCTATGGTCTGGCCAAATTAGACTGTGATATTCACCATGGTCCCAAACACTGCTGAGCTGTGGCCCAATTGAGTTGAGTCAAATGAATTTGCAATGGTCTAGATTTGTATTTTTTTTGTTGTTCTTTTCCAGAAAGTGTAAGAGCAAAGATCCAGGCACAAGAGCTGAGAAATAAGGGTTGGTAGAGGAGATGTAGTGTCTCTTTAAGCTTAAAGATGTGTGCGAGGTCTAACTTGATGATGAAGGAAACTATGAAACAGCTGACCTGGAAGTCCAGGTTACCTAGTCACTCTTCTCTGATTCTGCCTTTAGATTTCAGTTAAGTAAATGATTGTAGTTTTGCTTAGGGTGGTAGGCAGATTCAGTGAGATGGGTCAGTGGGGGAGTTGAAGTAGACACTGGAGAAAGGTAGGTGCCAAAGGACAGATCTCCCAGGTAGGATGTGGAAGCATACTGGTTCAAGGTGTAGCAGTACCTCTGTGTGACTGATGTGTAGCTATGAATAAAGTCCAGTAAAACGAATAGGAGGGCATGAAACTGTTTCATTCTGCCATGTTACCGCTCAGCTAAAGGGAAATACCTTAAGCAAATACTGTCTTTCATCATCCTTTCCTGTCTCTTGCTACAGGGATCAGACATAGGAGTGAGGGGACAATTTACGACATTATCAGCTCCTCTTGAACACATTAATCTTCATATCCGTGGCGGCTACATCCTTCCATGGCAAGAACCTGCCAATAACACATACTATAGGTGAGTAAGAGACTGGAGATTTTCCCTATGAATATCTGTGCGATGATAGTGATAGAAGCCATTCCATTTCCTGGGAGACATTAGTTTCAACATTAATTTCTACTGGAGTGTAGCAACTCCTTGACCCAATTTACACCAAATTCTTTGACTGATTATTACAAATCATTCTCAGGTTTCGGTTGGAAAGAGGTAAAACTTGAGAGTGACTGCTGGACTTTGGGGATTGGGACAGGAAGGCAGGGGAGGGGTTGTCTGATTCATGGCAATCTTGGATATTAAGGTATGTCCAATAAAAGATTTAGGGATTCTAAGGCCAAAGATACTAAGAAGCAGCATGGTACAGTAGAAAAAGTGCTGAGTGTAGAGTCACAAGACCTGAGTTCAAATCCTACCTTTACCATAGCACAAATTCACTTAAGGTTTCTGGTCCTCAATTTCCTCATCTAGAAAATGAGATTAGATTAGCTGGCCTTGAAGGCCCCTTTCAGGTTGAAATCTATGGTTCCATCACTTCTTAAGGCACAATGTAATGAACGTTGGTTTTCTGATCAGCACCTGAGTTGGAATCTCAGATCTACTAGACAAAGGTTAAATTACTTGCTCAGGGTCACACCTTGGACTTTACTTAGTTTTTGGTTTCTGATCTATAAAATGAGGGTGCAAGACTAGATGAATGAAAAGCCAATGATTAAGCATATACTATAGGCCAAGTGGGGTAGCTAGGTAGGGCAATGGATAGAGTCCTGGGCCTGGAGTCAGGAAGACTTATCTTTGTGAGTTTATGCAAATTCAAATCTGGCCTCAGACACTTAATAGCTGTGTGACCCTGGGCAAGTCACTTTTCCCTTTTTGCCTCAGTTTCCTCATCTGTAAAGTGAACAGGAGAAGGAAATGGCAAACCACTCTATAATCTTTGCCAAGAAAATCCCAAATGGGATCACAAAGGGTCAGACATGACATAGGCCAAGCACTGTCCTAAGCCTTGGGAATACAAATACAAAGTTGAAAACAGGCTTTCCTCTCAAGGCACTTACATTGCTAACAGAAAGAGACAGCACATGTAGGGAAAACAATGGACAATGATGGGTACTTTTCTTTATAAGTTATAGCAATGGAGGGATGGTGAGTGGAGCCTAGGGGAATAGATTGATACACCCTTTCCAGTAGCAGTTGTAATATAGTTGGGTTGTCTTAATTATGGCTCTAGAACTGAAATTCAGGGTGGGGTGGAGGGAGTCATATATATCATCAACGTTGCTTGTGAGAAGCTGGCTAGATAGTAAGGTGAAGAATGGTTCGAGTAGCTAACCTGAAATAGTTGGCTACACATAAGTAGATGGATATATCTGAACACACATAGGAGCAGATTGATGTTATTGGCACTTTAATTTGAATTTCTGAGCAGCTTGGTGGCTTGGTGGATAGAGCTATGGGCCTGGAATCAGAAAGACCTGAGTTCAAATCCAGCCTCAGACACTTACTAGCTGTATGACCCTGGACCAGTCACTTAACCTTGGTTTGCCTTAATCTACTGGAGAAGGAAATGGCAAAGCACTCCAATATCTTCACCAAGAAAATGCCCTTGGGGGCAACATTGGAGTGCTATGGTCCATGGGGTCACAAAGAGTTGGAAATGATTGAACAACAACAAATTCGAATCTTAATTCCCTTCCTTGCAAAATATGTGTGATAATACCAGATGCTCTAAAGGCAGCTAGGTGGTAGAGTGCATCGAGTTTGGGGCCTGAAGTCGGGAAGATCTGAGTTCAAATGTTGCCCACAACATTTACTAGCTGTATTGTTGTTCGATTACTTCGGCTGTATCTAACTCTTTGGTGACCTCATGGAGTTTTGTCCATGGGGCTTTTGGTAAAGATACCGGAGTGGTTTGCCATTTCTTTCTCTGGTGGCAAACAGCTGTATGACCCTAGGCAAGTCACTTGACCTCTGTCTGCTGCAATTTCCTTATTTGAAAATTGAGGATAATAGTAGCATTTGAGGGAGGGCTGTTGTGAAGATCAAATGAGGTAACATGTGATGTGCTTTGCGAACATTAATGTGTTATATGAATCCTAGCTAGTATTATTACTGCAATAACTAAAATGAACTCCATGGGTGTGGGTCTAACCATTTTTTCTTACGCTACCATAGCCGGCAAAACTTCATGGGTCTCACAGCTGCCTTGGACGATGAAGGAAATGCTGAAGGCTGGCTCTTCTGGGATGATGGACAGAGCATCAGTGAGTAGGGGCTGCCTGGGCAAAGTCTAATCGATGATGAGGGAAACTATGAAACGGCTGACCTGGAAGTCCAGGTTAGCTGGTCACTCTTCTCTGACTCTGCCTTTATATTTCAGTTAAGTAAATGACTGTAGTTTCATTTAGGGTGGTAGGCAAAAGACTTGTACATGCTATATAGAACTGTTTTGTCCTTTTCTTCTTCAAGCTCAAACCACTTATAAAGTTTTATTTTTAAAGCCAGGTGTAGCCGCAGCATGGCATGGTGGATAGGGTATTAGATGTGTAGTCAGGAGGTCCTGGGTTCAAATCCTGCTTAGCTGTGTGACCCAGAACAAGTAATTTAATCTCTTTGTGCCTCAGTTTCTTCATCTATCAAATAAGAGGTTGGACTTGATGACTTCTAAGATCCCTTCCATCCATTATCCTATTATTACAGAAAATTTGCATGTCTAGAGATTTGACCCAGTTAAGGATAGATAAACTCTAAGTCCCTCCCCAGGGCCCAACTACCCAAACCACTAACACAGAAAGAAACAGGAATGAAGTCTTATAAGAAAAAAAAAATGTTTAATCAATATATTTTACTTATTTCTGAATGTATCTTCTTTCCCTTCCCCATCAATCTATCGCTTGTGGCAAAAAATAAAAAAAAGAAAGGAAAGCAGATGGCAAAAGAAGCCCAGGTGCCCTCTTTGTTACTAGGACATAGTTTTCATGTGGCCTAATAAGCCCCTTACACAAGTCAGGGCTGTGGTGTTAACAGTTATTTCCTAGTATACTCTAGGAAGGCTCACTGACAGAGGCACACATGGTCCCATCCACATCAAGAGAAACCTAACCTTTTGGTAGAAGCATAATGATTATTCTTGGTGGTCCTGGTAGTGGTTCTATCCTCAACTGTAGCCAAAAGACAGACACTTGTTCCCTTTCCCAAGTAGCTGTTGCTATTAGGTGCAACACAGTGGTCCCCTGGAGTATGTAGAAAATGCTTTACCTTTCCTGAGAACTTGATGGCAATGGTATTGTGTAGAGAATAAATCCAAAGTAGTGCCACCATCACCTGACCAACACCTTGTTAGTTTAAGCAGTGATTAGACACAGACATGTAATGTTCATGGTCATATTTTATTTTTAGCTTCTAAATAGGCTATATCTTAATCATCAGAAATCTTCTAATCAATAATAGGAAATCACCATGATCTATGGGTAAGCCCAAGCACCGTAGACTATTAATTATATACTAAAAATTCTGCCAGTTACATTGCCCCACCATGAAAGTATCCTGTTGCCTTGTTGTTAGTAAAGACAATCACCTGGGTTTTCAAAGACTGTAACAACAAAACAAATGCTCTAGGAGTCCTAGAGATTCCTCACATTTATCTACTTGAGAGATAGGGCAAAGAGTATTGGCTCTGAAGTCAAACCACTTGCCTTCAAAACCTGCCTTTGATGCTTACTACCTGTGTGATGTAATCTCTTGAGAGCTTCTTCACTTGTAAAATGAGGCAGTTGGTCAAGATAGCCTCAAAGATCCCTTTTCACTCTGGATCTATGACCCCATGTCAGTTGTCTCAGGACCACTTTAGCCAAACCCATAACCAGAAGGTTGTCCACAGAGTTTACTATAATTTCAGCCACAGCAACCTCTGAAGACAGTCTAGTAAGATGTGGAGGTGTTGTGGTCTGCCTCAGGGGAGGGAGCACCAATGTTGATAAATCAGCATGAATCCTTTTTACATGTAATTGGAAATTTTTTTTAATCATCACGGATCCTTGAAGCATTTAAATAGAGCCCCGGAATGCCAACCTCCAGAGCTCTTTTGAGCTTCCCTCCCATTTATCTAATGATTCAATAAATCCTATTATCTTTTCCTCCTTTTTCTCTTGGCATGCTCAGGTCAGCATGACCTTATCTCTCCCATATTCATTTCACTCTGATTGTCCTTTTCTAATCTGTAGCTCCTCCCATGATTAGACTCTTCACCCTTTCCCTCTGTTATTAAAACCTTAGCACATCTCAACATTGGTGAGCTGGTTGGAAAATGATCTTGAATTATTTTCAATAGACAAGAGACAATTTTGCTTACTTCTGTATTTACACCGGGACCCTATAATAATCTAACAACAGCAATGGCCATGCCTAGTGGACATGACCACCAATACCCAAAGCGTAGGTATAAAATGGAGTAAAAGAAGATTGGAACACTCTAAGCAACATTTAAGAGAACAGAGTAGTGGAGGTACAGGTGTTTGAGGAAAAACGATTCTCCAGTCACTTAGCACATTGGCTTTGAATGGGAATGTTTTTATTCATATACCTCCGAAGTCCCCTGACCCCGCTGGCAGATGGGAGGGGAAGGGAGTGATGGGTGAAGCTTGGAGATGGGAAGTAGTCAGGGAAGATGTGATGACCCTCTTGACCCTACTGTTTATTTGCAGATACATATGAAGAGGGAGACTATTACTTGGCAAACTTTTCTGTTGGACAGGTAAGTGTTATTAATGATATTAAAGGCCCATATTATACCACTTGCAGAGGTGGTACAGTAGCTAGAGCACAGATGGGAATACATAAGACCTGGGTTCAAGTCATACCTTTAATACTAACCGTATAACTCTGGACAAGTCATGTAACCGATGTGTGCCTCGGGCAACTCTTTAATAAGAATAGCTATTATTTATATAAGCCCTTTACATGATTTCATTTGATCCTCACAATATGTGAGGTAAATGCCATTATTATTTCATTTTACAGATGAGAAAACTGAGTCTGAGAGTAATTAGGTAACTTGCCTAGGATCGTATAGCTTGAAAGTGTTTGGCTTGGACTCAGGTCTTCCTGCACCAAGCTGATACCTTGGAGTGTGCCTTCTGTGTCTTTCTATACTGCCTTGTGATTCTTCCTCATTTGTAAGTGTGTTCTCTCTCCTCGTCAGCCTGGAAGACCAGAGTTCTATCTGTATGACCTTGAGTAGTCAATTTACTCCTTTGGTGCCTAGGTTCCTCATCTGCAAATTGAGAAGGCTGGGCTAAATTATTTCTAAGTTCTTTTCCCACCCATCGCATCAATTATTTTGTCTCCGCAATTTGAAATCAGTGACTCTGTCTCTCACAGGACCTAGTTAAGTTTGAGGCAGAGAAAAGGTGCTCACCGAATGTTCTTTGAGTCAGTAGATACCTGTCAGGGGATACAGATGTATTCTCATTGCTAAGCACCTAGACAGTCCTGCTCATCCTGTGATAGAATCCTGATAAGGAGAAAGGCAGTGACCTTGAAATTATTTTCATTATTTGACCTAACTAATGGTGCTTTGGTTTCTCCATCAGGAAATAGAGGTAATACAATGCCCACTTTTTGGTCTCAGTAGGAAGAAATAAGTAATTCTTGAAAAAAGGAGAAATGGACTGGTTGTGTTCTGAGTAGCTGTATGCTATTCACTTGATATGGAATGAAGGGGAATGAAGTGAGAAAAAGTGGCTTCATAATTTTCTCTACTCTCCATCCCCAATGTTTCTCTGTCTTCACAGAACAAACTGGAGAACCACATCATTCACAATCGATATATCATAGCTACAAGACCACTGTGGCTGGGCTATATTCAGATATGGGGAACAGGCACTGCCTCTATTACCCAAGTCGATGTTACTTACAACAACCAGAATTTCGCCTTAGTCGATTTTCACCATGACCAAGCGACGCAGGTTTGTGACTAATGAAAAGTCTTAGTGAAAATGTCTAAGTGTGAAGCCCTTGCTGCTGTATTCATGTGTTTGTCTTCTGGGTGCCCCCCCCTCCACTCCTGCCATCACCCCCGCCTCCTTAGCTCAGGCTCACAGGGAAAGTGAAAATGGGATACCTGGGAGAGACTGAGGCTCTTAATCCTAATATTTCATTCCTAAGTCTAGAAATTTGGACGAAGTCTCCATTAGATGGCTACTTTTGAATAAGAAAAAAACTACCTAGAAGATTGAGTTCCAGGAGGAAGAATCAACCAGTCATCCCGCAAACATTTATTTTTTAAATTCAATTTTATTTTCATTCTCTCCTTCCCACCTTCCCCTCTCTGATTCATTGAAAAGGGGGGAAAAAACCCAAAACCCTCAACAAGCATTTATGAAGAGTCTGCTATGTGTTAAGTGCTAGGGAACCAAAGAGAAAATGAGCTTGTAGTCTATTGCAAGAAACTAGATAGATAGAGAAATATAGATAGACAAATAGATATAAAAAGATGTATATATAGTTGTATAGATGTAGATAGATGTAGACATATGCATATTTACATATATACATAAATATACACATACATACACGCACATACATATACAAGCATATATAGGGTGTCCCTAAAGTCTGGACACGTAGAAAAATTGATGGTAATGTGGAGTTATTGCATCGAGTTCATGTGAATCTTACAAAGTGCATCAACCTTTGCATCACAAATGGTGGAAATCATATTGAAGATGTTATTTATTAATATTCCAATTAAATAAAATGTGATTGAAAATTTCATTTCTTGAAAATAAGCATTTTGCCTATGTGTCCAGACTTTAGGAACACCACGTATGTGCTTTTATATGTATGTGTATAAAATATACACATATTATATATAAATAAATATACACATATTATATATAATGGAAGGGAAGAAACATTTATTTTGTGCCTTCTTAGAGCCAGGCATGGTGCTAAGTGCTTTACCAATTACCTCATTTGATCCATATATAGCATATGCTCAAAAAATATGAAGTGGTTTGGGGAGGGATGGGTGGGTATGAGAAAAGGCTTCATGTAGAAGGTGGTGTTTGACCTGAGTCTTGAAGGAAATGAATGATTCTAAGAATTAAAGGTGATGGGGGAGTGTATTCTAGGTCCCAGGAATAATCCTTGCAAAGGTATGAAGATGAGAGTAGAAGGGTTATGTGTGAGGAATGGTGAGAAGGCTAGTTTGACTGGACCACAGAGTGTGGCAAAGGAGAGTCAATAAGGCATAAGGAGGCAGGGAAGGTAGATTGTGACCAGGTTGTTAAGGACTTCAAATGCTAGAGGACTGATGTTTAAGAAAACCACATCTTATTCCACTCCCTTCCAGTCTTGGTGTTATTAACAATTCCCACCCAAATCACACACTACAAATTAAAAACCTTTACCCATTTGTCCATTTTAAAACATCTCCCCTATCTTCTTCTCTTGGTACTTCCTGAACACATTGGTCTCCATACAGGTGTTCTGTATTTTGTTCTAATGTTTGTTATTGTTTATACATTTATTTCAATTTTCATATAAAGCAATTTCCCCTGTCTTCCCCCGAAGATCACAGAGGACTACACACACAGTATGCTGGCTGACTCACAGAATGACACAAGATTGTAACAAGGTTATAATCAATTGGCAGCTAGGTGAGGCAGTTGATAGAATGTTGGATCTGAAGTCAGGAAGACTCATCTTCCTGAGTTCAAATGTGACCCTAGACACTTACTGTGTGACCTTGGGCAAGTCTCTTAACTGTTTGCCTCAGTTTCCCTTTTGTAAAAGGAGCTGGGAAAGGAATTAACAAACCACTCCAGTATCTTTGCCAAGAAAACCGCAGATAGAGTTATGAAAAGTTGGACATGACTGAAAACAACCGAACAATGATCAATAGCTTTCAACCTCATTAGGATTATTTACTTAAAAAGAATGACACATGTAAGGAAAAACAGAATATGCTTGGTGTTCTTGAGTTGGGAGGTGGAGATAACAAGAAAAGATGGAGAGGAAAAAGAAGAACATCTGGGTAGGAGGGGAAAAAAGTGATTAGGCTGGATCCAGCAGAGACAAAATCACATAGAAAGTCATGTATTACTGAGAAAAGGTAGCCAGAAGAAGGCGTAAAATACCTTGTTCTGCAGTCATGTCCTTTGAGTCAGATGACCAGGCCTCATGGCCAGGTTATGCCATTTACTAGCTGGGTGACTTTGAGCTAGTGACTTAATTTCCTTCAATTTCCTAATGCCTAATGGCATCTTCAGTTTCTTAATCTGTTTAACAAGGATAATAATACTTGTGCTGTCACAATTGGCATTGTTATGCTTATAGGAAATCAGGCCTCTGGGTGGAAATCTGTTGGCCTCTGCTTAGATTTGTGGAGAGAAAACCCATCTTCTTCTTTTGGTTCTCTGCAGGTGCTTTCAATGAACTTGACTACACACGGTATAAGCTTGGGGTATCCCTTTGTGGTGACATGGCAGAGTTCCTCGTGACCATTTGGAGCAAGACTTTGAACCAGTTATCGGAAGACCTTTAAGACCCTTGTAATCAATATATTTGCAGATCACTGTTATATATTCTAAGACTTCATTTAATTGAGCCATATCTAATTAAAAAGGAAATTGTTAATGGCATTTAATTTGGACTTTATCAATAACCCTGTATGTTTTGAATCCTCAATGAGAGGGCATGGACAGATTGCTTTTTCTTTCTTTGTGATTGAGTGGAAACAGAAGGCTCATTACTGTTGTTAAGCATTTTCTGAAGAGGAAACTCTGGCTAAAGGCCTCACTAGGTTGACTTGTTTAGTGTCAAAAAATGACAATTCCTTACTGGCCAAAGATGTACCTTTGTATCCTAAGAGGCTTAGTGAAGTTTTAAGATTTAATTGCTTAAAACTCCAGTAAGGCTTTGGGGACACCCTTTATAGGCAGCTAGGTGAGGCAGTGGATAGAGTGCTTGGAATAGTTAGGAAACTCTGTTCAAATCCTGCCTCAGATATTCATTAGCCATTTGACCTCAGGCAAGTCATATAACCTCTTCCAGGTCCAAACTCCTCATATGTAAAAATGTGGATAATAATAGCACCTACCTCATAGATTAGTTGTAAGGATTAAGGGAGAAAGCACGTGTAACACTTTAGTTTTGTAGAAACGTTTTATAAGTGCTAGTTATTATTATGATGATGTAAATCTTGGCCCAGGAAAGCTTTAGGTTCAGGAGGTCACTGTGGACACCAGGAGAGATCCAAGGAGTTCTGGTGTTTGTTAAGGGGAAGGGAAAATGGATATAGATACCATGGTAGAGACCACGGGGGAAAAGGGGGAAAAAAAGATTAGTGAGGAATATCAGGAATAGTGGAGGGTCTGGGAAGGGAAAGATGAGAAGTTAGAATGATGAGTAACTGAAGCTTTATGGAAAGATGGGAAGATGAAGGTAATGTCACTGAAAAGAGAGAGAGAAATGTAATTGGTAGCACTGCACCAAGCTACCTAGAAGAGAAGAATTGGAGTAGGTTTATAGAATGTAGTGAAAGGTAGTGGAAGTCACTGTGAATGCCATATGGAATTTATTTTTGCAAAAGTGTATTTAGAAATATTCCTCTTTATTACTGCTTTGTAGAGTACATTGCACACTCACATGGCTTAGACCTCTGGGTCATTTCTCCTTTAATTCCTTTGATTCTTCTTTTTCAATTAGCTTTTGTTGTATTTGTTCTCACTTTCTAATTTTTTTTGCCAACTCAAATAATTACATTTATTTTTTTCTCTTGTGAATATGTACTCAGAAATAAAAATTTGTCTCTTTTTTGGCCACATTTCATAACTTTGGGTGTTTTATTTCTACTGTCGTCGTTAGTGTAATTTTGCATTGTTTCTATAATTTGCTCTTTAACTCAACCATTAGCCAAGATCTCTTTTTCTCAGTCTTTATATAGGCCTGCATCTTCAGCCATATTTCTTCATTGCTATTTTTATTAGTAAGGAAGGTCATCTTATATAGTGGCAGGACATGTAGAGGCTACTAGGCTGCCTAAGGAAGGACAAAGATTCTTACTCAGGTTGGAAACAGAGAAGGTCAAAGCTTCTGTGTTGATTGGCAGTGGGATTGGGCTCTGGGGTCTTTGAGCGGTGGCTGTGGCTGCTATACTTCTAGCCTGGGAGATGAGGAGAAGGAAGAAGAAGAAGAAGAAGAAAGAGAAGAAGAAGGAAGAGGAGGAAGCCAACAAAATTGATAAGAAAATAAAGGGATGAAGATTTGGGAAAAAAAAATGTAAAATATGTTTAGCCAGACAAAAAGTGGATAGTCTAAATAAACCAGTCTCAAATGGAGAGATTTAAGAGGCAATTACTGAGAAGCAACATAAAGCATTAAGATAACTGTGACAGAAAGGATGCAAAGCACCACAAAAAGGAAATTTCTATTGGGAAAAAGAGGAGGATCAAAGAAGGGATCAAAGAAGAGATAAAGCCGCTTCTCAGGGGTAGACAGGGTCTCAAAGTTCTTGTTTGTTTATTCTACCAAAGGGAATGATTTTGAAATTAGAATACAATATAAATGGTTAATGGGGAGTGAATACTCTAAGCGAGTAGGAATATAGTAAGCAAATATCTAGCTGATCTTAATGAATTCAAGAGACCAAGCCTAACTACATTCTGTGGTGCTAAAAGAATTGATGAATGTCAATATATCCAATCAGTCACCAAGTCTCATCAATTTCACCTCCACAAGTTAACTCAAATCTGTCTCTTCACTATTGATGAAGCCTCCATCCCAGGTTAAGCCCTCAGTCATCCCCTGGGCTAGAACAATGGTTTCCTCATTGGTCTCCTAGTCTCAAGCCCATGTCCTCTCTAATCCACTTTCCACAGAGCAGTCAAAGTAATTTTCCTAAAGCACAAATCTATGACACTCCTCTGTTCAATAAACTCCAGTAACTCCCTATTACCTCTAGGATCAGATATACACTCCTCTGATTAATATTTATAGCCCTTCATAACCTAACTCTAACACAACTTTCTAGCCTTATTATATATAATCCCATTCATGCACAAAATAGTCCAGCCAAATAGGCCTTCTTATTCGCCACACAGGATATGGAGTATCCTTTGTGGAGATGGGGTCTCCTGTTTCCATTACTTTTCACAGGCTATCACTAGTAACTCAAATAAACTTCTTAGTTCCATTTTGAAGAATTCCTAGTTTCCTTCAAAGCTCAGCTCAGTATGAGTGTGCTATGCCATAGAGCAAATTAGGGAGGATACTTTTTGCTACTTATACAGTTTATGTAATATTAGAACTGATTGTTCTTTGAATATTTGATAGAATTCACTTATGAATCCATCTGGTTCATGCTGTTTCCGCCTCCCTCCCCTCCCCCGCCCCGCCTTTAGCAGTTCATTTATGGCTCGTTCAATTTCTTACTCTGAAATTGGGTTGGTTAATTTTTCTTTTTTTGTTCTGTAAATTTGGATATATCATACAATAGCGAAATTGATGTGGAGGCAAAAAAAGAGGTCCAGAATCTCGAGTGAAATAATGGAAAAAATGTTGGAATAAGGTCTCTCAGTGTCAGACTTCAAATTGTACTACAAAGCAGTGGTTCTCAAAACAATGTGGTAATGGTTGAAAGAGTCATCCAAAAGTAGAATTAATTAGATATGCAACATATAGAAGCAAATGAATCTAGTAGCCTGGTATTTGTCAAAGAAAGACTTTAGCTACTCAGAATTTGATTAAAAAAGAAAAACTGCTGGGAAAATTGGACAGCAATGTGGAAGAAATATGGTAGAAATCAGTTTAGACCAAGACCTCATACTTTATACCAACATAAGCTCCAAATGAATTTGTGGCCTAGATATTAAAGGTCACATTATAAATGAATTGGAGAAACATGAAAAAAAAATTACCTGTGAGATTGTGGATAAAGGAAAATTTCATAACCACACAAATAGATAAAGAAGACAACATAAGATAAAATGGATAATTTTGATTACATAAAATTAAAAAAAAGTTTTTATACAAACAACTCTTAAGAAAACTAAGATTAAAAGGGAGACAACTGGGAAAAAAATCTTAGCATCAAGTTTCTGTGATCATGTCTAATTTTCAAGACATATTGGGAACCAATTCAAATTTATAAGAATGAGAACTCTTTCTCATTCCATAATGGTCAGAAAGCCCAGACTATCTATAGCCAAATGAAGAAATACTCCACAGTATTACTAATTAGAGAAATACAAATTAAAGCATTTCTGAGATTTTGCCTCACACTTATCAAATTGACAAAAATAATTAGAAAAGGAAGTTGATAAATGTTAGAGGGACTATGGTAAAATTGGCTCTAGTAAAACATGCTAAGACACA
>CM053623.1:82178771-82225467 GCA_028646595.1 Phalanger gymnotis | reverse complement strand
TAAGGGATGAGAGAGGAATATATTGAGAGAGGGAGAAAGGGAGAGATAGAATGGGGTAAATTATCTTGCATAAAAGTGGCAAGAAAAGGCAGTTCTGTAGGAAGAGAAGAGGGGGCAGGTAAGGGGGAATGAGTGAACCTTACTCTCATTGGATTTGACCTGAGGAGGGAATACCATACACATTCAAATCGGTATCTTACCCCACAGGAAAGAAGGAGGAAGAAGATAAAAAAGGGGAGATGATAGAAGGGAGGGCAGCTAGGAGGAGGAGGTAATCAAAAACAAACACTTTTAAAAAGGTACATGGTCAGGGGGGAAATTCAATAAAGGGGGATAGGTTAGGAAGGAGCAAAATATAGTTAGTCTTTCACAACATGAGTATTGTGGAAGAATTTTTCATAATGATACACATGTGGCCTATGTTGAATTGCTTGACTTCTTAGGGAGGGTAGGTGGGAAGGGAAGAAGGGAGAGAATTTGGAACTCAAAGTTTTAAGAACAGATGTTCAAAAACAAAAAAAAAAAGTTTTTGTATGCAACTAGGAAATAAGATACACAGGCAATGGGGCATAGAAATTTATCTTGCCCTACAAGAAAGGAAGGGAAAAGGGGATGGGAGGGGACTGGGGTGACAGAAGGCAGGGCTGACTGGGGAATGAGGCAACCAGAATATATGCCATGTTGGAGTGGGGGGGAGGATAGAAATGGGGAGAAAATTTGTAATTCAAACTCTTTTGAAAATCAATGCTGAAAACTAAATATATTAAATAAATTTTAAAAAAAAGAAATAAAGAAAAAAAAAAACACTGTCCTAGATAGAGGTAGGGTATCTGCATGGGGATGGTTTGAAGGGTAAGCTTAGAGTTAGTCCTTTGTCCCATGTTGAATTTAAAGGAGGCAGATTTCACCTCAACGTAAGGAAGGTTTTCCTAATGATTAGGTCTGCCCCCAGAATGAAATAGGTTTTCTTGATAGGCATCGAGTATCTCTTTAATAACCTAAGCTGGACGAGTTCTCCCTGGAGATGCTGTAGAAGTGATTTTTAGGTCCATTGGCTTGAACTGGATAGTATCTGACCTCCTTTCCAACTCTAGCATTTTGATTTTTCTGTCCTTTGTTTCTCTCCTGGCAGATCAGTGATCCTAACAGGAAACGATATGAAGTCCCCCATGAACACATTCAACAATTAAACCAGAATGCAGCCTCCAATTTGAACTACCATGTAGAAGTCACCAACAATCCCTTCAGCATCAAAATACGAAGGACAGAAAACAACAAAGTCCTGTGAGCATTTCTTTGTGCATTGACTATATAGCCAAATAATCACCATTTTTTTTTTTATTGGAGACAGTCAGGCTCAGTTGGGGAAAAATTTGAATCTTAGAAAATGTTAAAAGAAATTAAGTTTTATTACTTTGAACTGAATTCATTAACAGATTTGGAAACAAACTTCTAAGTGGAATTCTTGTTGGTTACTGGAAGAGGTATGTTTTGTCACAAAGTCTATTTGGGCCATATAACTATCAATTTTGTTTTTAGAAGTTTAGATGTGATCAAAGAATCCTGGACTATAAGATAGGGACACACTGGTACTATTATTGATGTGTAATTTTCAGCAGGGATGAATTTAGCTAGGACCTTATGATACCAATGTGGTGTTTTCCCCACCCCACCCTCTCTTCCTTTGACAACTCATTCAGGTTTTTTTGCTTGCTGGCTTGCTTATTTGTTTTCTATATGAACTAGAAAATCTGTTCTTAGCCAGGGCTGGAATAATGGTGACAGGTTGTGTCTGCATGTATAGAATATTATCTTTTTCCTCTTCCCATCAATAGAGTCCTAACATAGGCAGAACTGAAACCAGGTACTTCTGCATCTGAATCGAGGAAGGGAGTCCGAGAAAAGGTGACTGGAGTAGCAAGATAGTGAGTGGAGGTAGGAGAGGGAGCTCAGCTACTGGAGAGAAGGATGGAATGAAGTATACCCTGGGACAGCTTGAGGTATCTGTGTTGCTGAAGAACTGGTTGCTGATGGGGAAGTATGGGAATAGGGTAGGAAGTGAGTCTGGAGACAATGCTAATGGGGTGCTCTGAATTTTGGTGCCCTGGGAAAAAGCACTGGTTATACCATCCTGCTTACAGTTTCTGAACCTGGTAAAATTCATTAACATTGTCTTCTATAACACTGACAAACCCAAATTTTGACAATATGGTCTTCTGTGGGAAGGGCAGAGTTGAGTTACTCAATTATCAGTGATTTAACAAGCTACTGCAAGTGAAATCTGAAATCATGAATGAAACTGGTAGAATTACCCTTGATTTTATAGGACTCTCCCATGATCACACAGTTCTCATACCCAGTATTAGACAAGATAGCACATATGAAAATGAGGACTACATAACATGTAATTAAAAATTCTCCAGGAGCCAGGATGCCTTTAGGGATCAAAGAAGCAAAATATAGTAAGGAAGAAAGACTATCTACTCTTCATTTAGCCAATATCTGTTAGACACAACTTGTTGATACATATATATTTCAGCTTGGAGAGAGAAGTCCAAACTGGCAAAGTTTCCCCTGCTAATTAGAACTCTCCCCAACCCAAACAATGTCCTTGTACAGTATATAGTATCATGAAGCAAAAGAAAACATTCCATAACAAAATCAAACAAAGTTACAATATTGAGGTTTAGCAATCTTTCAAATTTGCTCCGAAGGAATAGGAATCTTATCAACATTGGCTCACCTTAGAGAAATAGTCTCTGGAAACCACCTGTTCTCTTTTTAACCACGCCCTCTATAAAGATTTCCCTTTTCAATCTGACCAAAGGTGATAACTGTGTCATTCCATTTTCAGTTTGGTCACTATAAATAAAACTAATTCATTTCAGGGAACCAAGATCCCTTCCTAAACCTGGATGCTGTCTATTAATTTAATAAAACTGACCAGGTCTTTGATTCAAGTGAAATCAAGAACTTCAGAGTGGGACGTTGTCTCCTTGGCATTGTCTTCTAGTAGGGAAAGCCTGGAAAGGTTTTCCATTGACGTGAAACCAAGGATTTCTGTCTTTGTAATACTGTTAAAACATTATTTCTTGATATTCCATAACCATCAAAGTCTTAGTGCTATACTTGTCCACAATAAATAATACACTGGAGTATGGAAACGAGATGTTCATAATGAAAATAAAACTTCAAAACTGAGAGGCTTTGCTATCTCTGCTCTAGAATTCAGGGCTTCTTATACTTTTTCTGCTTGCAACCCCTTCAGCTCTGCTCTAGATAACCTTTATTTTCCATTTACCTTGATGAAAGCCCATCTCCAATTTTCTTGACCTTGCAGAGGATGACAAATGGGAAGCTGGATTGATGATGACATCACTGGGCCAATCAAATTTTGGAGACAGCTTCCTTGACTGCTAGAGAGAGTTAGTCTAAGCCAACATGGCAGTCAGGTCTTGGTACACTGGGATCCTAGTAAACAGTGCTTTAACCATAGGAAAAACAGCTGGTTTAGAAGCGAGTGTGGGAAAGGAGAGCAGATGAAGTTTCTTGGGAAAAAAATAAAGATTGTTCCTTGAATTTTTCTTGCTTCCTTCCATCTGTCTCCAGGTTTGACACGAGCATTGGGCCCCTCCAATATGCTGAGCAATACCTGCAGCTCTCTGTCCAGCTGCCCAGTCGCTATGTATATGGATTTGGGGAACATGTACACCAGCAATACCTTCATAATATGGACTGGAAGACTTGGCCCATCTTCACCAGGGATGCCATCCCTAATGATGTGAGGACTCTACTATGCTATCCTTTGTTTGCTAATATACCTAATATCTCATTTAGGGAGCAGATCAATATCTGGAAAGTTATTCATTTGCTGAATTTCTGTATATTAGTGTCTAATCTTCCTGCTAATTTTGATATAAAGTTATATATGTATATGTGTATATGTGTATACACACACACATACACATACACACACAGGTTTTGAGGGAAGGAACAAACTTGGACATGAAGAGCAATTTTAAAGATACAGTGAACTTTTAAGAGTCACATATTTGAAGGAAAAGTTATATTCTGATTAAATAGTTACTGAATACTCAGGTCAAAAAACCATGATTGCATTGTAGTCAGAGTTAATTTTATGTCTGACAGGATAGATTAAAAACCTAGAGGTAAAACCACAACACCTACCTACATCCATGGCTTATAAGAAAATGTCATTTATGTGGTTCTTGCAGCGCTTCTATGGGGTTGTGAAAAATTTGGCAACAGGAAAAGGTTTCTGAATATGCACTGATGAAAAATTAATTCAAAATCAAAAGCGTAATGAATCCAAGGTGTTTCCACTAGCACTTGCCCATGTTGCATTATGTAACTTCACTGCAACTTTGATTCTGAACACAAAGCATGCGCACTTTGCACTGTGCATGCCGTCACACCACACAATGCCAAAGAGTGCTGCTGAAATGCAAAAAGGGGTCATGGGTGGAAAAAGTTTGAGAAGCCCTGTTTTAGAGAACTACAAGTTTGCAAAACCCTTTGCATACATGATTTGAATCTCACAATTCTGTACAATAAGCATTACAGATATTGTGATGCCCATTTTACAGATGAGGTAACTGATACTCATAGAGATTAAATTACTTGCCCTTGTTCATATAGCTAATAAGTTCCAGAGACAGGATTTGATTGCAGGTCTTCCTGACTCCAAATCTATTACTCTATTTACTAGGCTACACTATTTCCACGTGGGACCAAAAAGTTCCCCAGGATATATTATTCTTCCTCTACACCCCAGCCTCTCATCACCAATCTGTTGTAGGAAAATACGACTTATTTGGTTGTTCAGATACTGTTTTCTAGTGATTCGTGTGAGGTGCTGATTTGATCTGAAGGTTAAAGAAGATATGTGATGCTATAAAATATGGCACATGGATAGAGGGACCAAAGTGGAGAGAAATACATTGATTGAAAGATACCCAACAATTTATTGTTGTCTGAAGTAATAAAGGAATGTGTTTCCTGAAACAAACATGGGCAAGGGATCTAGAAATTCCTTAATGTTAGTCTTTCTACCCTAAATTTTTCTATGTCAAGAATCTATACTATGCTTACTTTTTCAAGACTTTTTTATTGGAAGTGATAGACAAAGTATATGGTTCTGACTTGGCTATCATGGAGGAAGAATTAGTTTTCCCTTTCTCAGTAGGGCTGAATCTGAACTATCTGAAACATCCTAAAGCTGTTATAACCTGACTGATCATGGCTTCAATTTTTATTCGAATTTCTTACTGCTCACTTTTTTTTAAGATGGTGCTTAATTTCTCTTGAGCCTATATAATTTTCATTATTTGCTTAGCTTATTAGTCATTATCACTATCTTCATCATCATCGTTAGCATTGTCAGCAACTTGGGCCTTGTACCAGATGTTAAAACCTGTGATCTTGTGACCCAGAAGGAAAGAGATTTTAAGAGCCCTTCCAATTGTTAAAAATGCTGAAATCATGTTAAATGGGCTCCTAGCCTCCTAGAAGAGTTCATGCTCTGGGCCAAATAACCCAAGAATATAATCTTTTCTCTAAAAGAATCCTAGTGCAGTCTATGTAAATAGTGTTTTGTTTGGTCCTATACCAAAAGCTACTTGAAACCTTTTTTTTTTTTTGCCCTTTTAATTAATTTATTTTTAGTTTACAACATTCAGTTCCACAAGCTTTTGAGTTCCAAATTTTCTCCACCTCTCTCCCCTCTCCCTTCCCCAAGATGGCATGCAATCTGATACAGGCTCTACGTATACATTCACATTAAACATATTTTCACATTAGTCATGTTGCAAAGAAGAATTATAACCAATGGAACAAACCACAAGAAAGAAGAAACAAAACAAAAGAAAAGAAAAAAGAGAGAGCAAATAGTGTGCTTCTATCTGCATTCAGATTCCATAATTCTCTCTCTGGATGTGGAGAGCATTTTCCATCAAGAGCCTTTTGGAGTTGTCTTAGAACCTTACATTGCTGAGAAGAGCCCAGTCTGTCAAAGTTAGTCATCGCATAATGTGGCTATAACTGTGTACACTGTTCTCCTGGTTCTGCTCCCCTCACTCAGCATCAGTTCGTATAAGTCTTAAAACATTTTTTAAAAGCATGGAATAATCATTTTTTATGGCTTTTGTTTTATTTTATGTGTATGTGTTTTCTGCAGAACATGACTAACTTGTATGGCGCTCAGACATTCTTCCTATGCCTTGAAGACAACAGTGGTTTATCATTTGGGGTTTTCCTAATGAACAGTAATGCCATGGGTAAGAGGTGCTTTGGTGGCTGTGCAGCAGGCATCCAGGTCAGAAGCTGGATTTATGAGCTGATTCTTTTTGATAGGATAGAAATTTAGGAAGGATGACATATTAAATCTGAAGGACTTCTGAAGAGACTGCTTCTTGATGGGTCTGTTAATTACAAAGCCAACTTATACAAATGGTAGCCATTTCAATTCTTGTCTGCCTGTAGCCTGAAATTTCCCATTCAAGTGAGATGGTAAGATGCTAAGACCCATATAGGGCAGCTAGGTGGCACAGCAGATAGAGTGCCAGGTCTGAAGTGAGGAAGATTCATCTTTCTGAGTTTAAGTCTGGCTTCAGACACCTACCTGTTTTACGACCCAACCTGGGCAAGTTACTTAACCCTGTTTGCCTCAGTTCCTCATCTGTAAAATGAGTTGGAGAAGGAAATGACAAACCACTCCAGTATCTTTGCCAAGAAATATCCAAATAGGGTCATGAAGAGACAGATACTACTGAACGACAATAGCTAAGACTTATAGCCTGGCTTCCCAATCTTTTCTTATTGAAATAGACCAATAAAAGTCTGAAAGGGCTTTTTTTCCATGCCCTTATCCCCTGCAAATGTAACTACTCAAGGTCTGATGTCCTACCATTTCAATCAAGGAGGCTGAGGGACTCAATTGGTCAGGGGTTCCTTGATCACCCCTCCCATGTATGTGCATATTATGTTTTATATTACATATATTACATTATATACTATTCATCATGGTCTATATCACTTATTATGTTGTATATTATAGAATATCTATTATATACACTGATTACATTTAATGTCAAGTCCTGAAATAAATCAAACTCATAAGTGGAGGAATAAAAACATCTTTAATTGAGATAACAGGGTAGCAAATCTGCCACCTTGGGGGGATATCCCCCCAGGAGACCTACAGGAAAGGTTCTTGTGTTTTTAGGAGAAAAGGGGGAAGGGATCACATTAAGTAGCAAGGTTTGGTCATGAGATGCCAGTTGACATTGGTAATCTGAGCAAGGAAAACCACTTCATTCTAGCAGTTTTGCCCTTTGTGCCTTTAATCCCAATGGAAGGGGATAAAGAGCTCTTTGGAAGCTGGTCTGTCTCAAACTGACTCTGTTTGCAAGGAAAGAACTCAGGGTGGGAACTCTGGGTGTGGCTCGATTCAATCTAATTGAGAGTAGCTGGAATGCAAGGACTTTACTCTAATTCCAATGTTATGATGATGGTTAAGAGGGAGTGGCAGGTAATATTACATTTGGTATTAGCATTTTTTATGTTAGTCCTAATCTACGTAGCCTATAAAATCTATTAATAGAGCCTGACGATCATATATGATGCTGAGCCCATAAAAGAGGCTTAAAGAACTTGGATTTTCTTTTATTAACAAGTTAAAGGGATAGACTTTGCAAATTTACTGAGCAAAAGGAATATCTACCTACCTATCTAGCTGTCTGAAGAAACTTTGCAGCATGGTGGATGGAGCTAGACTTGGAGACAGAAAGCTGTGGGTTCAAATCCTGCCTCAGACCCTGATTAACAATATTATCTTGGGCAAGTTACAACCTCCATAAGCCTCCATTTCCTCATATGTAAAATAGAGATAGTAATAACTTCTCTCTCAAAGAGTTGCTGTAAGAATCTAATGAGATGATATACATAAAGTGTTTTGCAAATTTGAAAGTGCCGTCTGCCTACATCAGAATACTTTTCCTCTAACTTGATTATAACTGGAACTAATCCCAGCTCTTGAAATTTATCTCAGAGACAATCATTCATTCATTAAAAAACAAAAAACAAAACTATGTTAACTGTTAGAGAAAATGCAAAGGTAAATGAACACATAGTCCTTTCCCTGGAAAAGCTTGAAAGATTTAGGGAAATAAGGAGTGAACAAATCATGAAAACATTACAATTCACCATCATATGTGGAATTCTGTGAGACCTTCGGAGAGAGAGAACATTTTTGATAGGGAAGATCAGAAGGCTCCTAGAGAGAGGTGTCCTTTGGATTGGGTCTTGAAAGAAAGGCAGAAATTTTCAGCAGAAAAAGATGGTGGTGAGAGCGAAGGTAGGAAGGAATAAAAAGGAAAGCAAGTTATAGTAGAGGCAAGAAAGCAGGAAATCGGAGGCTTCGTCCTGGACTAATGAATAGGGCAAATTGTCAGGAGCATAGTCTATCTGAAGGAGTGTTGTTGGAGATTAAGGAGATTAAGGTTCATAGGAGTCTGAGTGTGGGAGTCAATGGAGAGTTATTGAAATTCTTAGGGCAGAGAAGTAACTTGATCAGAGTCTGGCATTAGGAAGATTAACCACCAAGGCAAGGATTAATTAAAGGGGAGATGGGGGTGGGGAGAGAAATCAGAGATGGGGACACTAGTTTGGAGACTCTCATAGTGTTCAGGCAATGGGTAACGAACTTTAATGGCCAAAACCTCTTACATCCTCTGTGTAAAAGAGGAGACATACAACACATCCCCACTGATTAATCATGTAACCTTTGGAAGAATCCCATCTTGTCTATTCTGCCAGAATCCCACTTAATATTTGTCTTTGAAACTTCAGAGAGTTATATAATGCTTCCATGATCACACAATACACATATACGTGCACGCGCGCGCACACACACACACACACACACAGCATATCCCTGGGTCATCAACTGAGCAGAGGGAGCAAACCACAAATGACAACGCAGAATAAAAGAAAGCCAGGTCTTTTCTGTCTTGCCCTAACCTGTCTGCATCCCCCACCTTTGCCTTCCCCTTGTTTGGGATGCTTGTATGATCAAAGGGTTTAAATGAGATTGAAATGAACAATTTTAATCCTTCTGAGGAGCTGGAGGACCATCGGGCCTTACCATCCGCCTTGCCGCTGCCTCCTAAAATCCTCCAGGTTTCACCGTCTGCTCTGCCTCCTTGCCCTACGGTCCCTCAGCAAAGGCATCTTAACTAACAAAATAATCCAGTCGCCTCCGGGCCTCGCTATTCTCTGAACCTTTAGGTCTTGATCTAGGCCTTTCCACCTGCCCTTCAGCTGAGCTTTCTTTTCTGTGTTGTTTAGACCGATTAGAGTATGAGTTCCCTCCAAGCAGAGACCGTCTATGTTTTTCTAATTTGTATCTTCAGCGCTTACCACAACGCTTGGCTCATGATGAACATTTAAAAAATGCTCATTCATTCATTCATTTACTTTGGCCATGTTTATTCTCTCACATGGGAAACCCCATGCAACTCTCTTACAATTCTATTACATTTCACCCTATGACTGTAGAATGCTATTAATCAATTCGACAAACATTTATTAAGAGCCTACTTTGTAGAAGGCACTATACTAGGTACTGGGGATTCAAAGATAATGATAAAACATTCGCTACCCTCACAGACCCTATAGTGTACTGGGATGGTGGGAGGAGAGTGCAACGTATTTACTGACAAATACAAGATCATTTGGTCCAGGGAGAGCAGGGTGCACTAGGAGAGACAGAAAGAACTTCATGGAAGCAGTAGCATCTGAGTTAGGCCTTGAAATAAAATAAAGATTCTGAAAGCCAAAGATGAGGAAGGAAAACATTTAAAGCATGGAGGAGAACTAGCAGGAACGGACGTGGGCAGGAAATGCAATGCCAAGTGTGGGAACAGCCGGTGACTATGTTCGTCTGGAAAGTAAAGTGTGCAAAGGGGAATGATATGAAATAAGGTAGAAAGGTAGATTGGAATCAGAATGTGGAAACTCTAAAGCTAGGCTGAAAGAGCCACTAAAGGGTTTTTTTTGTTTTTGTTTTTGTTTTTTTTTTTTACCATTTACATAGACAGATTGATACTGTAGGAGAATTATTTTGGCAATTATGAGAAGTATGGATTGGAGAAATGAGAACCAAAATTTCATGAAACCAATCAGAAGACTATTAGGATACTCTAGGCTATTACAACTGTTCATTGGCAATTTATTAATCAAGATAACATCAATGATTTATTACCACCAACACCTATCCTCAAGTATCCTAGAGTACTTGCTACTCTTGCAGCAATGGGATTGCCACATGGTTCTTTTTAGAGTTCATACCTATATGAGGAAAGATTTACTTCTATATCTTCATAGTGATGAGGTCCTTGAGATCTTTTGTCTTATCTCCTTGTCTTGGCTGAAAACAAAGGCCAGAACTAGAGTGCTGTCAATAGGAATGCCAAGAAGGAAATCAATAGAGAGACATTGCATTGGTAAAACCAATGGGACTTGGTGACTTAGCTGATGTGAAGGATGAGGCAGAGGAAAGTGTCAGATGACTATAAGGTTTGAATGTGGGTGACTGACAATGAGGTATCTTTTTAAGGAATGGAGATGAAAGAACAGAAGGAAGGCCAGATAAGCAAGACAGCCTTGAAAACTATGAACTGATTTTATTATATACTTGAAAAGCAAGCTATACATAAGAGACACTTGTGGTTTCATGTACCATACTCTTTCTGTTCTACTATGTCTATACAAATGATCATTTTATTTGGTGTTTGTTGAGTTCATAATTAAAAATAAAAAGTAACAACAGCAAGAATATGGGTAACTGAAAAAATGGTAGTGACATTAGGGAAATCAGGAGAAGAAACAGATTTTGTAGGAATAAGGATGGGTTCTATTTTAACTCTGCAGAGTTTAAGGAATAGGAATGACTTCTAATAACAGATCTCTGGTATGTAACTACAAATGTTATTATAGTGTTTCAAAGACAGGCTAGAGATAGAGATAAGGTGTGGGGAATCATCTTCAATGAAGTCATAATTAAATTCAATGGAGAGAATTAGATACAGAAATGAAATAGTATAGAGAACAGAGGACTTAATTTGGGGGGCATTTAAGGAAGCTACAGGCTAAAGAGGAAGATAAAAGGAGAACTCAAAGAAACAGTAAATAAAGTATCATGGAAACCTAGAGTTAAGAGATTATAAAGAAGGAGATAGTGATTAACAGTGTAATAAGCAGCTGACAGGTTCAGGAGGATGAGGACTGAGTAAAGGCCTTTAAATTGGGCAATTTGAAAGTCCGTGGTGACCTTTGAGAGAGGTTGTATTTAGAGGTAGAAAGGCAATGGGGAAGCGACTTTAGACTATTCTTTTAAGAAGTAAAGAAATTTAACAGTGTAAAGACAAAGATAGGAGAACAATACAAGGCATAGTAGTATTAAGGATCGCATATAGTGGGAGGATTGTGCAGGTGTGTTGGGATAAAGAAGAATTCAGCCCATTCGTAGGTAGAGAGGGAAGCCAGAGGGGGAGTGAAAATGATCTTGAGAGTTTGAAGGAGAAAGAGGGAAGGAGGGAGAGACAGAGACAGAGACAGGGATGGGGTGGGGGGGAGGGAGGAAGGGAAAGAGAGAGACAGAGAGAGAGAATTGGATCAAAGGGGCAAAAGTGAAGGTATTTAATGCTGATAAATGTTTAACAGCTGACTGCTTGACACTTTAAAGTTTAATTTGCATTGACATTTTCTCCAATACTTTTCTTAAATTTAGATAATAAATGAAACAATAAATCAAGCCTTGCTCTTGATTTCTGGGGTATAAATGCTTACACAGAATTTAATAATCTGTCACAAAAAGGAGGGCCACCTCAACCCCTGAGATGAGTTTGGAGGTGTGCAAGCTGGGAGTTGAAGTTTCTTCCATGGCATAACCTCAAACTTCTCATTAAAGTATTAGGTGAACATCAGCTGAGAGATAAAAGGTCAGGCAGTAGCTTGGGGAAAACCAGTAAACTCAAGTTTGGAGCCAATGTCCCAAGTTAATCAAAAGAAGTACTATCTTAATTTTTTTTACTTCATGTTTGGTTCCATTTTAATGAGTGTCAGTGTTCCTCTTACTAAGGGAATATGTTTAATTTGCATCCTTAGGAATCTTTTAATATAATACTGAAATCACTCGTCTTGGGGGATTGTGGTATTTACTTGCCTGTAGACAAGGAATGGATGAGATGATCTTTTAATTTCCATGATAATATGGTCTCATTTTGATTCCTCCAGAGGTTGTCCTTCAGCCTGCCCCTGCAGTCACTTACCGTATAGTTGGTGGCATTCTTGACTTCTATGTGTTCTTGGGAAATAATCCTGAACAAGTTGTTCAGGAATACCTGGAGGTAAGTCCCCACCTAATTACTGGTTATTTGTGATTGTTATTTGATAAATCATTTGCTTTTTACCACAAGGAAAATGAAATATATATATTTTGGTTTGTAAGTCTCTAGGAATTTGTTTTAGATCACTCATCTACATCAGGCCAAGAGTTCTTGAGATTTAAGGGCTTTGGGAACTACATCTCAGTAAAGTTCATTTGTTTATCCATTCATTTATATTCATTTAGCTATTGATATGAAAAGTCATATCACAAATAAAATAGAAGAGCAAGGAAAGAAATAATTTTTGAAACTATGGAGAAGTTCATGACCAAACAAGGGATACAAGGATTACAAAAAATAAAATGAATAATTTTGAAAATATAAAATTGAAAAAGTTTTTGCAAAAACAAAATCAATACAGTTAAAATTAGAAGCGAAATGAATAACCGAGTGGGGTGGAAATCTTTGCAGTAAGTTTCTCTGATAAAGATTCCATTTCTAAGATATATAAGGGACTGACTCAAATAAGAATAAGAACCATTCCCCAATAGAAAACTAGAAAAAGGATAAAAAAGGGCAATTTTCAAAGGAGGAAATCCTAGCTATCAATAGCATATGAAAGAATGCTCCAAGTCACTAATAATAAGAGAAATGTAAATTCAAACAACCCCGAAATTCCACCTCACATTTCTCAAATTTGAAAAAATGGCATAAAACAGGAAAATGACAGGTTTTGGAGGGGCTAAGGAAACATGCACCCTAATACACTATTCGTGGTGTTATGAATTAGTCCAGCTATTATGGATATCAATTTGGAACTATGCCCCCTGAAATCACTAAACTGTGCATATGCTTTGACATGACGATATCATTATCACTCTGAAGTGATACCTCTATACTCTGAAGAGATTAAAAAAGAGAGAGAATAGAACCATATTGATAGCACCTGCCTCCCAGAGTTGTTATGAGAATCAAATGAGGTAATAATCGTCAATTGCTTAGCATAATGCCTGGATCATAGTAAGTGTTATATGATGTTAGCTATTATAGTTATGGGAACAGCTGAGTGGTTCAATAGATAACATGCTGGCCCTGTAGTCACGAGGATATGAGGTCAAATCCAACCTCAGGCAATTATTAGCCATGTGACCCTGGGCACTTAACTCTGTCGCAGTTCCTCATCTGTAAACTGAGCTGGAGAAGGAAATGGAAAGCCACAGCAGTATCTTTGCCAAGAAAACCCCAAATAAGGTTATGGAGAGTTGGACATGATGGAAAAGGCTCAACAACAAAAAATTATAGCTATTATTATATGTCCAAAACTATAGCCACTGTATTTGTTTTAGCAAAGAACTAGAAATGAAGGGAGTGCCCGTCAGTTGGATAATAACTGAATCAAATATGGTATATGAATGTAGTGGAATATTGTTGTATCATGCAAAATACTGAAAGGCATGGAACAACCTGAGAAGACTTGTATGAACTGATATAGAGTCAAGGGAGACCAATTTATGGCATAAAAAACAGTATTGTTAGAGCAAACAACTCTGGAAGGCTTTAAAACTCTGATCAATGCAATAGCCAACCATAACTTATGATGAAGCATGCTACCCACCTCCTGATAGATGTGTGTTTCCTTCTGCACCTTGGATCCACCAAGGTGTAGAAGGAGGTGCATGTTTTCAGACACAGTCAATGTGGGAATTTGTTTTGCTTGACTATGCATATTTGTTAAACTTTTTTTTCCATTTGGAGTTGAGGAACAGTGAAAAGGAGGGAGGTTAATGATATCAAGTTCTCCCCAAAGAAAGAAAAGGGGACAAAAAAGAGGGTCATTGAAACATGAAATGCATAAAAGTAGACAGAAAGAATGCTAGAAGGAAACATAAATAAGCAGGGCAGCATTGAAAGTTATATGCTAAATTTATTATATATTATATATAACTCTACTTTTTGCATATTATTGTTATTTATTAAATATAGTATACAATTAAAAGAAACACAAGCTGTACCTAATGCAGATTTGTAGTTTCTTGTACATCTTCTTTTTCTATTCTTCTTTGTATATGGAAATGCTACATATACATACGTATATGCATATATGTATATATATACACACATATGAATGAAATAACCTTTGGCAATTCACTTAACCCTTTCGAAGCTCATTTTTTTCAGTAAAATCTGTAAAATGGGGATAATGATATACCCTGCCTGCCTTGAAGCATGGTTTTATCAAATGAGGTTTATAGTAACTAAGAGTGCTTATACAAATATAAATTTAGTATGGCAAATAGCTTATGAAATAGTGGGGGAGGTAAGATATACATGAATAACTACCATAAATAAGTAGTTTATGACAAGTACAATAACAAAGGTATGAATTCTATAGGAATTCAGTAGAGAAGTCACTCTTGTCACGATGCTAGCACATAGTAGGTACTTAATAAATGCTCAGTGATTGATATCACTATCATCGCGCTCCAGAGAACTACATCCTTAGGAGAGAGCATATAGGACAGAAACTTGTTGGAAACTAACATTCCTATTCAACTGAGCACTTTTCTAGAATTTTGCCTTAACAAGCTTGCATCACCCTTTCCCTATTTTTGAGCTAAACTTTACTACTTACTATTCCCCTCTGTGCTGTTGCTTATATTTTCCCTTAGCCTGTGAATTCACTTCCTTTGCAGCATCCCCCCATCACCTATTCTCTTAATACCCTTTAAAACTTGCTTCAAATGTCATGAAGCCTTCATTAATTTCCTCCTTGCAAAGTCAATAAAGACCTTGGACCTCACCTAGCACCATTTGTTTCTCTCTTAATACATATCATGTATTTTTTTGTATTATAATTATGAATAATTTGTATATGTGTCATAGTCTTAAGTTTCACTGGAGCAAGAACTACTAATTCCTTATATAACTTTTGCATGCCTTCCCACACCTAGCACAGTGTTCTACTTGGAGTAAATGATTAATTGAATTAGCAGTTATTGCTTCTCAAACTATGTGAACTTGAAGTTGCTATGTCTCAGTGTTTTCTGTCCATTTCCATTTCTTTTTGATAATTGCTATAAAAGGACTACATAGGTGCAAAGTAAAGGCTGATGGGGAATGTAGCACTTCATGCAGACAACCCTGAAGGCATTGAATCCTTGGTAGTTTTTATAGTGAAATGGAGATAATGTTTCCAATATTGGATAAGTTGATGTCATATATTGGTTTTCTAAATTCTAGGTCCTTGTCTATTTCTTTCAGCTCATTGGACGACCCTTCTTGCCCCCATACTGGAGTCTTGGTTTCCAGCTCAGTCGTAGGGATTATGGAGGCATTGAAGGACTGGCATCTGTTGTCAACCGAACCCGTGATGCTGGGATACCTTATGTAAGTGGGGACTCTGACCCTCTCAGTTCCTAAATATGATGCTTCACTTCCCAATGACTCCAGAGTACATTTGACATTAGAAAGGGCTCTCCAGGCTTTGCCATGTTATGTCTGTGCATCAGAAATCTCTCTGTACATATTCTGTATTGCGGGACTCATCTGCTCCATAGATTCAGTAGGAGCTACTCAGGCTAGCCCTTGTAAAAAAGGAAATGGTCATAATAATATTACCCTAGATGAGGGCTGTCTAACCTTATGTTTTTATTGAAACAATAGACAATGTATTTTGATTTACCATTTTAGTGAGAGCTCTGTGGTAGCTGGGCTTCATTTACTAAAGCTTTTATGTAAATTTCTATGCTCGTAGGTGAGCCCAGGGCCACGTTTTAGACAGCCCTGCCTTACATGTTCAGCAATGCAGTAAACTAGGATGTTAAAAGGCCTCCAGGTCATACCCTGTGTGGGTCAGTTGAAAGAATACTGGTTGTTTATCCCAGAGAAAAGAAGACTTAGGTGGGGATATGATAATCTTTACATATTTAAAGGACCTAGTAGATCAACACGGAAGATGAATTTTGCTTGTTCTGCCTCAAAGGCAGAACAAGAAGTAATGAGTATAAGTTGCATAGAAAGACAGATTTATGTTTATTATAAGGAAAACCTTCCTGGTGATTAGGGCTACTTAAGAATGGTATAGACTCTCTGGGGAACTACTAAGTTCGCTATTCTTAGTCATTTAAGCAAAGATTGAATAACAACTTGCCAGGTAGATTGCAGAAAGGGATCTCATTCAGGTATAGGTTGGGCTAGCTTGCTTTTGAAGTCTCTTCCTGCCCTCAGATTTTCTGAAAAGACTTGAGACATGTATAGACAGACTAGTTTGTATGTCTGTCTGTGAGGTCTTCCTGGATTCTGATCAGCTTCTGCCTCCAACCCCGAGTGACCTTGGTGTTGAAATGCTCTAGTATTGCTTAATGTTTGTGATGGCCAATGTCCAGGTGCAAATCAAAAAACAAGAAGAAATTGGTTTACATCTGATAAGCACTTTCTGGAAGAGAATCAAGGGAATAGTCTGAGAAGCAAGACATGTACAGGCACATACTTGTCTAAAATCAGTGGGAAAATATTGACAGAGGAGATAGCTTTGGCATTTAGTAAATGGTAACGGTTTTATCAGCTGAGAGTCAATGAAAGAAGGCAGTCCAATGGATTTTTCTCCCCTTTAGGGGAGTATAGACCTACACTTGTGTTGCACTCTGGATGTGGGATCATCTTCAACTCCCTCATTTTACAGATGATGACACGTAGTCGGGGTGGTGAAATGATGTACGTGGGGTCACATAGTGTCAGAGGCAGGGTTTGAATCCATGTCTTCTGGCCCTCTTTCGACTACACCATGCTACTTCTCTCCTAATTCTCCATGATCCCAAGAAAAAACCAGGTTGAAACTTAGAAGGAAAAAGTCTTTCCTGAGTTGTGAGTATAAAAGGAAGCAGCTCTTAATTTTTTTCAGTCTAACAAGCTACTGAGTACATAGGGAAAACCAAGTCCCTGTGGCAGCTACTAAGTATTGCTCTCTATAAGTTAGCAGCTATTTGAGATGGCTAAATTATCATTCAATTCCCTCCTAGTCTCTATGGGGCTTAATCCTTCCAAGGCCTGAGTTAACAGCTCCCTGGTACTAAGTGGGAAGCTAAAGGGTAGGTATATGATCAAAATGCTCCGCACGTATCAAGGAGAGTATACTTGTTGTTCAATAGTGTTTGACTCTTTGTGAACCCAAGTCCATGGGATTTTCTTGGCAAAATTACTGAAGTGGTTTGCCATTTACTTCTCAAGTGTGTCCCCATTTTACAGTTGAGGAACTGAGGCAAATAAGGGTTAAGTGACTTGCCCAGCATCACAGAGCTAGTAAGTGTCTGAGGCCAGATTTGAACTCAGATCTTCTTGATTCTGAGCTTCGTGGTTGGAGTCATGGCTCTAATACCACCACCTATACCTACTAGCTGCGTGATCCTGGGCAGAAGAACATTTATCTTCTCCATTTCCTCATCTGGAAAATGGGAGGGTTGGATGTGTTGATTTCAAAGATCCCTTGTAGCCCTAACTCTACCACTGCGTGATCTTTGAAGCTTGAGAGAGAGTAACTATGGCTGAGGTCCTGGGAAAAGTAAGGCAATTCAATACATTGTCTTTAGCATTACTGATCTCAATCAATGTTGCCCATTGGCCCAATGACATTGTTCATGAAATTGTGATTGTGTTTCCAGGATGTCCAGTACTCTGACATAGACTACATGGAGGATAACAAGGACTTTACTTATGACAAACAGAATTTTAATGGCCTCGAGGAGTTTGTTGAAGAGTTGCATAAAAATGGGCAGAGATATGTCATTGTCCTGGTAAGGATAAATACTTTTCCTGCTATTCCTTCCAAAGCTGAGAAGGGCCTCTCAGTTATAATTGCATTTCCGTGTTTATTAGAATCCTGGCATCTCCAAAAATGTTACATATGGTCCATATGAGAGGGGAAGCATAAAGAGAATCTGGGTTTCTGGAGCCACTGGACCCGTCGTTGGGGAGGTAAGAACTGCTGTGGAAAATTGGGGAATTATCATGATACTGGTTTGGAGTTTGTGCTTCAGAGGGAAGGGAAAGCAATAACATTCTAGTTGTTGTACCCAGAATTCTTAATTATTTTATCAGTGAATACTTTGACACTATGAACATCCATGGTTCCATATGGGTTAAGGTAAGTGCTGTTCTGCTTCCAGAGAAATGGGATAGAGGATCTCTCTGACTTATTTGGAAGCCAGTGGTTTAGGATTTTCTCTTCCTGAGAAGGAAGTCACTGAGAAAGCCAAAAAAAAAAAAAAGTGCCATCACACAGATCATACCACCTGTCTATACTTTCTCAGCAAATGATATTCTTGCCTATCCTGTGTCATGAATCCTCCACAGATGATGTACCCAATGTATTGGAGGTTTTCTTGTTCTATAATTATTTTGGAGACTTCACTTGGAGGTGCCCTTTTACTCTTTCTCACTGATTGTTTGATCCTTCTCTAGTCAAGTATCTCATTAATATATTTGTCACTTCTTTACACCCAATTCATCATTGGAAATATGACCCAAACAGGAAAAAAAAATTAGAATAAAAACACTGGGGCACTTTTCAGTATGTTAGACTGATTTTTTTTACCCCAACTAAAAAGTTAAGTGTTTGCTCAATTTGGGAAGATTTTATATTCCCAAAGAAGAAAAGCATCATACTGTTTTCTTATACACATTTGAAAGATCATGAGGTTACCAAATTCAGTGATTACTTTTGCCTTTTATATCATTCACTTCCCATTCCTCGATTTTATTTAACTATTGATGGTCTAAAGTAAGAGTTCTTAACCAGTGTGTGTGTGTGTGTGTGTGTGTGTGTGTGTGTGTGTGTGTGTGAGAGAGAGAGAGAGAGAGAGAGATGAATACCTTTGGCAGTCTGATAAAACCTATGGACCCCTTCTCAAAACAATACTCTTAATGAAATAAAATATATGTGATTACAAGGAAATTCAATTATGTTAAAATAGTTATTAAAATATTGGAGGAAAATAATTTCTCAGACCCCAGGTTGAGAATCTAAAGTCAGTGTTCTATGTTTGGATCTCTGTGGAAAAGGGACAATTAATTCACACTTGAAATAAATCAATAAACTAGCTTCCATACTGATGATCATTTATTTCTTCCTTGTTTTCTAGGTGTGGCCAGGACCTGCTGTTTTCCCTGATTACACTAACCCACAGGGCACTCAGTGGTGGATTGATGAGCTAGTGCAGTTTCATGAGGAACTGGATTTTGATGGAATCTGGATTGTGAGTCAATTTACCAGTGTCTGAGTTCCTTTTGGAATGGAACAATATTTTGAATTTTGAGAAGCACCTAGGTTTCTCTTTGGTGATATGTTATCACTCAACAGAGTGATTGATGAGTCACATACATACTTAAAGCTGATCTCAACTGCAACTAATTTTTGAAGAATGCCTCAAAAATTGAATTCAAATGCTATCTCTGGATTAATTCTTTTGGTAATCTTGGATGTGTTGCTTTATTCCTCTGGGCCTCTGTTTCCTTACCTGGAAAGTAAGGGGTTTGATAGGCTGGGATGATCTGAAATATTTCCTTCAGCTCTAGTAGTCTATGACTCACAGCGGCTGTACTGGTAACTTGTGGCACTTACAGTAGCATCATAATGTTCTTTGCAGATGACTAAAACCAAGAAAAGGTGACTTAGTGAGTGTATGAGGTCTACTTCCTAGAAGAGGATTAAAATTTTAAAGACACATGTCCAGATGGGCTGGGCTAGGTGCTATTCTACTTCTAGGGAAATGGGAAATAGGAGCTCTTCAAGTTATTTTGAGGCCAATGGTTTAGGATTTTCTCTTCCTGAGAAGGAAGTTACTGAGTACAGGGAAAAAGGAAATTGTTGTAAGCTAGTAAGTGTCTGAGATTTGAAGTCATGAAGATCATTCTTTCTGACTCAAGGCCCAGTACTCTATCTGTTGTAGTCTAGAGGTTCTGGGAACCCCAAAATTCAAGAGCAAAAGGCATGGGCCTGCCTCAAAAGCATTCAGCTCCAGCCTTCTTTCAGTCAGAAACAAGGTTTATTAAAACACTGGTTGGGATGGGTGAGATTCTAAGAATCCACACACATTTGGTAGAAGAAACTGACCCTTTTTACAGGGGAAAAAGATTTGTGGGAAGATTTGGATGGGACCTAGGAGTGGCCAATAGGGTCTAGATGGGATTAAGGGTAGGAGATAGTTTGGGGTGGTCCAGAGGTAACAGCCAATGAAAGGCCGTGTCAGCAGTAACAGAGAATTGAGGGTTGAGGCTGGATCAGCCGCAATGAAAGGACAGTTGAAAGTATTATTCTGGGATGAGCCCATGCCTCAGGGGCAAACACCAGGGACTGGGCCATATGGGAAAGTTCAGGAGAAAGTTTAAAGAGAGTGAGGGTTCCAGGGCCCAGCCCTGTCACATCCACTGTGTCACCTAGCTGCCCCGCTTAAAAATGCTAGACAAAACTAATGCAGCTATGTTATGCATAATCTTTAGCATTTCTCAAAGCATATTATTAAAAAAACTAACTCATTAATAAAGTAGGTTTGAAATGATGGATTATAAAGAGATATTAGTGATATTCTATTCCAACCCCTACATTTTGCAGATGGTAAAACTGAGGCACAGATATGTCAAGTGACTTATCTAAGGCCATGTATCTGATTTGCAGCTGAACCAGGTTACTTACCTTTATTCAGTAAGTCAGCTTAACTTAGAAAGTTTCTCAAGTTTCATTTTAAAATGCATTTTGTAAATAAACAACTCCCATGCTGCCTTTTATATGATCTCTGTAGAAAAGAGTCTACATGAGTTTTATAGTAACTGAAAAAAAAAAGCCTTCAACAAAGTCTTTTAACATTTAGGTTAATGATCTTTATGCCCCACTGAATTTTTATTAAACTTTTTCCTCCTTTCTGTTTTGTATCCCTGAAGGATATGAATGAAGTGTCCAACTTTTTAAATAATGAATCACTGTGTGAATCCAACTACTTGAATGACCCACCATTTGTTCCCAGTAAGTGCTTCCTTGACTGCTGTCAATATGAAAAATGTGGAAAGAAAAAACACTGGAAGGTTCGATGTGATGGAGGTTGAGCTCAGTGAGCCAATGATGACCAGGGCTTTCCTTACAGAGGCAGAAGGCAGCTCAGGCGAGGCTCTCCTGTTTTTCACTGGGTCTCTTGTTACTTTTTTCCCTGCCAGACCTGTCTATAAACTTCTGGTCAAAACTCAATTTGAGTAAGCACCCACCTCAACAGTTTCTCTCATATCTCTCAGGGCTCTGCCTCTAGGAATCTTTATTACTTAAAATAATACATAAAGACAAATAGTTTTATGTATGTATATACATACATAGACACACATACATATACACACATACACATATACACAGGTTTATGTACATATATACATACATGCATACATATATATCTGTGTACACACATAGACAAATGTACACTCTCCTATCTCTTCTCTTTTAACTTTGGCTATAGCTTTTCTCAGCAGGTTCCTTCTAGTCAAATGTATCTTGTTCTGTTTCTGGATCCTTTTCTTAATGGAGACTGCCATGTTTTTTTTTTAATTTTTGTTCTGAATTTAAACACTAAAAAAGAGCATTTCTATAACATATCATAGAACACAGAAAGATGATTTTACTGTATGTGAAAGTGTGAATTTGCATTTTATACTGCATATCATATATATACGTATATGTATATATATAAGTATATATTATATTTGAACTTTACTTTCAAAACTGTTTTTGCTAGTCTGTGCTTCCCTTTTGAACTTCTTCCTGTTTTCTTCTGTGCGTTAAAAAATTACATTGGTTTATATGTTTTGCTTTTTTGTTTTGTTTGGCATCACAATTGTCAACCCCACTATTGCTGATACTTTGCCAACAGTGAACTTGGGCCAAAAACAAGCAAAGTAAATGTTGGAAGAGAATTAATGTAGGAAGAGTATGTCCTGGAGATTAAAATTATTGGCATCTTCCCTACAGGAATCTTGGACAGACAACTGTTTGCACAGACCCTCTGCATGGATGCCGAACAGTCCTGGGGTTTGCACTATGATGTCCACAGTTTATATGGCTACTCTATGACAGTTGCAACAGCAAAGTAAGGACTTCCTTTTTTTCTCACCCTGCATCTTCATTTGAAGGAAGACACTTCTATTTTCTTTTTTTTTTTAATTTTATCTTGACCTTAACAAGCACTAAAAAAATACCTTTCCATATACAAAGTAGAATATTTAAAGTATTGCACATGAAACTACAAATCTCTATTTTATACCACTTGCTTTTTAGAAAACTTTATATAAGAAATTCATCATTACTTTCAAAGTAATCCAACTTTTTTGAACTTACTTCTGTTTTCTGTATTTTAAAATAGGTGTTTTATTGACCTCTCTCTTAAACTTTCTTCTTTTTCCCCTCCTTTGCCAGTATTGTTATTACCTTCTGCTCCAGATTAGTCCCCCATTTAAAAAACAGGACATAATAAAAAGTCCTCATAATAAAAGTCCTTATGAATAAGTATGGTAAAGCAGAAAAAATTCTCGCAATAGCCATGTCTAAAAATGTATGTCTCTCTCTGTATATCTTTCCTCTGTTAGGAAATGGTTAAAATGCTTCATTACAGGTCTTCTGGAGAGATGGTTGGCCATTGCTTTCATCAGACTTCTTATTCATCCTTGTCCTGGTTCTGTTCACGTCTGTTTGCATCATTTCATACTACCCACTATTCTTTGAAATCATTTCTTTCAAAACTTTTTATGGAGCAGTAATATTGCATAACATTTGTACACTACAATTTGTTCAGTTATTTCCAAATTTATGAGTATCCCCTCAGTTCCCAGTTCTTTGCTTTTTCTTCTTTTTCTTTTGCTCCCCTTCAAGTTCAGGAAGTTTCTTTTGCTTGTAAAATATTAGCTATATTGCTTTCCAGTAATATCTTCCTTCTTAGTCCCTATCTTTTTATCTTTGCCTGTTTCCCTGTTGAGTTGAATATATTTTTAAAACAAACTCTTTGTGTTTATATGGGTTCATGTTTCTGTTCAACCTTTCCTTATCTGTTTTAGATAAGAGTGAGGCTTATCTCCTCCCCACCCTTTTCTCCAAGGTTGTATACTCTTCACTCAGTTCACTTATGAGAATTCTCATGCTTTCTACAATAGTATATTCCTTTTACAATCCCTTGTCTTTTCCCTCTCAAAAACCCTTAGAATAGAACCAAGCTACCTCCATGTCTCTGTTTTTCTTCATTAACTCCTTTAATAGCCTTGGAAGACATTAAGGTTCTGAAGGCATATAAGTTTCTTTTCTCTCTATTAGAATGTTAGCATTTCATCCTCATGTAGCCCTTTCCAATCGCTCAAATGCATTTATCCCTCTGAGTTTCTTTTAATCATTGTGTTTGCATTTCAGAGTTTACTCAGTTCTGGTCTTTTCATCTGGTGTGCTTGAAAATCTTTTATTTCACTGTGGATTTATTTTTACCCTGTAGGATTTTACTCACCTTGTCATAGTAAATTATTCTTGATTGTAAGTTGTAACAGTAAGGAACTAACAACAATGTAGATGATAATTGTCAAAATGCCTATGTAGTTCCATATTGCAAAGTATACGAGACTCTCCACATAGAAGGTAGAAGAAGTAAACCATTTATTCAGACACCAGAGAACCACATCCCATAACCAAATGCTCAGCTTCCACAGCCAGTTCATAATAATATAACTTTGTAATAACAGCAAGGAACCCAAAACATTCAATATACAATATCAACAAACAACATGGAGCCTCTCCATCCTAAAACCTCTCTGAACCCCTGCTTGGATGGATCTTCCCCAAAACAAACTCACACTCACAGTACAGCTAAGTCAGCCTATTTAGTTCTAGCAATAACAAGGGTAGCCATTAGCAGCCATAACTGCGCTCTCTCTCTCTCTCTCTCTCTCTCTCTCTCTCTCTCTCTCTCTCTCTCTCCCCCTCTCTCTCTCGTGACATAACTTCCTTTTCCTTTCAGGGAGCTCCTCTCACCACATGTAACATAGGCTTCCTGTGACATAAGCAGGTCACATGGCCTATTAATAGGTGCGAAAGATCTTCTAATCTAAATTGCTACTACATAAGCCTATTATCTCATGCCTTTTGGAACATTATATTTCAGGATCTTCTCTGGTTTCTAGTAGAAACTGCCAGGTTTTGAGTTGTCCTGATTGAGATCTCTTGGTACTTGAACATCTTATTTCTGGATGGTTTGCATTATTTTTTCTTGGACCCAAAAACTCCAGATTTTAGCTATGATTTTTCTAGGATCTTTCCTTTTGAGGAAGTTCTTGGTGGATTCTTTCTCTTTTCACTTTGCGCTCTTCTGTCTGTGTAGTTCTCTTTCATGACTTCTAGTATTATGATATCCCAGTCATTTTGTTGGTTCTGGCTTTCAGGTAGGACAATAATTCTTAAAGTACCTTTCCTTAACTTGCTTTTCATATAAATTATTTTTAAAAAAAAATAGAAAAGATACATTTTGTTCAATTTTTAAACATATTGTTCTAATATTTCTTGCTGCCTTGTGCAGTCATTGATATCTGTTTGAACTATTTTAACTTTCTGGGAGTCTATATGCTTTACCACCATCTGCTTTAAACTATTCTTCTTCTAATTCCTTCCTCTAGAATTTGTATTTCATTTTTATCTCTTTATTTTTCTAGGTGTTCATGCATTCCTTGTGGGAATTTTTTTTCTTTGACTGTCTGCTAGCAGTTGTTATTGAGTTATTCTCTCCTCCTAAGTTGGATTTTTAAATTATCTCTGGATCAATCATATTGCTTTATAATTGTCTGCACCTCATATTTGCTCATTTCAGCCTTAATTTTGGAAAAGGGGCTTTGTCTCAGGACCCTGAAGCTGCTGGGCCTAGATTATCCTGGTATGAATAGTGACATTAACACTTCTGGTAGCTTTGTAAGATCACCTGGGTTTCTAGTCACTCTAAGACTTTCCTCATGGGAACCATCTGTTCTTGCTATCCCAGGAAACTGACTCTTACAATTACATGTGTCTCTGGCATTTCTCTGTTGCATTGAAAGGTTATCATCTTGTTAGCTTGCCTTAGTACTAACTTTTCTAGTGTTCCTCTTCCTAATTATCTTTGGACATCTAGTTGACTTCATTCACAGTTTGGGGGTAATATTTCTTGTTTTCTTGATCATTAGACGAAGCACCTTGGGGGCACAATAGGTTAAGTGCTAGACTTGAAATTTTTTTTTATTTTTATTTTTGGCAGGGCAATTGGGGTTAAGTGACTTGCCCAAGGTCACACAACTAGTACGTGTCAAGTGTCTGAGGCTGGATTTGAACTCAGGTCTTCCTGACTCCAGGGCCGGTGCTCTACTCACTGTGCCACCTAGCTGCCCCTAGACTTGAAATTTAAGTCCTGAGTTCATATCCTCCTCAGACAATCACAAGCTGTGTGACCTTGATGAAGTCACTTAAATTATTGGTAAAGTAGGCATGACAACAGCATATCACAGGGGTTTTGTGAGTATCAAATGAGACAACTTGTGTAGAGCATTTTGCAAACTTCAAAGTATTGCATATGTGCTAGCTATTATTATTATACTTATTTGTTCTGGTTGAATTTTTTCATTCAAAATGCTTTTATAAGTATTCACAATTGGACAGGCATTGTGCTACACACATGGGGATTGTGTTATCCATTGACGGCTCCTCCAGTGTTGGCTACTCCTATTTCTTTTGTTTTTGACAATTTGCTTTACATGAGATAAAACCTCAAGGTTGTTCTGATTTGTATGTCTAATATTACTAGTAATTTGTATTAATTTGGGAATACAAAGAAAGGTAAATACAGATTCTGCCCTAGAGGATCTTATATCCTTTTTCAAAAAAAATATGTATATTATATTTTCACTTTGACATTGACCAAATTTAACTCTGTATCCCTTCCATCCCCTCAAAGAACTAGACCATATAACAAAGATTTTATTTTTTACAAAGAAAAAGAGAAATAAGAGGAAGAAAAACAGAAAAACTAATCAATACCTTGAAAAAAATATAACACTATATGCAAGGTTCCATAATCACCTCAGCAAAGGTGTGTGTGTGTGTGTGTGGAGGCAGGTTAGGGGTAGTGCTTTATTTTTTAGTCTTGTCTTGTGGGCCAAGCTTGTTCTTTCTAATTTTATAGTATTCATTCTCAGTGTTTCATGGTGGTTGTTCTTTTCCTTTACATTGCTATTAGTCATTGTATAGATTGTTTTCTTGGCTCTAATTTACTTTACTTTGTATCAGTTTATGAAAATTTTCCCATGCTTCACTGCATCCATCATATTTATTGTTTAGTAAGAAATACATACGACAGTTTGTTTAGCCACTCCTAAATCCATGAGATCCTCCTTCATTCTAGTTTCTTACTACCACACACACACACACACACACACACACACACAATGCTGCTATAAATATTTTGGAGTACATAGGAACTTTCAACTTTCTTTTTTTTTTTTAATCAATGACCACGTTGGGGTATATATCTGGCACCAAAATCTTTGGTTCAAAGGATTTGGTTATTTTAGTCATTTAATTTGCACAATACCAAATTTCTTTCCAAAATAGTTCTCTAAGTCATAGCTCCACCAACAATGCATTCATGTACCTATCTATTGACAATTCCTCCCATATTTATTATTTCTAATTTTGTCATCTTTGCTAATTTGCTGGATATGAAATAAAACCCCAAGATTGTTTTGATTTTTATTTCTGCTGTTACCAATGATTTGGAGCATTCCTTTATATGGTTGTTAATCATTTGCAATTATTTCCAAAACTGTTTATATCCTCTGGCCATTGTGTAATGTGTTTTGGTCCTTTATATTTCTATTAGTTTTCTTTATGTCTTGGATGTCATATTCTAAACTGAGGAATTTCATGCAAAATTTTTCCCCATTCAACTACTTTTCTTCAGATTCTGTAAGAATTAGTTCTGTTTATACAGAAGCTTTTCAGTTTGATACAACCAAAATAATCTATTTTATCTTTTTTAACTGCTCTTACCTCTTATTTGGTAAAGAATATATCTCCTACTCCTTAGCTTTGAAAGGTATGTGATCTGCTTATGAACTCAGACTCAAACTCAAACTCTAGATTCCTTTTCTGGTGACAAAGAAGAGCAAAACATCCAGCCAGAAGAAGTCAACAAAGTCAAAGACCCTACATCAAAAGCCTCCAGGAAAAATATGAATTGGTCTCAGGCCATGGAAGAGCTCAAAAAGGATTTGGAAAAGGAAGTAAGAGAAGTAGAGGAAAAATTGGGACAAGATATTAGAGTGATGCAAGAAAACCATGAAAAACAAGTCAATGACTTTCTAAAGGAGACCCCCCTAAAAATACTGAAGAAAATAACACCTTAAAGAATAGATTAACCTGAATGGCAAAAGAGCTCCAAAAAGCCAATGAGGAGAAGAATGCCTTGAAAGGCAGAATTAGCAAATGGAAAAGGAGGCCCAAAAGACCACTGAAGAAAATACCACCTTAAAAATTAGATTGGAGCAAGTGGAAGCTAGTGACTTGAGGAGAAATCAAGATATTATAAAACAGATCCAAAGGAATGAAAAAATAGAAGACAATGTGAAATATCTCATTGGAAAAACCACTGACCTGGAAAATAGATCCAGGAGAGATCATTTAAAAATTATTGGACTACCTGAAAGCCATGATCAAAAAATGAGCCTAGACATCATCTTTGAAGAAATTATCAAGGAAAACTGCCCTTATATTCTAGAACCACAGGGTAAAATAGAAATTCAAAGAATCCACCGATTGCCTCTTGAAAAAGACCCCCAAAAGAAAACTCCTAGGAATATTGTCACCAAATTCCAGAGTTTCCAGGTCAAGGAGAAAATACTGCAAGCAGCCAGAAAGAAGCAAATTGAATATTGTGGAAATACAATGAGGATAACCCAAGATCTAGCAGCTTCTACATTAAGGGATGGAAGGGCTTGCAATATGATATTCTAGAGGTCAAAGGAGCTAGGATTAAAACCAAGAGTCACCTACCCAGCAAAACTGAGTGTAATGCTCCAAGGCAAAATATGGATTTTCAATAAAATTGAGGACTTTCAAGCTTTCTCAATGAAAAGACCAGAGCTGAATAGAAAATTTGACTTTCAAACACAAGAATCAAGAGAAGCATGAAAAGGTAAACAAGAAAGAGAATTCATAAGAGACTTACTAAAGTTGAACTGTTATGTTTACATTCCTACATGGAAAGATGATCTTTGTAATTCATGAGACCTTTCTCAGTATCAGGAGAGTTGAAGGGAATATTGACAGAGGGCACAGGATGAGTTGAATATGAAGGGATGATATCTAAAAAAATGAAATACATTTAAGGGGTGAGAGAGGAATATATTGAGAGAGGGAGAAAGGGAGAGATTGAATGGCATAAATTATCTCACATAAAAATGGCAAGAAAAAGGAGCTCTGTTGGAAAGGAAAAGGGGACAGGTGAGGGGGAATGAGTGAATCATACTCTCAATGGATCCAACTTGAGGAGAGAATAACATACCTACTCAATTGAGTATCTTACTCCACATGAAAGTAAGGGGAAGGTGATTTTTAAAAAGGGGGGTATGATAGAAGGGAAGTTAGATGGGGGAGGAGGTAATCAAAAGCAAACACCTTTGAAAAGGGACAGGGTCAAGGGAGAAAACTGAATAAAAGGGGACAGGAAAGGATGGGAGGAAATATAGTTAACCTTTCACAATATGAGCATTGTGGAAGTGTTTTACATGATGATACATGTGTGATCTATGTTGAATTGCTTGCCTTCCTAGGGAGGGTGGGTTGGAAGGGAAGAGGGGAGAGAATTTGGAACTCAAAGTTTTAAAAGCTATCCTGTCCTACAAGAAAGTAAGAGTGAAGGGGATGGGGTGGGGAGAGTGGGGCGAAAGAGGGGAGGTCTGACTGGGGAATGAGGCAATAAAATTATATGACATCTTGGAATAGGGGAGAGGGTAGAAATGGGGAAAAATTTGTAACTCAAAATCTTGTGGAAATCAATGTTGAAAACTAAAATATTAAATACATTTAAATAAATTGGAAAAAAAAAGAAATGAATCAAGGGATAGCCCCTTTGATTAAAAAAAAAAAAACAAATAAATTGGGAGAGGAAGACCCTCAGGGTTGCCGGCCAAAAGAAAAACAGTTACTATTTACATTCACTCTGAGCTGGCAATTAATTGGTGCTTGGGCAGGGCAAGGACCTATTGTTGTCCAATCTATGAACTCCAAAGTGAATTGGGCTTAAGGGTTGGTCTTTGAGAAAGAAATCCAGCCAGTAAACCCCAAGTTAACTAGTTAGCTTTTGGCCATCAAAATTTACCATCTTTTGGGTAGAATAGCCTCAGGCAAGGGCAGAGGAGGAGAGAAGAGAAGAGACAAAAGGAAAGGAAAGGATGCTACCATCTGCCATCTACCATCTGCCATCTGCCATCTGCCATCTGCCATCTGCCATCTGCCATCTGCCATCTGCCATCTGCCATCTGCCATCTGCCATCTGCCATCTGCCATCTGCCATCTGCCATCTGCCATCTGCCATCTACCATCTACCATCTACCATCTACATCCTATATATAGGAGAGGATAGTATATTACCCATACTAGGATAAATGTGGATATATTTACCATCACGGCCTTGTATACTTATTCTAGGGAAACATTCAGACATCCCTCTAACTCCTTCCCATTCTGGGGAGACTCAGAAATCTAGCTTTCTTCAAACTTGATGTTGGAGAATGCAAGACACACAGCACCTTTGACACCTCCCACCCACAGAAAGAGAGTTCTGAATTCACAGCTCTTTAGTAACCCAGCTGTCTTTCCTTTCCAGAGCCATGGAGAGCATCTTTTCTAAAAAGAGAACCTTCATCTTGACCCGATCAACCTTTGCTGGGTCAGGCAAGTTTGCAGCTCATTCGCTAGGGGATAATGAAGCCTCTTGGAATGACCTCCAGTGGTCCATCCCCAGTATTCTTGAGTTCAACATTTTTGGTATCCCCATGGTAAGGTACCATTTCCTACTAGGAAAAAAAAAAGCTTCCTAGAGAAAGATTTTTTTTTTTTATTTTGGAGGGGGGAGGCAAGGCAACTGGGGTTAAGTGACTTGCCCAAGGACACACAGCTAGTCAATGTGAAGTGTCTGAGGCCAGATTAGAAGTCAGGTCCTCCTGACTCCAGGGCCAGTGCTCTATTCACTGTGCCACCTAACTGTCCCAGAGAGATTCTTTCTTTCTATTGACACCTGTGCTTGATAACTCTGGGTGTACCTGACACCTAAAGAGCAAATGACCCATCAGAAGTTTGTCTTGTTAGAGAAAAAATTCCTATTCATCCACCTTTTAAAGGTAGAACATTAAATCTAGAGCCTAAATTGTTCTTCTTTGTAGCTCTGGAAAGGGAAAGAGGACACTGGAGTAAAATGTATTAACATTCAAAAGTTCTCATCAGGAAAGCCTTGGGAAGAGAAGGAGTGAGGGAGGCATTAAGGATTGAAGTTAAAAATCAGGTATTTTTAATAGAAAGATGATCTCCATTCCGTTATTACTCCCCTCCATCCATATTATAGTTACTTGCTTTTGTTTATGTACTGTTTCCTATACCATCACAGGATGGAAGAGTGAATAGAAAGCTAGTCTTGGAGCTAGGAAGTCACTTGACACAAGCTGATCATGTGAATTATGGCCAGTCACTTAATCTCTCAGTGCTTTGGGTAACTCTCTAAGACTGTACGTTGCAGCCAAAACACCATCCTCCATTAGTGGAGGTAGTTAGCTCATCCAAGAGTTCCCTAGATAAATAACATCATATGTCTAGTCCATGTTCTGACTGCTTCTTAAGTAGGTCTGTCTTTATGCTTGTGATCTCCATGCATTCCATCTTGTCATTAGCCAAGGAGCCTTCAAAAAGTGGGGACATTATTCTCTTCTTCCTCAGGATCTTCCCCTGAAATTGTCCCCATATTGGAGACACAACCAAAGTCTGGATGTCTGTACCTTTTTCCAGGTGGGTGCAAACATTTGTGGCTTTGCCTCCGATACTTCAGAGGAGCTGTGTAGGCGCTGGATGCAGCTGGGAGCGTTCTATCCATTGTCCAGAAATCACAATGGCCCAGGTTTTGTGGTAAGACCCCCAGATAGCAAGGCCATCCTTTTGCTCTCAAAGGGAGGTTGTCAGAAGTCTTCCAGTTGATTCACAGGTGTCTCCAATGTCAGAGTGGCATGTCCTGGTGCTAGTGACTATAGAAAGAAAAGAAAGAAAGGAGCAGAAGGAAGAGCTTTTAGATTGACCCACTCTTCCATCAGAATGTAAGCTCCTTGAGGACAGAGACTTTCTCACATTTGTTTTTGTATCCCCAGTGACTAGAATAGTGCTGGGTGTATAGTAAGTGCTTAATAAATATTTCATTCATTAAACTCTAGGGGATGCAAAAAAGAAAAATGACATGTCCTGCTCTCACAGAGTTTATGATTTAACTAAAGGGAAGAGTGTTGATGGAAAAGATATTGTCTATAAACAAATAACTGTGAGCAAAGAAAAGGGGGAAAGAAGAGTCACAGACAAGAGACTAAGAATACTTGAAGAGGGAAAACTGACTTTCAGTGGATGGGCTCTCTTTTTGGTATTTAGCCATTAGCCCTCTTGCAGTCAGGGTTGACATAAAGGAGGGAAGTCTAAGAATGGAGAAAAGAGAGCAGATCCTATTCTCTAACTCAATCCAAAGTGAGGGTACGAGGCTTTGGGAAAAGTAACAGCTCTCATAAGAGAAGAAGAATGAGTGAAATTGCTGTTCGGCCTTGTGTAAAGAATTCCTAGGGTTCTAGAGCTGGGACATTAGAGAAGTCAGTACCTCTCTCTATAGAGAGATGTTATTGTTCTTATACAAGTAATAAATGAATAAGTTTCCACTGCCTATTTCAGTGAAGCGTACGCTTTCCATGTTTTACATACTTGAGAGACAGAAGACATAGTAAAGAACAAAAGTGATTGTTGCCCTTGGAAAAGCCTGCCATCTGAAAAGAAAAATGAAATCAGTAAAAAGTCAGGAGAAATAGAGACTGCAAATTTGTATAAGTATTTGATGGAGAAGTAGATGAAGGAAGTATTTTACTGGTCAGAAAAAAAGGATAGTTTGTTAATGTAGGAAGAGTCCTTGGACTAGATTTGGCCTTACACTGTAATGTAATTGGTTAAGCAGTTATTTTGTGTTTTTTTTTTTCCCTTTCCCCCAGGACCAAGATCCTGCTGCATTTGGAGTAAACTCTGTCCTTTTGAATTCTACCAGATACTACCTGAATATCCGCTACAATCTTCTGCCTTACCTCTATACCCTCTTCTTTAGAGCTCACACCCGAGGGGACACAGTGGCCCGGCCTCTTGTCCATGAGTAAGTTCCCTAATCTATGACTATTGCCTTCTGAATCACAACTTCAGCTTATGGTCTGGTTAATGCATCATCTGGGGTTAATTCTGATTGGAGGACAAATCATATTTATTTCCATATCCCCAGGTTCTACCAGGATTTAGAGACATGGGAAATACATCAGCAATTCCTGTGGGGGCCTGCCCTGCTCATCACACCAGTTCTATATTCAGTAAGTTTCTTTGCATGCTTTGTGACATTAAAGGGTACAGGCAGGGCACCACACTGTCCCTCAGCCCATCTACCCCTTCAAGGTGAACTTCAGTAGATACTGAATACCAAGGATATGACATTGTAGAGGCTTTGCCTGTCTTTATGTGCTGACAATAATGGATACTCCTGGGTCTATGGGCCAAAAGAAGAGTTCCTTGCTACCTTCTAGCTCTAATATCTAATAAGTCTATATCTAAGATGCATGGCTAAGGAGTGGTAGCAGAGAGGGTTAAGCATTGGTAGGGCATAGTGAACAGAGAGAGAGAGACCGAGTCAACTGTTTGCAGGAGAAGAGGCAGGAGTATGGTGCCTATGCTTAATGGGGAGGGGGTGAGACTAGGAATCGGTAAGGGCAGATGGAGAAACCCACCTAGGGTGAAAAATTTTCTGCCTATGATCCACATGCATACTTGGAATGCACGTGATGTCCCAAATAATAATGTCATTCATATGTCACTTCATGACATTGTTTCAGTCACACTGAGACATCAGTCAGCTAGCATCTTTGCCTGAGGATGCTCTCTTTTGTCCCTGTGTCTGATGTCTACCAGCTTGGGTGTTAGATGTTACTTTTCTCCTGTTGTCCTAGGGTGTGGAACAAGTGACGGCATACATTCCTGATGCCATCTGGTATGGCTATGAGACAGTAAGTAAGGACAGCCCCTATCTGCTAAATATACTGCCTCTAGGGAGGGAGGAGCTCTGAGGGTATCCCTATGTTCTATACTGTATTTACATTCTGAGATCTGAGGGGGTTGGGATAGTGTGACATTATTTTTCTGAAAAAGAAAAAAATATAATGACATTGATCATTATTACTATTGTAATTCTTGTGATTAGGAAATTCTTTTTATGGAGAATATATTTCTATTTTATTTTGAAAATCATTTTGAAAGTGGGATAATTTTCATATAAATACTCGACAACCTAGCTAGAATGCACAGCTAGGGAGCAGGATTGAGAAGCACATGACTTCTAAAGTCCATTTCAGATCCAATATTCCATAAGTTTATGTTTCTACGATCTGTTACTTAAATCAAGAGAGATACAATCAGACTAGACAATGTCTGAAATGATTTCCAGTTCTAAGAGTCTGTGATTCTGAAGAGGCATTTACTACTAACCACTAAATACTAACTAACTTATTATTAACTAACTACTGCTGGAATGACTTGATTGAATTTAAGCCCAGCTATTTTCTTCTTTTCACTTAGAAAGTAGCGATTCCACAGAGAAAGGAATGGGTGGAGATGTTTCTTCCTGGGGACAAGATAGGACTTCACCTTCGTGGGGGCTACATCTTTCCCACACAGGAACCAGCCGAGACCACAGAGGCCAGGTATGCTGTAAGCCTGAGAGCCCAAGCTTGTTATTTGTTTTGTTTTCAGAGAACATTGGTCAGGTAAGTTATCATGGGGAAGGCCATGCTGTGGTTTAAGATATGAGAAGACAGCAAGAGGAAGACCCAGACTAATATCTCTGCCATTTAAAATTTTCACCCAAAATGTGTATCTACAAAACTCACCACCTTCATTTTCCAGAGAAAGTCAGTTTGCGTGATGAGGTCATCCTCGTCCTCATTCAAAAGGGGCCAAATCTTTTCCCCATCTCAAACTATATCCTCTCATTCATTCACATTCAGGATTTAACTTGCACAGAGAACTTTGCCATGCTAATCATTAGTGGTATTAGTACTGAACTAGGAGTCAAAAGACCTGGGCACTTAATACCCAGGTCTTGCCTACCTTTGACATTTAGTGGCTGTATGACACTGGATGAGCTCTCAGGTTCTAGCCATAATCCTCAGTTCCATGTTCTATAAAATGGTTTTCATCTAGAATGTGTTCCTGGAAAGATTCTCAGGAGCATCTGCCCCGGGGCCCTTATTCTGGAAATTTTATCTGTGTCTATTTCTGTCTAAGCCTAATTATATCTATTCCCATAGTCGTAAAAATCCCCTGGGATTCATCATTACCCTGGATGACAAAAAAGAAGCAAAGGGCGAGCTATTTTGGGATGACGGTGAAACAAGAGGTAAATTTACATTTAGATGTCGCCCCTATCTGCTTCCTTCAATAATTATTTGGGCAGGAGTGCTATAATACACAGAAAATGCCTATGGGATAATTCATTGTCAAATTTTCACCATCTTCATTAATGTTGAATTTTAATAGCTCCAATGACTCTGTTGCTTAAATTGCTCTCATGATGTGGCACCACATGGGCAAAATGTACTGGCATAATTTATTATGGGGATAGAGACTAGAGGCTTTCTAAGATGTTGCCAAAACTAGATTACATTCCTGGTTATAAAGGATTTTTACTTAATCAGTAAATGTAATGCCAATCCAGTTACCAAGAGAACAAGCTTTACTCTGATTTATTATTGGTAATATTTGTCGTTTAAAGAAAGTGTGTTTCAGTGTCTAGATAGCTGGCCTTAGAGTCAGGAGAACCTGGGTTTAAATTCTACCTCTGACAACTACTGGTTATGTGGCCTGTGGCAAGTCGTCTAAGCTTTAAGTGATCCAAGCAACTTTCTGGGACCATAAGTTGAAGAGCAAATGTTGTTGTTCAGTTGTTTCAGTTGTGTCTGATTCTTTGTGACCCTCTTTGGGTTTTTTGTGGTGAAGATACTCCAGCTCATTTTACAGATGAGGAAACTGAGGCAAAAAGAGTTAAGTGATTTTCTCAGGGTCACACAGCTGATAAGTGTCTGAAGTCAGATTTGAATTCATGAAGATGAGTCTTCCCAACTCCAAGCCTGGCAATCTCCCCACTGCACCACCTAGCTGCCCTGAATAGCAAATGGTGACTCACCAGGAATTCCATAGCCTGTTCCACCTAGGTCTAGTATGGAAGAAAATATTATTTTAGTGCTACTCAGTGCATTTTATTGATGAGCTATGAACAATACTCTTTGGCTTTCCCTGGAAGAAAGAGAGCGTACGTTATTATATTTGCACATTTACCCATAATATTTCATATACCTCTCTCATAAACCTATAGTATATGATCATGGCAGAATCCTAGACAAGATCAGTATACTAACTTCATTCATTCAGGAATTATATCTACTGAGTACTTATTACATTCAAGACACTGTGCCTGTGCCCGGTGTAGAAGGGTTTTAAGAGAGTATCCTTGTCTTTGAGTAGGAAACATAGGGTAGGTACACAAGCAATTAAACCAGATGGCCTCTTCAATTATAAATTTTGTCCAATCCTTAGACTTAATAAAATCATAAATCTGGTGTGTGTATTGCTTTATGTAAGTATTCTCTTCTATTAAGTATTTTGTGAACTACCAGATGATGTCTTAAATGACAGTTGTGTATCTTTGCTATCATAAAAATAAGTATGCAAAAATATTTACAAAGTGTACAAAAATGATTAGCCCGGAGTTTGGGGAATGGAGTAAATTGATCTAGGTTTAAAAGAAGTCAGACTTTTAGCAAATTAACAATTGTAATGAGAATGAAAAATGTAACTCCCATCCACGGTTCTGTTGGAAGTACATACTCTGGTTGGTTTTTGTGTTTTTCCTCTGACACAGCTCGATGTGAGTGGAGAGGCAGATCAAGTTTGAGGCTTGATAGAATTTCCTAAACTTTTCTACAAAAACTAAAGTTGAAGCTCCAACATATCAGCAGTTAGCCTAGAGTTGAAAACTCTCATTAATCATTTTATCTATATGATATCAAAATAGACAGTGTGACTAATTCCCTCTCCCCCAGAGGCCGAACTATGTAGTGGTTTAGATGTCATTATATTTATTAACTCTAATAAGTTATCTTCATTAAGGGCTGTCAGTAACCTCAAGGTTAATTATTGGAAGCTTCTGATTTAAATATACATGTATATATATATATGTAAACAGGACCCAACTTAGCCTTTTTCCAGGCCCAATAAACAAATATAACTTTGCTCTGATATGTGGACACACACATACACACACACATACACACACATATATATATATTTATTTATTATTTTTTTGTTGTTGTTGCAGATACTTATGGGGAAAACCTTTATTTTTTGGCGGAGTTTAATGTGACTCAGGTAAGGCATCTTATGAAGTTTTTCAAATATTCTTTTCTTGTCTCCATCTTTGTCTCCATCATTGCTGACCTTGCTCTGTAGTTCTGTCCACTAGGTGTAAGCAACAGTTACTTTCTTGACAATATTACTGGGCTCAGAACCATAGAGTCCTAAGATTTAGAGTGACTTTAGAAAACATCTAGTTTAACCACTGAGCAAACTGATCTAACAGGTAATAAGTATCAGAGCTAAGATTCAAATCCAGGTCCAATGGCTCCTAATTTAGAATTCTTTCTACTACGACCGTGGCCAGAAAACAATAACCACCACCAACAACAACATTATTTCAAGGATGATAAAACATTTTTGTGAGCAGATGCTTTTTTTTCATGACTTAGTTTACATTGGAGGGAAGGGAAGGGAATAAGCATTTCTATAGCGCCTACTATGTGCCAGCCACTGTGCTAAACACTTTACAGATCTTATCTTATCGCCCAGACCTTTTGCTTTTCCTATTAGTTTCTGAGGTCATTCATTAAACAACTGTTTATTAAGTGTCTACTAAAGGACTGGGCTATTACGATGCTTTAGTAAGCCTGAAAGCTGAGGCCCCCAGAGGGGGGTGGGGGGAGTGGTAAAACTAATTAGATCATTTTAGGGAATAGATTTCTGATTTCCTTAGAGTGAGGAAACCGTCTCTGCTAACACAGGCCAGCAGCTTCTCTGCAATTTACAGACCTAGAGCTGCCCAGAGCACTGTGGCAGCTAGGCGGTACAGTGGATAGAGTGCTGGGCCTGGAGTCATGGAGACCTGAGTTCAAATCCAGCCTCAGACGGTTACTAGTGGTGTGACCTTGGGCAAGTCACTTAACCCTGTTTACCTCAGTTTCCTCATCTGTAAAATGAGCTGGAGAAGGAAATGGCAGAGCTGAACTTAGGTCTTCCTGACTCCAGGGCTGGTGATCTATCCACTGCACCACGTAGCTGCCCTTGGCACATAATAGGTACTTAGTGAATATTGATTGATTGACTTTGGTTCTTGGAGGATCCTCTTGGAATGATAGGATTATAGAGTTAGAAGGTTTGTAGTTCAGCCCTCTACTCAAAGCATGAATCTCCATCCATGGCATTTTCTACAAGTGCTCATACTATATTTAAAGATCGCTAGTGACAGGAAACTCATGACTTTATGAAGTAGTTTATCTATGAATGTGCTGGTAAATATTTAACAACCAGCTCTGCTTTAAAAAAAAAAAAGTGTGCACAGCACATTTCATTATTAACACTTTCTCCATCACTTTCTTAGGTCTAGACAATCAACAAAATAATAAATCAAGCCCCGATTTGTAGTATTTGACAATTTCCAAGGTGTAAATGCATATATGGAAAATTTAATACCTGGCTGCCACAGAACCATTCCAGCTAGCTCCAGCATATCCCTGAGTCTCTCCCATGTAAAAAAAAAAATTTGAGGGGGAAAGGCAAGGCAATTGGGGTTAAATGACTTGCCTAAGGTCACAAGCATGTCAAGTGTCTGAGGCTAGATTTGAACTCAGGTCCTCCTAACTCCAGGGCTGGAATCTCTCCCCTTTTTGATGATTCTGAATGTTAGGAAGTTTTTTCTTAATAAATTGATGGAAACAGTCTCCTTGCAATTTTCACCCTTTAGTCCTAGCTCTGTTTAACCAGAGTAAATAAGTCTTTGGTGTAGGGATGCAATGGTGATATGCCCTATTTCTCTTTGAGAAAACACTGCAAAATCCACAGAAAGTCCACTATGTGCACAGATCACAAACATTTCGTCTAACACAAGTACTGCTGGAAATGAAAGGGGTGGTGGCGAAGACAAGGGAAAGAGAGGCTTTCCTTCATCACCTCCCCTTTCGTTTCCAGTAGTACTTATGCGTATTCATGTACATGTGTGTATGTACACACACACACACACACAAACACATATTATATATACATACATAAAATATTAATCTGTGGTAAGAAATGAATATGATGAATACTAAGGATTCTGCATTGAAAGACTAAAAAGAACTAGTAATAATTATTATTAACAGTTAGCGTTTATATAATGCCTACTATGTGCTAGGCACTATGCTAAGTACTTTACAAATGTTATCCTATTTGATCATCACACCAGCCCTGGGAGGTACGAGCTATTATTAGTTCCATTTTGCAGTTGAGGAAACTGAAACAACCAGACATTGCGACTTGCCCAGAATCACACAGCTAGTCATGTGTGTGTGTATATATATGTACACACACATACCCCCCCATATACACATATAGGTATATATATATGTGTGTGTGTGTGTATATGTGTGTGCATATATATGTATTTATATATACATATATGTATATATTGTATATGTCAAATACATGTGTAGTTTTTATGTCATCAGTAATTTAACCTTCCCTACTTCCTTTCTCAGAAAACTAACCCTAGTATCAATGAATTAAAAAGAGGAGGGATAAAATAGTTGAACAAAACTAACCGACACTATATTTGTCTGACATTATATGCAGCGTTCCATATCCATAGCCCTCGTCTATGAAAGTGTGTGTGTGGGGGGGCAGAATGCGTCATCTCCTGTCTTCTTTAGGTCAAGCTCAGTCTTCATACTTTTATAGCATTTTTCCTCAGTTATTTTAGTGTTGTTCTTGCTTTTTAAATTTACATTCTTATAGTTTGTGCGTATGGTTTTCCTGGTTTTGCTTATTTCATTCTGCATCAGTTTACCTAGCAGCTTGGTAGCGCAGTGGTTGAACGCTGGGCCTGAAGTCAGGAAGATCTGACTTCAAGTCCAGCCTCAGACAGTGACTTGTGTGACTCTGGGCAAGTCACAACCTCTGGTTGTCTCACTTCCTTAGTCGTAACATGGGGATAATAACAGTGCCCACCTTCCAGGGTTGGTGTGAGGATCTTGCATAAAACAGTACATTAACACTGTATGTTACGCTTACATATCCTTATCTCTTAACTCTCCTCTAGACTATCAGCTCCATGAGGACAGAGATAATGTCTTGTCTAAATTTTTCCTTTTCTAAATTTCCCTTTGTGCTCTATGCTTACTAGGCACTTAGTATGTACTGGTTGAATATTCAATGAACAGGAGGGAAAAGGAAAAGAAGAAACATTTAGATAGAACTTACTATGTGCCAGGCCCTGTGCCAAATGCTTTACAAATATTATCTTATTGGATCCTCACAATGATCCCGGGTGGTGAGTGCTGTTCTTACTATTTATGTCCATTTCACAGTTGAGTAAACTGGCAGACAGAGGTTAAGTGACTTGCCTATGATTATACAGCTAGCAAGTGTTTGGGGCAGGATTTCAATTCATGTCTTTCTTGCTCAAGGTGCTTTATTCACTGAGCTACCTGGCTGTCTCATATAAATCCTAGTATAACAAAGATAAGAATGTGTTGTAAGACAATCTGTCCCACAGCAAAGTTGAGCAAAGTCAATCAATTTACAGATTGAATGTTCTCTCTCTCTCTCTCTCTCTCTCTCTCTCTCTCTCTCTCTCTCTCTCTCTCTCTCTCTCTCTCTCTCTGTATCTGTCTCTCTGTCTCTCTCTCTCTGTCTCTCTGTCTCCCTGTCTCTCTGTGTATCTGTATCTGTCTCTCTCTCTGTCTCTCTAGGATACCTTGCAAATCAACATTGTATACAATGGATACCTGGATGAAATAAATACTCTGAGAGTTGGACAGATTGAAATTTGGGGAATAGATTATGGCATTGTAACTCAGGTCAACGTTACTTTTGAAGATGGGACATCTGAGCAAACCAACTTCATCAGTGACCCAGCAAATCAGGTAAATGCATCTTCAGAAATATATTTTTGCCATTCTTCAGTAATCGTATTATTGCACTATTTTGTTACAGTTATCTATGATTGTTTTTATATTATGCTCTACATACTAGATGAGTTCTTGAGAAGTTGTGAATGGACTAAATTCATATATGTTAAATCATATTTTACAATGTTTTTCTATGTATTGTCAATAGGTCACATCATTTTTCAATGGTCTTTTTTATTTTCTGGAAGCAGAGACAATTGCCAATCTATAAACGACTCATACTCATGACTGCTAGATTGCCTAGGGCAAGGGGTGGGGGGGAGGGTGTCAAGAAGGGAAGGAGGAAAATGCTGGTGTAGCCTCCTTCACACTTGAATTGGTGGTGAAGAAATGTCCTCATCTGGATTCCTTGACCATTAAGTGGGCATCAGGTGTTTCTGATACAGCACAGCTAGTGACTGACTGACCCAGAAGATTACTTCTTGTGTATATGTAGAGAGACATCATCTTTTTGAGAGACAGCATAGGCTAGTGGATAAAGGGTAATTTGGGAGTCAGAATTTTTCATTCAAGTCTGTCCTCTGATACACTAGCTGAGTGACCATGGGGCAAGTTACTTCACTCAGAGACCAGGCAGCAACTTTCTAAAATTTATAAACTACAGAGGAGTTGTTGATTTGTATCAATGGTGGAATTTCCACAATGGGAGTTCCTCACAGGTTCAGACTCACCCTGCTTCCCACCCCAGGAAAAACCAAATGAAACAAATTCTCTACATGAGAGGCAATGTGGTTTAATGGAAATGGTACTTAACTAAAGGGTTTGGAGACCTGAATTTGAATCCTTGCCCATAGTGTGGCTGATCAAGTCATTTAATTCACTGAACCTCCTTTCTGTCACCTATAGAGTGGAGATAGGGGTGTCTGGGGTGTTCAGGGAGGACTAGTATCTCTGCTCATCCACCTTGGCCATCCACTTCCAACTCTCTCCTGTGACTATGAAAAGCTGCAGCATGAACAGAGATCACACCCTGGTAAAATAGTCTCAGCAGATAGGTTAAACCAGGTTGAGGGTACCTGAGAGGCTTCAGACCTGTCAGAGAGTCAGGGGAATGTTTGTCCCAAGCATGTGAAGACTTCTCCCATCAGAATGGGTGGATGAGAATGATTCGTTCTAACTGCCATGTAAGTGGCTGAAGCAGGCTGTGTGGAGTACTCAGAGCTTAGTCAGGCATCAAAGATGCCAAGATCTCCTACTGCATTCTGGGCCATGGCCAGTCATCTTGATTTTTGTCTTGCCACTGGACTTCAATGACTCTGGAAGAGAGAGTGAGCCTTATGACTGTGCAACTCTGCCTCACAAGTGCACAAGTCAAGACATCACTCACATCGTGATGTCATTGGTCCTCTTTGAAAACAAAGGATAGACAGCAAGAATAGAGATAATAATTTTATTATCTACCTCATAGGAGTTTGAGGAAACCATATTGTAAAGCTTATAATGCTATGTAAAATGTAAGTCATTATCTTTTCATGGACACATGCAGAAAACTTCTTTTTCTTACTCTAATGCAGGGAATTATCAAGTTACTCATTCTTAAGAACATCTAAATTAGCTCTCAATCAATAACATTTAATAAGTACCCTACCATGTGCCAGCTACTGTGATAAGTGGTAAGGATACAAAAGGAGGCGAAAGAGAGTCCCTGTTCTCAAGGAGCTCTTCCACTCACTCCACCTGTACGAGAGGCATGCTCTCCAAAAAGTAGTCCCTCCTCTTTCTGGGTGGGAGTAAATGTATCCTTTGTTCTAAGTTGGAATTAAGAACACCTTTTCCCATTAGAGAAATGTTACAAAGAGCATAGTTGAAACAACTATAGCATAGCACAGTGCCGTGCATATGTAGATACCACAAAATGTTTGTGGGATTGATACTGTTAAATTGTGTGAATAATTGAAATGTTAGTCATGTTTGTATTCACATATATTGAAGGCTAAATAGGCTTTGTGGGAGTGGCCTTGGGACACAACCATTCCTGATGACATTATTTCTTTTTTTGTTTTGTTTTGATGGGGGAAGGCAGAGCAATTGGGGTTAAGTGATTTGCCCAGGGTCACACAGCTAGTAAATGTCAAGTATCTGAGGATGGATTTGAACTTAGGTCCTCCTGACTCCAGGGCTGGTGCTCTACTCACTGGACCACCTAGTTGCCCCCATTGTTTCTCAGAAAAAAAAAGAAACATTCTAAATTTCAAACATCTCACTCAGATGAACTTTTGGAGCACAACCTCTGTGTAGTTGGGGGACTACCTACCTATGGCATTGTATAGAGATAACTGTGTGAATGGATGCCTGCATCAATTGTGACCTTCATCATGGTTGTCATGTTAAAGGCTTTTCTCCTCCTTGAACCGTCTTCCCTTTCTTACCCTCTAAATAGTTCACGGAGTTTTTAGCCTGTCAAATGAGCTTTTTAGACCAAAAATTTTGAGAACTCCTTGCTATAGGAAGCTCATTCTTTAAAATAATCCTTTAGTGACTTAGAAAAAGAAAAATTCCAAACCCATCCATTTTTTGATTTTTGGCACCTTGTAGGGGCTTAACAAATACTTTTTGATTGATTGGATGATCCTGCAATTTTCTGAAAATTGTATTGTGATTTTTTAAGTTAAAATTTAATTTACTTTTGAAATTATTTTAGAATCTGCTTGAAGACTAAAATACGATAAAGTAGCACCCACTGGAAAACGTTTGCCACAGTATCTTAAAAAACGTACCAGCATTGTACAGTGTTTCTTTCCTTTTGTAATCCATCCTACACTACACGTGAGCTTAGTTCTATTCCTGTGCTATTCCCACTTCATCTCTATAAGGTATTATTAGTGTCTCTAGAGTCTACCTTCGGTCGTCACCATTGAAATCAGGAAGGTGCATTGGTGGAAATCTTGTTGTTTGAGTCTACACTGTGGCCACAGCTGAGAGAGTAATTAAAGAAAGGCAGTGGGAGTTTGGAGTGAGTCTTTACTGGACAAGAAGACAAGACTTGGTTCTAATAATAGCAGCTTTCAGTCTTCTTGACCATCTTCTTTAAAGAAATCTCCCCCCTTGGCTCCTATGATATTGGTCTTTCTTGTTTCTCCTCCTACTTGTCTTTTGGACACTTAACGAACATTTATTAAGCTTTTATTATATGGCAGGCATTGTGCTAAGGATGAGGGTGCAAAGAAAGGTTAAAAAACCACTCTCTGATTTCAAGGTACTCACAATCTAATGGGGGAGACAATGTGTAAATAACTATCAACCAATAAATTATAAACAGGATAAATTGGAGATAACCTCAGAGGATTGGAGAATGTTTTTTGCAGAAGGCAAGACTTTAGCTGAGACTTCAAGGAAGCCAGGCAGAAGAAGGGAAAAGGCAGAGTGAGAGGCGTGAGGAATAGCCAGTGGAAATGCTTAGTCAGGAGGTAAGTGTCCTCTGTGAGAAACAGCAAAGGAGCCAAAGCCGCTGGATAGCAGAATGTGTGGAAGTGAGTAAGGTGTAAGATGGCTGGAAAGGTAAGAAGAGATTAGGTAATAAAAGATATACAGAGGATTTTAATTTGATACCAGAGGTAATAAGAGCCATTGGAGTTTATTGAATGCGTGAGCATGCATGCATGTGTATATGCACAGTATGTGCTATGTTATTAGACATGTGTCAGATCAGTTCAGTTTGACAACTACATGGGTGATTTGCTGAATACAATTGGGAATTAAATTTGAGTTCTGTTTGCTGTATCAGAAATTATAAAAAAGACACTGACAACATCTTTCTTTTCCTTGCAGATACTAATCATTCAGTTGACTGACATTGTGATCAGCCTGGAAAAAATAATTCAGGTTACGTGGCTGGGTAGTGGTAGTGTGACTACTAGTCCAAGTACCATTCCAACAAGTACTACTGATTTTTCTCCGACTACATCCACCAGTAGCCCCACTACATTTCTTAGTCCTAGTACTCCAGTTCCCAATAGTAGTGTGGGCACTAATACTACAGGTACAGCAGATATTTTTCAGACAGATATTTCATATACCACTCGGTACACAACAGAAGCAGTTTCAAACACCATGGATATTAGTACCAGTGTTGCTCCTTCTATTAGTACAACTGCTGTTACAACTAAAACTGCTACAATCTCAAGCACTTTCCGAAAAACTATTTCATCCACGAATGATGTGATTACTCATCACATGATACACACAATTGTAGATACTACTAATAGTAGTGCTAGTGCTATTCCCTCTACTAGTGCAGTTACCACGAGCACTACTGGCCTTAGTACATCTAGTACTGGTATTACTAAAACTGGTGAAGATACTACTAGTAGTACAACTACTCCAAGCACCTATGCAGTTAATATTTCATCCACCACTGATGTCATCACTGATTACACTGTAGACGCAATTCTAAATACTACCAATACTAGTACTAGTGCTGTTCCCTCTACTAGTGCAGTTACCATGAGCACTACTGGCCTTAGTACTTCTAGTACTGGTATTACTAAAACTGGTGAAGATACTAATAGTAGTACAACTACTATAAGCAACTTTCCAATTAATATTTCATCCACCACTGACGTCATTCCTGATTACACTATAGACACAATTCTAAATACTACCAATACTAGCACTAGTGCTCTTCCCTCTACTAGTGCAGTTACCATGAGCACTACTGGCCTTAGCACTACTGGTACTGATGATACTAATTCTGGTGAAAATACTACTAGTAGTCCAACTACTCCAACCACCTTTCAAATTAATATTTCATCCACCACTGAAGTCATTACTGATTACACTACGGACACAATTCTAAATACTAGTAATAGCAGTACTAGTGCTATTCCTTCAACTAGTGCAGTTACCATGAGCACTGCTGGCCTTAGTACTTCCAGTACTGGTATTACTAATGCTGGTGAAGATACTACTAGTAGTATAACTACTATAAGCAACTTTCCAATTAATATTTCATCCACCACTGACGTCATTACTGATTACACTACAGACACAATTCTAAATACTAGTAATAGCAGTACTAGTGGTATTCCTTCAACTAGTGCAGTTACCATGAGCACGACTGGCCTTAGTACTTCCAGTACTGGTATTACTAATGCTGGTGAAGATACTACTAGTAGTATAACTACTATAAGCAACATTCCAATTAATATTTCATCCACCACTGACGTCATTACTGATTACACTACAGACACAATTCTAAATACTAGTAATAGCAGTACTAGTGCTATTCCTTCAACTAGTGCAGTTACCATGAGCACAACTGGCCTTAGTACTTCTAGTACGGGTGATACTAATACTGGTGAAGATACTGCTAGTAGTATAACTACTATAAGCAACTTTCCAATTAATATTTCATCCACCACTGATGTCATTCCTGATTACACTATAGACACAATTCTAAATACTACCAATACTAGTACTAGTGTTCTTCCCTCTACTAGTGCAGTTACCATGAGCACTACTGGCCTTAGTACTACTAGTACTGATAGTACTGGTGATACTCATACTAGTGAAGATACAACTAGGAGTACAAGTACTACAAGCACCTATCCAGTTAATATTTCATCCACCACTGATGTCATTACTGATTACCCTACAGACACAACTCTAAATACTACTAATAGCAGTACTAGTGCTATTCCTTTAACTAGTGCAGTTACCATGAGCAC